>JAPZEB010000020.1:8408115-8425106 GCA_029783705.1 Chaetodon striatus
CATACAAGGTGTCACCTGCTACTCAGTTTTTAACACACTCACATACCAGTGGATTAGCCATCAGGAGCAATTTGGGGTTCAGTATCTTGCTCGAGGATACTTCAACATGCAGGCCGGAGGAGCCGGGGATCAAGCTGCTGATCTTCCAACTGACGGATGACCCACTCCACCTCTGAGCCACAGTCACCCTCTTTGAAAGGGCTATATGTGAATTCATAGTGCACGAGTTGTCTGCACACAGTTCTCAACATGGAGGTGGTTGCCGACAGCTAATAGTGCAAACTCCATTAACAGTGCTAAACAATAGCAGCAGTGCTGACAGAGTGGAGGAGTAGCTGTTGGGTGACAGTGTAGTCTCAATATCAGCAGTAACCACCCTATGATGAGCTAGCCAGTGGGATACACACATGCACTAATATGCACACGCAGCCGGATCGTCTCACCACAACAATCCTCACAGAAGATTGGATTAAAACAAACACAGAGGTAGTATGACTTTATTCTGTGTTCACGACACCATCACTCCACTACATCTTTCATAGCAGACAGTGGTTTGCTGCTATATTAATGCTCTGAGTGTCGCATACAGATCCTTTAAGTCTGACTTAACACGGATATGATACGGATATGTATCAATTACAGCAGCCAGAGTCTCCTCTGAGACTGCAGCTCCTCTTCTCAGTCATCTCCCACAACGCACTGGCAGACTCTCCCTCCGTCTTCTTCTGTCAAACACGTCTCTATCTGTGGATCCACATAAAGTAAAGATCATTTCAAAGATGTCAAAAAAATTCATTATATATAAATGGTAATGAAATAATAATAAAGCTGCAAGAAACTAATTAGTTTTTGAAATTAATCCATTCATCATTTCATACTGAAAAATTTCCACAAGCCTAATGTGCCCAAGAGTGATTACATTGCTTGGTATGCCCGACCAACAGACACAACCCCCCCAAAAAAATTTAAAAATCAATTTAGGTTACAATATTATAACACAGGCTGGAACCAAATAATATTAGGCATCTTAACTAAATGCATTTAATTTCTAATTGTTTTAGTGCTAAATAATAAGATTAAAAACAACAATAAAACAATACAATGTTAATAATAATAATAACAATAGTAACAATATTAATAATCAACAAAAACACTAGTAACGGTAATTAAGGGGTAGAATCATCATCTGATTTTTCTTAATCACTGTGGAAATATATCATAATGCTTTTTTATTACATTTTGTGGCATCAGGTTTCAAACTTGAAGCATGAGGCTGGCAATATTCTTGTATTGTCAGTGTAGTTTAAAGTAATACGTCACATGCAAAATGACCATTTGTATATCAGTTACTCACCCTGTATTACCTTAAATTCATGAAGAAAACGTTATTTTTCTCTCATGTCTCTTATGGTGAACGAAGAACCCAAAAGAGGCGAACATTTGAATTTTGTAGTCATACAGTTCCGCACTTCACAACAATGAAACTATACCAAAACATCTGTTTACAAACTCTCACACAACTCGTGCAGTATTATCCAAGTCTCATTTACCCAGTCGTATGCTCAGTACTTCCCAAACACATGCATTACAACATGTCAGTACAAAGAGTCTCATGCACAGACGAGCAGGGTGCCTAGGCAAGTGTGTGTGTTTGAACTCTGCTCAAGCCAAGCTCAAAGGCACGCTCAGGGTGTGCTATAGGTGGAGGTATTTTATATTGTAATGTTTTAGCAAAAGTGCATGTGTTTGGGAAGTACTGAGCACACGAAAGGATAAATGAGACTTGGATTATACTGCACAAGTTGTGCGACAGTTTGTAAACAGATGTTTTGATATAGTTTTGCTGCCATGAAGAATGTTCACCTTTTTTGGATTCTCCATGGAGGCATGTGAGAAAAACAATGGTAAGTAACTGATATTAAAATTATCCTTTTTAGGGGGTTTGGGGTTGGGTGCCAAGTGGGAGGAAGGGAATCCATAAAGGTATAGACTTACACATCATGGGATTTATTAATAATAAGTAAAATATAGTGCAAGCCATATCCCTTAAATTTAGCAGTTTTATATCAGTAACAACCAAAAGAGCCCTTTTTTATGAAGTTAACCTGGACTACATTAGGTAGGTAGTGGCTGCACATCGTTGGGGAGATTTATGATTTGTAGAGACACATGTTCCTCTAAAAGAAGAAGTCTGATTTATAAAGTGAACTGTTACAAAGCCCTTCACAATGACACAGTGTACAAAACTGCAGCTACATTTGGTGAGCTTGGCTGGTGAGAAAAAGAGTTCATGAATTTTAAAAGATCCGGTCACCAAACACTTTTTGTGTCAAAGCAAAAAATGATTCACAGTTTAGACCACATAAATTGTTGCGGTGTTAAATGTGTGAAGAGAACTCAGTATTAGCAACAAAGAGAAGCTATAATTCGAGCTGAGTCAAGCATTTATTACTGCATTACAGATGATAAGTTGTGTACTCTCATTATAAGTGTTACCAAAAATGGCTGTTTGAGTTATACTGCACGGCATTTCATTTTCCAGTTTCCTCCTCTTCGTCGTCGTGTTACTTCTTGACAAAAATCTGCTTTCATGACAAAATGCTAAAACACGTGTGTGTGTTTTCACAGAGATATCACCTAATGTTACTTTCAGAGTGTGACAAGTGTGTGTTCTGACTGTCAGCTTAAGTTAAAGCCTGAACTTTGGGCAAGTCTGTGTGTGAATACGTGTGTGTGTGTGTGTGTGTGTGTGTGTGCGGAGGCGCTAGGATGCTGAGTCCACTGGGGTACAAACTCTATTAGGCTTTTTTTAAGAGCTGTCATATGCACGCAAACAACACACAGATACACACAGTGAGAGGACACTCTTAAACAGTGTCTCCCTCTCTGTCTCCCTGCTGTAGATCCCTAAGATGGCGGCCGTCACTGTCACTGACGTCAGCAGAGTGCCAGTGGGCTGATGACAGTGTTTCTGCTGCTGTTACAGGTATGTGACTGACTTCTGTGTGATGAAATGAAACCTGACAGATTAAAAAAAAGAAGAAGGTGGACAGCCAGAGAGCCGAGGGGGCACTAATATCTTGTAGAAGTCAAATCTTTGTCCGTGCCGTCACACCTCTTACAATTCTAATTTGACGGCTGCCACTACTTGCTATCCCTCTGATTTCCTACCTTCTTTTTTTCTGTCTGTGTTCAGCAGCTACACTATCCCTTTCTTCTGCTCTCTATATCTCTTTCTTTCTCTCTCCTCCTCCTACGCGCGCCCCCTCACCTCTTCTCTCTCGCCGTTTGATCAGCGGAGCAGCATCTCTCAGCAGGAGTATTTAAGGAAAGACAAGGCACCCCTGCTTTATTCTCTCTTTCTTACCCCTCTGTCTTACATCTCTCTGTGCTCTCGTTTGCTCCTCTCCCCTATTTTATTCTCACTTTAATATTCCTTCTTCACTTCTGTTTCACACACTTTCTCATCTTTTTCTTCACAATGTGGGATTTAACACATTAACAGCAATGCATGTATATGTGTGCGTGTGTGTGTGTGTGTGTGTGTGTGCGTGCGTGTGTTTAAGTGTGTGAACAGAGAGGCTACAGTAGTAGTGTTCAATTACACAGCAGGAGAGTTGCCTCTGAGTCACTCAAACTAATCTGGCCTGAAGGTGCAGCTCCAGAGACCTGCGATGTTTGTGTGTGTGGGTGTGTGTAACTTGTGCAGTGTGTCTATTTCTGTAGACCTTAAATGTGAGTATGTGTGTGTGTGTGTGTGTGTGTGTTTATGTGCAGCGTTAGCTAAAAGTAAATAGGAAGTTATAATTAGTTATCATTAGTCTTTTCATGTCATACGATATGAATCAAATGAAAGAGGAAATGTAACTCGCACAATTGAAACAGTTGCTTCACATTTAAAGGGTACTGCTGGCTTATTTATTATTTGTCATCGTGCCAACAAATCCTATTAGGAGACTAAAACCAACAAACACAGACTTGATTCCTTAATGCAAACCTGTGGACCCTGTTCCTCTGTGCCATACACCTCAACTGTTGCCCAAAAACAACGACAAAAAGCCAAAATGTTGCAATAAGTGACTTATTTGTGAACACCAGCACTGTGGTTTATTTTGAGTCATTTCCCAGCCCTGTCTCTTAAATATGACATTTATATTCATCTAATTTGAAACAGTAAATATGTTTGAGAATAACGTAATGCCAAGCAAATTACGTTTCTAACATAATGAAGCAAGTCTGGCAAGTCCCAAAAATATTAATTCTGAATGTATCAGCAAAATGTTCACTGAAAGCTTATTTCATTTTCTCCCTGAATAGGCAATCTTGCAATACAGTATCCACTCATAGTCACTATAGCAATATTTTTTACTATGACCTTTTTTATTCATATCATCTGAAAGTATAATCTTTATCTTAACTTAACCAAAGTGCTTTTGTTGCCTAAACAGAACCACAGACAGGAGTCTGCAGTGTTGCATTAACTTAAAGAAATGTCCCTGAACATAATCTAGGCAGTGACGACAATGTCATAACAACGTAATTACAGAAACAATGTATTAATCTACAAATATGATTTCTAGGAGACAGGGTTACACTTCCACATATACCATCCTGCTGTCATACATACTGACTAGACCAGTGGTTCCCAACTGGTCCAGCCTCAAGGTCCAGATTTCTTCCTAGTCATTAGTTCAAGTTCCCACAGTTTCATATATTCAAAGTCATACTTGTGGTTGACTATGTCATTGGGCTGGTTTGCTGTCTCTGTCAAGCAGCCGTCTGTGAGTCACTCACTCTACAGCCGAAAACAGCACTTCAAAATAAAAGCTCTGTGTCAGAAATTCACTACACTTAAAAATAAAGTGTGTTTTTTTTCATTCCTTTTTCTTTTTTTTTTTTTTACAAACTTGACATGTTCACGAGTCATTTGTGGTCCATTCAGAATGGGCATGCGACCCACTTTTGGATGAGACCAACCAATTGGGAACCACTGTAATGTACACCCACTTTACTGTATCACCAACTGTGTATACATCCGTTGGTAAAAATTGAATATTTACCCCTGTTTGAATAACGTTTGCTGAAAACTACAACGCCCAACTGTTGTAGGAAATGAGATTATATGTTTGTGAATCATTTTTGAGATCTTCTTCAACAGGGAATGAACGGGCTCGGAGCTGAGTACCATCAACAAGGTAAGGAAGTTGGAGTAGTAGGGTAAGTACTGAGAGACTAAAGGTGCCAGATGCTTGTTGGATGATTAAATAGCTACAGGAACACTCACACCCTTCCAATATCGGAGTAAGGGGGCAGTTCTGTAACTCTCTGAAAACCACTTATTGGGCATTCACACCAACTTCTTCCTGTTGTTCTGAGGGGCATGGACATACTGCATATTTTGTCATCTAATTTAGTGGACTTGTTTGTGTGTGGGGGGGTAATCACGTAATAAAATAACAGCAGCCTTTTTTCCCAGTGTCCAGCTCATGAAAGGTGACTGAAAATGTCATGCTATAGAAAATATGTTTCTCAGTATTGATTAAAACCTGTAGCAAACGTGTTTAAGAGTTAAACATGCCTAAACAAGGGATACTCCACCTGCTTTGCCCGGGGGCATTTTTGCAAAATGACAGGAGGCCAGAGGTCAGTTAATAAACAAACATTAATATTGTTTATCAGTATACATCATAAATGAATCGCCTGTTTTCAACCTTTCGATTTTGCTGTATGCAGGAGTGTTTCTAGGATTTGAGAACATTCACTTTTTTATAGGCAAGCTCTATTTTGATGTGTTTTATTAAGCACTCTGCCACCTTATTTACATTAAAAGTATGAAAAATATCCCAGTGTGAATAAATTTATTTTCATTTTAAATTAGAAAATGGTCAGCGGGCCACTTGGCACCCTATTGCGGGCCATATTTGGCCTGTGGGCAGTAAGTTGAGTTTAATTACCTTTAGCTTTTGCAGTGCAGCCCAACCCTGTTCAAACACATACAATTTAATTTTAAAATCACAGATAACTAATATTTCTGTCTGAATGTTGGGACGATTCATGATAAAATATATAAAAATGTCTTTTTGAAGGAACAAAAACATCTCGGGGTTAAATTTTTCCTCAGTAATATGTTGGTACAGAGTACGATACCGTCAGACGGAGTGGAATAAGTAACTTTAAAGCTACTTATGAGGAAACTAAATGGAAAAACTGAGTGTTCAGGGATTGTAGGCTATGTTATGTGTTCATGTTTTATACAGTAGGAAACATTTTGTAGTCATCTGAGTGTTGTTTGTTGTACTCTGCGGCAGGCTGTAATGTGTGTATGTACGGTACAGTATATAAGCAGGTTGTTGGGAATTTGTTTCTCGGGGCTGAATTCCCACATTGAGGCTCGGGAGACGTTACACAAGGCAAAATTGTTCATTGGATGTGACAACTATTCTCACTGAGCTGCAGAACGACGCCTGACAGCCTCACACACCTCATCAAGTATTTAATGCAAACTATGTTTCATGCATGGCTGTCTGCGTGTGCTGTATGTCTGTGTGTGTGTGTGTGTGTGTGAGAGCGAGAGAGAGAGAGAGGAAGTATACAGTTGAACAACTCTCTATAAAAGCAATACACCGGCAGAGTATAGCAGTGCAGCATCTCACTCTCTCTGACACACACACACACACACACACAGATGAGGCCTCCAGAGTTCAGCTGGCTCTGCCCATTGCCGTGGGCAGGGAGCCTTTTTGGGGCTGTGCATTGTGGGTATTGTTAGACACCGAGGCCGTAAAGAGCGTGGAAGATAGAGTGAGAAGATAAGAGGCAAGAATTACGTGAGTGTAAAGACACAGAGGAAATGTACCGACTGTAAACCAACAGAAAATGAATGTGGTGTTACAGTTTAATTTTTTACTGTTTGTTTTATTCATGGATGGGATAATCTTCAAAAATTGAGCTTTAAACGATTTCTTACCATGACCACAGAGAGTGCTTGTTTCTGATTGGCTGTGAGGTGTCTGTCAGGCCGAGCACTGACTGGCTGCTCATGTTACACAGCAACTTTATGCCCTGATTTAGGCCAGAGTGACAGTTTTGCTTGTTTGAGCGCTCACACTGAAGAAGTGGTGGGCGCAAGAGCGGGAGGGTGACAAATGACCTGCTGATCCGTGAGTCCTGAAACATCCAGTGGGGCAAATCCTTAAAATCAGGTGTCAGGACAGCACAGAAAGAACAGACTGTCACTGTTAGAGAATGTTCTAGACTTGACCTTTAATATACCTCATTGCAAAACACAGATATTTCGGGTGAAGGATAAGAAGTAATGGTAATATGAGAAACTGGATCAGAGACACAAGAATTAAAGTAGCGGCTAGCACGTTAAAGGGACAGTTCACCCCAAAATCAAAAATACACATTATTCCTGTAGTGTTCTTTATCAGTCCAGATTGTTTTGGTGTCAGTTGCTGAGTCTTGGAAATGATTCTGAGCTTGATGGTGTCACCTGCAACTCAGCTGGTCAAATCTCTGGCAACTGGTTTTAGAAAGTAAGGCACGTCGCCTGTTTCAACAGCCAGTCGGCTTGTAGTGAAGTCCACTGGTCAAGTTAAAATGACCACAGAAAGCGTGTTTGCTTGCTGCCCCCGACGAGCCCTCTGTGTCCATCCTCACATGTGCCATTGTCAGACGGTGGGTCACTGCTGCTGCTCGCTGTATGTGCTTATGCCCCCTCCCATACCCAATCTTTGGTCTGAACTGGGCGTAATGTTACAGCTCAGCCAAGGAGGATGCTACTTATATCTCGTGCTGTCATGAGCACAAGCCTCCCATCCATGAGTAGATGCACGCTTCCTTCTGTGCGCTGATAATGGTTGGCGAGTGTAGTTTGATAGAAAGTAAAAAGTTTCTACGTGAAACTGCTCACAACAAGGTCTGTGGATTATTATGAAGAGACATTGTTGAGGTTTTCAAATGTATTTTTTTTAGCACTTTGAGCACCACAAGCTGAGCGCCATCTAGTTCCACTATATGTAAGCGAAGGCAGACCTTTCTCCAACACTCAGCAACACACGCCAAAACTATCTAGATTGATAAATAGCTCTACAGGTAAGAGGAAAAATATGTATTTTTGATGTTGGGGTGAACTGTCCCTTTAAACATACCTGTCCTGCACACATTTGCTGGCCTCTCTGTCTTACTTAGGCTATGTGAGCTAATTTTCTTGATAAACTTACCTTTCTTAGCAAACTGAGTAATCATAGGTCGTAGGTGCTGTCAGAGGGGGTGAAGAAGTTATAAGGTCTGAGGTAAGGTAGGACCAGAGATGATCGGGCACCATCAGAACACCTGGAAGACATTTTATTCCTGAGCATGATGCAGCACCAGAGCTGCTGTTGGAGGGATTGCCTGGACGTGTTGCCAGTAGAAGACTGTCTCCATTACAACAGCTGGAGATGTACTTCTTTCACAATCAATGCACAAACAGGCATGATAGCACAGTTCTGAAGCAGCACCAACAGCACCAAGAAAAGGCTACGCCCACTTTCACATCTCTGGACCCAGGATAACAGTAGAATGTCAAAAATGTAAAACAGTGTCCACCACTCTTGATAGGAAGTTATTTAGTATCCTGCAAAAAAATGTTTTTGTGATTTGTCCATAACACAACAGCTGTATGGCCAACCCCAAAGAGTAAGATCACACTCCACCACATCACTGCCAACAGCTCCTGGTTACAGATTAAGTCTCTCATGATGAGAGGCACTCAAAGAAAAATGCAACAGGATTTAGTTTCCTGTCAAAAGGATAGCTTTTCTGAAGTGGGGTTGTATGAGGTACTCACCCATGGTCAGCGTGGATGTTGTAACATGCCTTGCCGTCAGACAACCCTTTCTTTTTGGCATTGCATTTTCTCAACCATAGAACCATATTCCTACGCATAAGTGCAGCTGTGCCTCTCACTGTATTATGTTGGTTTGGGTCAGACTATCAGTGGTTTATAGAAGAGACCACAAACACAAGAAAATAAAAAAACTGAATGATTATGACAGCAACAACAAAATGCCAGGTATCTTTATGAACCAGAGTGTACAGAAGAAGAATATTTGCAGAGGAAAATAGGCTACTAAATGGGCTAAAAGAGAGAGATGTGCAGGAATACATAAGTTCCACGTTTGAAGAAATGTAGTGCCAGAGGAAAGGGCTGTCTGATGGCCAGGTAAATCAGTAAAAATATTCTCAATATGGGGTCCACTTAGCCTGACATTGATAGTCCTATTGTAGGCTTTTTCTAAAGTGCCTAAAATACGTTTTGCTGCTGTTCCCCTCCTTCACAGCAGTACGTTGCTTAACTTCTGTGATGGTTCTGCCTGCTTCTCCAAACTGGGAATGCACCGACTGACATCTGCTGTAGGTAATACATTGACTATGGATTAGTACCTTATAAAACCCAACATGGCAGCATGATGGTGCAGTGGTTAGCATTGTTGTCCAGGGTTGGGGGTTCAAACCCTGGGGTGGGGGAGCCTTTCTGTGCAGAGTTTGCATGTTCTCCCCGTGTCAGCGTGGGTTTTCTCCAGGTGCTCCAGCTTCCTCCCACAGTCCAAAGACATGCAGGTTAATTGGTGACTCTAAATTGTTCGTCCAAAAGTACATATACTTGAAAATCTGGGAGCTATCTGGCTGTTGGGGAAACCATAACCTAAAACATCTGGCCTCTGGCTTCATTTAATTGATAGGAATAACGTTCTTAGCCCCTTGAGCGCTAACAGTACCTCTGCAGTCAGGGCATTGTTCCCGGATACAGCATGCAGATTGGTCCCTTGTTTTATGGTGGACGAGAGGGAAGCACTGCAGCTGGCAGTGCGTGTCACATCGGTATCTGGGGTGAAACCTTTGATAATGGGACTTGATTGTGCTGCAGCAGCAAACCTAGCGCTTAACATTAGCTCCTTTAGCACTGTTAGCAAGCGCTGCCTCTCCCATGTTTGAAATGTCAAAAGTTCAACTACACTGTCCACACTTTGCATTTTGGTCTTTCTCATGACTCATACTTGTCCAAGTGAAGCCAGACATAGGTTGAGATCATTTCGACCCCAAGACCTCATCATTCGCTTTACCAAACTGCGAGACTCTGAGCGCCAGCTATCCTGAGGGACACTTCGGAGGAAACCAGCTACGAGATGGTTCAATAAGTCTTTCACCCCTACACCAAGGTCGGACGACCGATTTGCACGTCAGGATCGCTACAAGCCTCCACCAGAATTTCCTCTGGCTTCACCCTGCTCAGGCATAGTTCACCATCTTTCACGTCCTTATGCAACTATATTGTCATTTTCCTGGAATTGTGTGAATTTACATCTGGACTAAGTAAAAGCTGCAACTCAGGTCCAATTCTCACGTTACTCAAACACAATATAAAGTCATCTGCCCCGACATTAACGCCATAGTATACAGGTATATATGAAGCAAATTTCCTTTACTTTTTCAAAACTTTCTGTGTTTATGTATTTTTCCAAAACTTTCCCAGGCCTGGAAATTGCTATTTTAAAAAACTCTGACTTTTCCAGGTCTTTCATGACTGTATGAACCCTGAATATAACTGGCTAGATGCTGAATTGTTAAATCATTTCCATCTAAAGCCCCTAAATAAGCAGTCACCATCACTGTGTGTGTGAGAGACTCAACACCACATTCCTAAAGGTACTGCTGATGCAGAGCGTTAGTTCAGGCAGAACGCCGAAGTTACGCTTGAATTAGCTGATTGGCATCAGATGTTTCATTCATGCTTCACCAGCACCGGCTCATTCATCAGCTGACTGAGACATCCAATCATATTCATGAAGGTATAAGCTGACACTTCCTCATTATTACTCTGCTCGTACAGGACTTTCACACCACGTGTTCAACTGCTGGTATTGTTGATTTAATTAGCACTGAATGTGTAGAGTCTCTGGCTGAAGTGTCTCTGACGACTGATCACTGAAGGATTTCTGTAAAGGAAGGACAGAACATCTGTCTTGGTTTCTGTGTGGAGGAAAAGATAATAGCTCCTGCCTCTGCTGTCTGTTTGACAGAGGTGATGTTTGCACCAATTCTTGTTCTGTCCATTCTTGTTGGGATGTCGAAAAGAGTTTACCTGGATTTCAGCCACAAAATAGAAACCATTTAACTACATCGCAAACTTACTCACTTCAGGGTAGAAGCACAAATACCAAGGAAAAACAACCAAATCAACAAAATCTGTAGGTCTATAAAATCAGACGGGCAAAACACTCCACTTCTGAATCCCGCCCACTGTGGTCTGATGTCATGCAGGGGACAATACAAAACCGGGTCACAGCCATTACAGCTGGAACGCAACTCAGTTGCGTCCGGTGAATTGATCCCTCCTGGTTGCCTTAGAGTCAAGATGGCAGCAAAAATAACAAAACTGGGGATTTATTCATCTCATATCGTACCTAACTTAAGTAGCTTATAACATATCAGGTACAGAATTAATCTGCAGATGCTCCAGGTCAAAAATAAGTTGACTTAATTTGTCTTACTTGTCATTGCAGGTCCTTCGATGTGACTATTGTGCATCACAGTGTCGATGCTGAAACGAAATATTGTGCAGCATATCAGAGCTGCGTTATGTCAACGGCTAACTTACAGAAAATAAATTCCCTGTTATGTTACATTACATAGAAGGTTATCCCTGGAAGATTACTGTGACAATTAATTTCATTACAAACAACAAAATTCAATGTTTTCCAAAACTTTCAATGATTTTTACTAATTCCATGACTTATCCACGCCTGGAAAATGGCATTGTGAAATTCCATGACCTCTCCAGGTTTTCCATGACCGCTAGAAGCCTGTTACACTCTCACATTCAGAGGTTGTGCCACACCAACTGCAGCTACGTGCGTAGGCTCCGAGGTGACACCGGAGCTGATGTTACCTCCTTAAAAATGTCACTACATGTTGGAGCTAACGTGACAAGAGCTTTGATTGGTCAACTTGGACTGCTTGTGTATTCTTCTACAAGTTTTGGATGCCGACGGAGCTTGTTCAGGGTCAGTTTTCGTCTCCTTTTCAGGAGCAAACATTTAGCGAAGCCCTCTCCACTGAAAACTCTCTGCTCACGCCAAACCCCCCCCCTCTCTATCACAGTGAACTGAACAACATAAACACGACCACAGCTCTTTATAAGGACCTAAGCAACACCAGCCAGCTGCTGCGTCACATCACAGCACGCAGGAAAATCTACCTCCACATGTACAAACTAAGTGTGTGAACACACAGCAGCAAAGCACACAATTATTGTTTCACCTTTTCCATATCTTCATGCTAAAGGTGGGTCTGTGCACCAGCAGCCAGTAATCACAGTGTAATCCAGTCTGCACTGGGATCAGCACGTTTTAGTGCCCTGAGAGTATAATCCATCCATCAGACGATTCTCACACTGTGACTAAACTAAAACAGACACAGATAGCATCAAGGTGAAATTGTGTAATGTTAGTGGGAGAGGGAGGTAATGGGTGCACGGGGAGGGATGGAGGGAGTGTCAGAGGGAGTGCAACCTGATGGAATTTGTACTAACTCACACACACATCAATGTTCACTTTGCTTTTGTAGGACGAAGTCAGATAATCAGATATCAGCTTAAATGTCTAACACTCAGACATGATTCCAATTTAAAAAACTAACCAAATTAATTTGCTTTCAAAACGAGACATGGGCGGAGACAATGCGTAGCTCCTGTCTCGCAGCAGCGGCGTTGTGAGTACAGATGTTTCTCCAAATTAAAACCACATTTCCCATAAATCCCGTTGCTTCCTGCAAGAATCTGTTGAAAGGGGTTTTGTTCTTTCAGCCACCAATGAAAACGTCTGCTCAGCCTGTACCGCACTGATGACAATAGGAAAACCTCAAAATGTGCATGGTAACCATTTACTGATGTTAAACTGCAGCATGTGACGCCTGGAAGTGGAAACTCCTGCAGCGTCTTCACAGCCCGATCTGTGAGACCAAACAAGAAGAACATCCTTACGCAGCTCCTCAAACCTTTTACATTAGCTGTGATGCACTGAGCCATAAATCACCCTGTGTCTGTGTATAGATGGAGAACAGCAGATAACCTTCTGACCTGACTGCACTAATCTGATCTGTTCATCTGCTCATCAACACACATGCAGCACTGGAGGAATGTACTGTGTGTGACGCTCTGCGGCAGTCTTGAGTGGCACAGGTGGGATTTGGGAAGGTATGTGTAGGTAGGAAGGAAAATGAAAGAGTGTGTGTTTCTGTGACAAAAAACAGATCCAGAGACGAAGTGATGAAGATGGCCTCCTACCAGTGGTACCAGCTCCTCACCCTATCTCTAAGGCTGAGCCCAGACACCCTACAGAGGAAACTCATCTCGGCTGCTTGTGTCTGTGATCTCATTCTTTCAGTCACTACCCAGAGCTCATGACCACAGGTGAGGGTTGGGACGTAGATGGACCAGTAAATTGAAAGCTTTGCCTCCCAGCTCAGCTCCCTCTTCACCACAATGATCAAGCACAGCACTTGCATCACTGCAGATGCTGCACCAAACCGCAGATCCATCTCTTGTTACAGCAACAAGTAACGCAAATTCAGCTGACCCCAGCCAGCATTTGTATGTGGGGCCATGTGGGAAGTAGATGGGTTGCATAAATGGGCCCCATATGGGATTGTCCATGGGTTCCATATCAGCCCCATGCCAGTTGCCCACATCAATGGCTTTACCCAAGGTACCCTGGGTGTGTTGGTTGTTGACGTTCTGGGACGCCATGTCAACTTCAGCCTGTTACATGCATCGTCTGTTTTCAAAAACACCTCTGTTTTTACAGGAAATGAACAGTTTGCAAACAGTCTCTTTCAAAATAAAAGCACTACATCGGCATACATTGACATTTTTTCCTTTGACGACAAATGCACGTGGTTAGGTTTAGGAAAAAAGAACAGGGTTTGACTTTCCAATCTCATCCACCATTGCTCCCACCTGACCCACTCAGACGTTTTGCCCCCTTAACTTTCGTTGTCTTCCTGCTGTGTTTCCCCCTGATGCCGCTAGGAACGGCCGCGTGTCATGCCGATGTAGAGGGACAGCTATTTTTGTTGATGTTTGACACCATAAGTCACTGACCAAGCGCCGATATTTGACACAACGTCAGATCAAGTTGATCTTGAGGTATGTTTTTTTTGTCAAGCTACTATTTCCACAATTTAAGTTAAACTTTACAGCTAAATGTCTCAACTTTAATCCATCAAACAGATGTAACTTTAAAATGTGTAGGTCTACAGCTCTAGTTCATGAGGAGTATCAGCCTGTGGTCAAACATTTGTTGAGGTCAGATAAGGGTGCGGGTGAAAGATGGAGAAGAGGAGAGGAATGAGTCAGAGAGGAGGAAGAAGAGGAGGGTCGACTCCGTAATCCCTCCACACTCAATGTACTCCCAATGAAGCACAAGAACCCACACAATGGCCCATTGAGACGGCTGCTTTGGCACTGTAATTGGCAACAGCGGAGTTGTCTGCTGACGTGTGTACGTGTGTGTGTGTGTGTGTGTGTGTGTGTGTGCGTGTGTGTGTGAAAAACAGAGGAGGAAGAGGAGACATTGTTGAGGAGGCTTGGGTCTTTGCCCTAATCCTAATCTGGACTAATTCCTGTTGCCCACAACCATTTGAGGACAATAGAAAAGAGTCACACAGCTGCGTCTTTACAGACCCCAAAAACCCTCCAGATGGAAACACACACACACACACACACACTGTTACACAGCTGGGTTTCCATTCAAGAATTTTTATGCAAATACCGATGTGCTGAATCAGAAAAGTGGAACAGAGGCGGCAAATAATGACAGCATTTCCCAAATATTGCAAAACATTTATCATCGAGGCCAAAAAGGACAGACAAGAGGAATAAACCTCCATGTTACATTTCAGCTCAGCTTTCATTACAGCCCGAGCACCGGACTCTGCGAGGACCCTCCTGAAACTGAAATCATCATAATTATTGGGCGGCTGCTGCTCACAGGTAGAGCGGGTCGGCCATCAATTGGAAGATCAGTGGCTCAATCCCCAGCTCTGAACCCCAAATTGCTCCCGATGGGATTGTATGATAGCCTCGGCCACTCGTGTGTGAATGGGTGAATGTGACGCAGTATAAAAACGCTTTGAGTAGTCAGAAGACTAGAAAAGTGCCATACAAGTGCAGTCCGTTTAACATTTAATTTGGGCAATCAGTCACATTGTGAAGGGCCACAGTAGCTGTCTACTTCAAGATAAAGTGTGTTTTTTACAAACCTGACATGTTTGCGAGTCACTTGAGGTCCATCCAGAGTGGACCCACAAACCACTTTTGGACCACGACCCACCAGTTAGGAACCACTGGTATAGACCGTAACACATTCAAGAGCCAATGAGGTGTCACTGCACCACCTAATGGCAACTGGACTGTGACATCATCTTTTGGTTTTTAATGACGCTGACATGATGTGGTCGACAATTTATATACAGCGACATGACCGGTAGTTACTGTGTGCTCTGTAGTGCCAGACAGTGGCCACAGGAAGTCTACAAAATTTGCCACAGGTCACTTCCAGTGCCCACACTCCACGCAGGGAATAACATTTCTCCTTTTGCGTACAGTGTCCAGCTTTCACTGAAAGGAGGATCAGCCGTTAACTGGTGTGTGCAAAGGTGCGAGGGCCAGTCCATCGCTGCACGCAGCTTCAATTTGGCTTTTTGTTTGAGGAGCAGAGAGAAGAACGCCGTGAAAAAAAGAGACGTAAAGATCAGAAAAGAAAGTAGGTATTCATAAGTCAAACAGATACGTGCTGCAGGTGTGTTCTCCATATGAACAAGACCGTGCTGACGTGCTGCAGGTGAGTGTGTGTGAACACGCAGGTGTGTGTGTGTTTCCTCTTGTGACAGCTTGGCAGGTCACGGTGAAGGTGCACAGTAACAGCTGGAGCGCAGGCTGGAGGACAGACACGCCTATACACATCTCCCTGGCACCGATAACGTTAGCTTGGACTCGAGCCATTGAGAATGCCTGCAGTGTGTTGGTGTGTGTGTTCGTAGGTGTGTGTAGCTGTTGGTGTATCGTGTCAATCAGGCCTGTTTGAACAGTCAGCTGAACTTCATGTACTGTGTCCTCCTCACGTCTCCGTCTCTCTGAGAGACAGGTGAGGATGTGGCAGGAAGTGCGGGCTGCAATTATGATTCAAGCAGCAGTGTGTCGAGATCTGACAGGGCGGACCAGAAAAGAATCTCATGAGGCTGATGTGAGCAGAGAAGCAGCACACACACACACACACAAACACACACACACACACACAGAGTGAACCTTTGTGCACTGGTGCATAATTTTGCAGTATTTTCTCATGTTTGATCCGATCTGTGTGTTTCTACAGCCGAGTGTTTGGCTGACAGCGGGGGATCTCCCAGAAACAAAGGTGCCCTTGTGTGTTTTAGCTCTGACCACATGATTTCACAGAAGATAACATTCCTCTGTTGTATCCACCACATAGTTTGGTAATTACAGATACAGGACTAACAGTGATTTGCATAATGTGTGCGTGCATGTGTTTTTAAATGTTTTTGGGAGTCCTGTCTGTATCTGAGTCACTACATGTGCATGTGCTGCACTTTGCCAGACTCTGATATTGAATAGATGCTGGGACATGATATAAAATACGGAGCTGATGTTGCTGAACTCTTTTGGAAAATCAGGAGACAGGTTATAAAACTGTGCCACACCATAATGTGAACACAACCTCCTGCCCGTTGCCAGTGGTGCCCCCCAAGTAAGGCCCCCCTGACTCAATTACTGACCCCCCCCAACTGGCAAAAATAATTGCAGGCCAACATCATGAGCCATTTTAACACAGAGATCATGCTACAAAGTCCCGTCTTTATGCGTCTGTTGTGAAAGAGGTGTAACAGGTGTGATATGTGCTACAACTGCATTGGCCTCTAGTGTGACA
>JAPZEB010000020.1:8442491-8463133 GCA_029783705.1 Chaetodon striatus
CACACACACACACACACACACACACGCACGCACAGACAAATAAATACACGCCCGCACAGATAAAGCACACTTGTAACCCCCCCAACGCAAGGCTCTGTGGAATAATAATGGCCCCATATTAAAGTTTACACCCTCAGGCAAATGATGTAAATGGCAACACACAAAAGGATTTAGCCTCAGTTTGTGAATCACCAGCAGCAGTCGAGGGACAGTGTGCGCCCAGCTGCACTCCTCACACAGGTCATGAGCTCGGTCTGGATCTGCTGTGTGTGTGTGTTGACATTTCAGACCCAGTCACTCTCCTGCAGCACCTCGGCGCTTGCCTGTCATCATACCTGATCACACCTGCCTCTCAGATCATTTGGAAAGAAAAAAAAAAAATCCCACAAAGAATGGGAGGCTTACGAACACAGGCAGTATCCATTTCCCTCACTGAGACGCAGGATGGTGCCCATGCAGCAGCGTAGAGTGAAGCTCTGCCTGTTGAAACCCTGCAATTCTATTTCAGGCCATCCCACACACAGTGGGAGAGGAGCAGAAATGTGTCACCCTTTAATTACAGCTTTTCAGGTCCTTGTGAAATTTTGTACATCTGTAGGTAAGAGAGTCCTACTTTGGATTTCAGGAACACACCTCCAGCAATTAGCACATCAGGGACATGAACAGTAGTGTGTGTCTGTGTGTGTCATTGTGTGTGTGCTTCATTTGGTTTCATTTAAGCATTTTGTTTTATTTGCCTGTACTTCTGGGATACACAGCTTCAGCACATGAAAATCATGTCCTTCCAGCTATTGATGACAGAGCAGTGTGAGTAATGCAGACGGTCGATTCAAGTGTGTGTGTTATGTTCCCAATTATATCACCAGTGTTGTCACCCACTCTGAGCTTTTCTCAGTCTGTTCTGCCAGCTGAACTGCGGAGCTTTTATTCCTATAGGGTCAACCCCCTTTCAATTAATTTCTTGTTAGTCCTGATCCAAATAAGCTGCAGTAAGAATTTAATCCTCATAACTGGATTATGAGCTGATTGGCGCTACAAGAGAGCTGTTTGTTATTGAAATGAAGGGTTTACATAATTCTGGATTTGATGGTGTATTGACAGCCAATCGGAAGCAAGTGGTTGCGTTGTTAAAATGAGGACCTCGCAGAAAGGAGGATGATTTCAGGCTCCTATCAGGAGGCGAGATCTAACCGGCTGTTTTCACAAGTGTCCTTGATAATGATTTTCTACGCAGAGAGCCATTGAACACACAAACACACACATACACACACACACACACACACACACACCTCCCCTTCTGTGCGGATTAAGAAACAAGATGGAGGAATGAAGTACACTGAACTTGCCTGAAAGATTGCATTTTAAAATATTTTTTTCCACTCCTCCTTCTCAGCAAGAAGTAATCTGACAAAAACCTGTTATCTGCAGTCGCCTGTTCTACCCTCCATCCAAACACACCGACACATAAACTACTTTGTCATCTCCTGCATCTACATTAGATAAACGAATAACATATTCCCTATCGAGCCTCGTGTTGCCATGCTGTTATTGAGTTTTTCCCCTTTCATTACATGAGAGTTGGGTAAGGGTTACTGTATTTACTCAACCAGCCTGACTCCATGGCGACCGGCTCCCGTGCCATTATCCTACATAGAAGGTTACTGTGCTCCGACGCACTCCAGCCCTGCTGAGAGAGATAATTCTCCTGTTACTGGAGGACGGGATAGAAAAGCTGGAAGTTTAAAGCATTGTGAGATGTGCATTTTGTGTATGTGTGTCTATAACTGTTAATTATTAATCAGGGATGACAGTGAGTTCAGCAGGGGAGGGGGGGAAAGGCCAAGGGTTGACATTTGGGGCTGTTGTAAGTCCAGTAGGGAGGCTCACACGGCAGCGTTAGTGGAGCAGTAGGTTACTGTTTCAGTCCTGCCCACAGTGCTTTGTTGTGTCCACTCTGAAACTGTGAAAACGCATTTGAATGTTTGTGAAAGGACACCACATTGCAGCTGATTTTAACAGGAATATCATCCTTTTTTTTTTAAACTCAAGATTCGTCACACTACATTTCTCTGTGTCTCTGTGTCTGAGAGTGTTATTGAACACAGCCCACGACGTCAAACCAAAACTGTGCCCGCTGAGCTATTTGAAAGTCGTTCGCATCAGGACGCTGGTTGAGGTGAAGAGGACGATACCAGATTTCATCCATCTGTTGTCCTGTAAAATTGATTATATCAGTAGATTATGTAAGCGAGGAATGAGATGAGCCAACAAATTAGTTTGGTAGTGCAGCACTGGGAGCCAGTGCGAAGGATCCCACTATCAGATGATGAAACCAATATTAATAAACGGATATCAATGCACATCAGTTTAATCAACCTCTTTGTTTCTGTAAAAGCAAAACTGTAATCTGATAAATATCCAAATCCTCTTGTTCCACTTCAAAACACCTCCTGGGGGTCTCAGGCACTTAGGCAGATAATTACTACTGGAAGTTCTCTAAGAATAATCAGGCAAATATTAGTGACACAAAAAGGTCTTTGACTGTTTTCTTCATCATGTATGTTAAAGAAGCAGATAAAAGCAGGTCCAGTAGGAAATTTGAAAGGGGA
Source organism: Chaetodon striatus (assembly GCA_029783705.1). Classification (NCBI taxonomy): domain Eukaryota; kingdom Metazoa; phylum Chordata; class Actinopteri; order Chaetodontiformes; family Chaetodontidae; genus Chaetodon; species Chaetodon striatus. The sequence continues at coordinate 8,445,101 of JAPZEB010000020.1, forward strand.
GCACCATTACCTTTGTTAGCAAAATGACCACAATGCATCCCCCTTGTTAACTCGCCATCCCTCTCCATCCCTTGGGTCCACACCCAGACACCATCTGATCCAGGCCCAGACCTTTAATGGATATATTATAACTAACACTGGATGCGTTGGTTGTTGATGTTCTGGGGTGCTGTGGTCAAGTTCTGCCTGTAACATGCATTGTCTTCTTTCAGAATACACTTCTGTTTTCACAGGAAATTTAACGTTTACATACTGTCTCTTTCAAAATAAAAGCAGTGCGTGAGCACATCAACACAAATTGACGTTTTCCTCCAACAACAAACGCACGTGGTTGGGTTTAGGAAAAAAGAACAGGGTTTGGCTTTATAATCTTACAAGACATGAACACCGCTTTCCCGGGTGAAAGTCTGTGTTTGAAGCTCACATGCAATGCACACAAGCAAAAAAATTCTGCTCTCTCACTCAATATAACACTCTGAGGAATGTATTGCTTCAATTGACTACATTAACCATCAACACTGATTGGATATCCACATAAAAGGTGCCAAATTTTCCCTTTAAACTATGCCAGTGATGTGTCGTCAAGCAAAACAAACAGAGAGGAATAGAGCGAGCTGGACAAACATTTTTATTACACTGAGAAGCAAAACCCAGTGAAAACTAATTAATTTTGCTACGGCATAAAGAAAGAGCATGCTTTTATGTTTGTGAGAGGAGAAGCAAATAGAGGGCGAGTAAGAGTTAATCAGATACATTGTTGTTTGTTATTTTGCAAACACATCTTTTCCCTGAAAACATCTTGTACTCTTCCAGCCTGATTTGAACTAACTGCTGTCTTTTGTATAACAGAAAACTGCTATTTCCAGACAGTAAATGTGCAAATGTTGAGCACAGCGCGGTGTTGTTGTTGATGTTAGCGTATGTATATTTGTATGAGTATGAGTGTGTGTGGACAGGGTTGGTGGGAGGCGGGGAGTTAAGGGGGAGTCGAGCTGAAGACAAAATGATAAAGTGGTGGTATCGGCTGCAGACCCTGAACTCCCTGCAGTCTCATCAATCATATGCCATGTTACACACACCAACATACAGAGTACACCACCAATTAGCTGCTCTGGAACACCAGTAACATACTGTAGGATGGAAATCCAGCCTCAGCCACACACACAAGGTATATAATTCACTTTTCATGCCATTACAGTAAACAACCTATTTTGCCACAAACAGTGGAGAGGGGGAAAACAAGAGTCAAATGTAGGCTGAAGATAGTCATTATGCTCTGTGGGATACTCTCACTGTTACACATTCAGCTCTTTGAATTAATTCAGTTTTGCATTCTGGGCCAGTTCTGTTTGAGCTCAGCAGCTATAGTGTGGTGTTTTGTTTCTGACTGCAACAACAAAGTGATCTGAATTTGGTATTACACTGATTCATGTTGCCTTTTTTTTTCTTTTTCTGGCCACTGAGGGTTATGGGTACTGATTCAGACACATTTGCAATAACAAACTAAAGTTAGAATATTTATAACTAATAGCAATGGAAGAAGTACTCCGAAAGTTTACATAAGTAAAGGTTGTAGAAAAAACTCCTGCACGTAACATAGCACGTAGAAAAGATGACACTGTGTCAGTGTATTGACTCTTATATTAGGTTCACCCGCTAATGACACGACATAGGATGCAGTCTTGATTGGGCGGAGGATCGTCTGACTATTGTCTTGTGTATTTTGATGTAACTTTTACCCTGTGACATTTTGGAGGCTTTGTTGTATCTATTATCAGGTTTCCTATTTGTGTATTGACGCTCACTCTCCATGTAAACATCCCTCTACAGGTTCATTTTCTAATCTACCTGCAAGATCTGGAAACATATATTTGCAACATTTGGATATGTATGTATGTATATATGTATCCTTTATAGCATGCAAATTAACAATAAGGACAGTTATTCTTAAAACTGTATCTATACTACACTTACCTAATGTAACCTTTTCGGGGTATGTTTATGATTGTCACTTGTCAGTTTTTAATCTTTACATCTTTATTTCTTTATCTCTATGTATAATACTGTTGATTGTTACACAGATTGAGGTTTGGTATTTGCCCCTTTCAACTGCACGTGGGTAATGTGACGAATTGCAAACTCACAGCCACTCCTACCTAAGATGGCTTCTCTTTGTTACACAACTGTTTGACTGATAAACGTCTAGTCACCTAAACGTTGCAGCATTAAAATTGCGTTCTCTTCTTCCCTCTCCTATGCACCTTGGAAATAGATATACGAAGTATTCCTTTAGGTAAAGGTGGCAATTCCACAGTGCACCAATACTCTGTTACAAGTCATGAGTTCAACATTTGACTTACATAAAGTTACAAAAGTATTAGCAAAATATACCTGAATCAAACTTCCCAAAACTCTCTATTTTAGCGCCTTGTCTTTGAGCCCCTTCCTGAAAAACCTCAGACTGCTCTGATTGGTCTGAGTGGTCTTCCTTATCTCAGCGTCTCTGCCATCATTGCAGCCAGGGAATGACTAAAGAGAATAGTGACTTTTTTTACAGTGTAAAATCACCAATAAAAGCCTCTAAACACAACCGGACATGTTCCAGCTGGAATATGATTCCATATCAGGGAGAAATTAACAACACTGGCAGCCAACGTTACACGTTTCCCTGACGTTAGCATTGTATGCGGTGTCAACACCTGCACTAATGAGCCAGCAGCAGATGATAATATAAAGAAATCCAGCACACTAGAGGAGTCACAGTGCATACTTTCTCTGTTTACTTTTAGTAGGTACTGCAGCTGCCCTTAAAAAGTATGTACTGTTGCATTCAGTATGCACACAATCAGGACATACTACTTCTTCATAACATTGCGCCCTGAGCTTTTACCCTGTTCCCAGCTCAGAGGCAATACAACTCTGTCTCCCCATTCTGCGATCATACCTTATACACAGCACAGCAAGCCAGAATATGTTATTGCTGAAACGTCAAACAGATTCCTCTGTTCCTATGAGGGGGAACACTAAAGATACTCTTAAAACTTTTAAATACAAACTAATAATCAGGATAAACCCTCTAGAACATGTCTTTACGGCTACTTGACAATACCACCCAGGACAAATTTCGATTACAATAAGTGCGCTCCAAAAACGTCTCCAAACAACCCAGCTGGCAGTTACTGTACACTTGTCCTGAAGTAAATATCAGGTTAAGTGTATTACGTGGTTAACTGAAAGGAAAAAAAACAGAGAAACTTTCTTGTTTCAGCTTTTTCAGTCCGTCTCCTCCTGTCTGTGTCTTTCGACTGGTATGAGAGGAAGATGTATAACCTGGCTTTTCGACCCGAAGGGTGAGATACGACTGCCGAGATTGGTCTCAACATACACAGGCACTGCACTCTGCAGCCTGTCGCAACAAGTTTGTGTGTGTTATTGTGCGTGTAGGTGAATGTGTGCGTGTGTATTGGTGAGAAAAAGAGGGTAAGCGGTTTTGAGGACCGGCCCATGCAGAGAAATGTCTATCCCTGTGGAAATAATGTGACTATTTATACTGATAAAAAAAACAGGTTGATTAATTTGATCATTAGACGACAGCTGCATTGATGTTTCTTTATATCTGACTGGCTATGTGCTGTACAGTGTAAATTCTCCTATCATGCCAAAAAAAAACTTTGGAAAAGAAATGGGGCTGAGTGGGAGAGAAAGAAGCGAGACAGAAGAAAGGATCAAGAGAGAAAAGGAAGCAAGACAGAGGCAAAGAGAGACCAACGGGGAATGAGACAAGCACAAGCATACGAATATGAAAAGCAAACAGAACATGAACGAGGATGATGGTAAGGGATGAAAGTAGAGAGCAAAGTAAAGAAGTCAATTCCTCCTCGCTGTGCCATCCTGTTCCCCCTTCTGAGTTTCCCCCACATCCACACTTCTTGTTTCATCTCCGTCCCTACACTATGCTGAAGACGTACGGCGGTTTGGGCGATACCAGCTAGCAGGTAATTATTTTTTGGACTATAAAGGAAGGGAATGGGGAGAGATGGAAGGATAGGGAGGGATGGTGAAGGAGGAGACGAATGTCAAAGGGGGTGGATGTCTTTCTCTTGTTTAATCTGTGTGTTAAGTTTAAACCTTCCTGCAGGTGCGACGGTGTTTAGAGATAAGAGCTGAGAGGTGATTACCGAGAAGGCAAAGAGCCACAATGGGCAGAGGATGATGGGGGAAGGATGGTAAAGAAAGAAAGAGAAAACAACACGCACACTCACAAACAACAAAACATACTGGCTGATGTCGGTTACAAATAACAACCTGTAAGAAATTAAAATGTACACTGTGGTAAATAAGAGCAGTATTTTCTCATTAGCAACAGTGCTGTCATGATCTGCAGTTAGGATAATGAGAGCAGGGATAAAAGAGTGTTAGATGATTACTACAGAGAGCGGTTAGCGAGGGATGATATACACAGGTTTTGTAATAATGATCAGTTATGAAGGTCTCATCGCATTAGCATTTTAAACGGTGAAATCTGGCATTAAAAGCTGTTTATTTTAATGGATCAGTGATGCGCAGTATGGACCGTACAGACATATTGGACATAGCCACTGTGTAGTCACCAGCTGGTTTGTGGACTCCTGTTTCAAAGCCTTAATTATACATAACATTAAGCTTTAATAACAGTTAAATGGGTGGGTTATACATAGATTCATCCCACCGTATACGCTGTCGTGAATGTTGAAATTAGCTTTAGATTGCACCAGGCTGTGAACATGTTTATTTCTGCTGTGAAGTTGGGCATTTTAGCATGGGGGTCTATGGGAATTGACTCACTCTTGGAGCCAGCCTCAGGTGGCCATTAGAGGAATTGCAGTTTTTGACACTTTAACGTTAGCTTAAATTTGTGTATCCTCCTGAGACCTGAGCTTTTGTTTGGAATTCACTTTTAATTTCCTCTAGCTAAGACCAGCTGTATCCGCTAAGTATAAAGACCTATACATTGTCAACATTGTCCCAATGTCCTCAAATGAGACGACAATAAAGTCCTAATGTCTTCAAACGAGTACTTCCTAATTGACAGTGTCTTAGATGGTTGCTGTTGCTATAACTGGTCAAATTTGTTGCCATATCAAACTACAAACATTATTTTTCATAAGTAAACGAGTTTCAGCCATAAAATGTGATCAGGTTTTGGGTGCAGCCAGACAGCTGACTTCTGCCATTCAAATGGCTTACTTCCAGTTTAGTGCTCTGCTAACTTGATTGGGGATAAAATGGTTTAATCTTGCATTTCCTCTGACTTAAAAATGTTATTTGCCCAAATGGATCAAATCTTAATCAAAAGCCATTTCCATGGTATAAAATTACTCAAATGATCAGTGCTACTTCCACATCATTGGGCCCATAGAGCAAGCACATGGGAGATTTCCGCTGCCTAGCTGGCTACTTCCGCTTTAACTTGAATGGGGACAAAGCGATTTAATTGTGCGGCTCTTCCAGACTTCCCAAACGTTATCAGGCCAAATGAATTAAATCCTGATATTAAAACAAGACATTTCACGCGAGTTGTGACACTCAAAAAAATGTGTCCACTGATTTACAGACAACTCGTTCCCAATGTAAGCTGTGGTGGCAAAAAGGCCTAGAAATACTTGACCCTTAGGGTCGAGTTAGAAGCAAAACATGTTTACCAAAACTGAGCAACGCTGAATGGTCTCACTCTGAGGAGAAGTCTTAGAACAAGGCGACCTGGCAAACATTGTGATGGTGAAACATTGTGATGGGAAACAGATGTCATTGCCAGGAGCAAGATGTGGTATAGTGCCAGGTAATATGATAAAATAAGTGCAAGTTCTGGAAACGGCAGGAAATCACACCAAGACACAAACACACACATGGTAAGTTAGACATGGTGATTATCTGAGGAGGAACTGCTCTGTGGGGCTGTCTCATTGTTGCGGTATTTGAAGTTGTGAGTTGTGTCTTCAGTAAATATCCTGCAAAGGCTGTGAATTGACCCCGAGTCACAGAGTCCTTCTTCAACAAAGTCTATGGGAAAAACCTGGACATTGCAGTACCACTGTTTGGCCACAATAAAAGCCTGGCGCACTTCCTGAGGGCCTGACTGGCTCGGCCATCTCAATGTTGAGAGTGGTGTTTAGACATCCTCTGAATTATAGATACGCTCTGAATATTGTATAGGGCACCTTGAATTAGTTGAGTGTAAAAACTGCAATTTGTATGATAAACTAAGACAAGATCTTCCTGTTTAAACATCATATTCCATCGTCCACTGGCGTATTACTGATCTATAGAGCATTAATAATTGTTTGTTAACCATTAACAGATTAGTTACACAATAGGCAGATAGATAGATACACAGATAAAAAGATTAATCAACAAGACCCAGACAAGTAGAAAAATGTAACCTTTACTTATTTACAGATTGTACAGAGGTACTGAGTGACAAGGTAGTATTTACAACACAACTAGTAGCTTAGAAACCCCTGAACTTATACACAAGTGAGATACACGGCAGGGAGACCCAGAGGACTACACACCAACGCACCCCTTCCACCCAGTACTGTATTTAATATGTGTAGACCTGGACCAAACTAAGACCTGTGCTGACCCTGGGAACATTTCCCACATGTTCCTCGACTGGCTCAGCTGGCATTGTGCAGTAGCCAGCTGGGTGCCGTATTAGTGACATCGCATACCGGAAGTCGGAGTGCTTAACTGTCCAGGGCTCCAGTCAGATGTGGCGCACTAACCAGGGTGGAGGGGAACGTTGGTACGCGTAGCCTCGGTCGGTCAACTCAGGGAGAACTCAGGTGTTGCAGCAAAATAGGTACCACCAGAAACACAAGCACGTCATGCAATTTAAAAAATCAAAAAAATCAAACAAAAGGTTGGTGTAAAAATCTGTGTGATGGTGGACGTACTAAACTCATTCTACATGCTCTCTTCACCACAACAGTACAGACGCAACATGTGTGTGTGCGCGTGTGTGTGTGTTTGCGTGTGTGTGTGAAACTGTATTTGTGTTATATGAGTAAGAGCCGGGTCAAATGTGATGTGTGGGACGAACCGAAGAGAGTACAGAAAAGTATACACGCACACACACACGCAAACACACACACACACATAACAAACAACCTCTTGATACACATGTAATCCTCTGTCTTATATAAATGCCTGCACTGTTTAAAACACACACACACACACACACACACACACACACACACACACACACACGCTCGCTCACACTGAGAGGTGAAACAGCACAGACTCGTAGTGGAAGAGAACTATGTGGGTGGGAGAGGGTTCGTATTAACCACACAGGCTGGACTATCATTATTCATTGAGTGTGATTCAGATGAGAGACCCAGCTACGTGTTGCTAGTTAACTGGTTAGCTTCCCGCGATAGTCAACTCGTCTGTTAACCCAGCAGTGAGGACTGTACAGTGAGGTCCCAACCAACAACACACCAGAGGAGAAAAAAAAAAAAAAAAAAATCACACAAGAATCTAAAAACATGCCAGTCTTTTTTTTTTTTCTTAAAGAAGCAGAATTAAAAGCCACGTTGTTATTGAAATGAATTCAACACTTAATACCATTCAAATCAAACAAATGAAATCAGTTTCTAACATTTAAAACAAAGATTTCTCTGTACAGAAGTATAATATTGCAACCTGATATTGTGCATATAACTCACACACCAAACCTGTTAAGATTACCAAAAATGGGGCAGCGCTCACCGTTCAAAAGGTGCGTTTTTTGTTCAGACTTTCTTGCATTCTTTGCAGCCAATATATATATAGATATGTGTGTGTGTGTGTATGTGTGTGTGTGAGAAAGAGAGAAAGAGAAAGAGAAGAGAAAGAAGGAGAATAGAGACAGACGTTCAGCTAATGGGATATCAAGTCTTTTTTCCATCAAAATCCTTGTGCTCAAAAATCAATGCCCTTACTGAGTAGATTATGGATTTCTAGAACACTCATACACACACTGCCAGCTCGTCGAGTGTGTGTGTGTGTGTGTGTGTGTGTGTGTGTGTGTTTGTGTGTGAGTGTTGCCTCTGTAACGAGTCACTTTGCAAACTCTCTGCTTTGCCACGTGACTCTCTCTGCTGAAACACAGCGCTGTGTTCTCGCCAAGAGAGAGCCACACAAGTACCAGCCGCTCTGACGCTCGTCCAGGAGTATTAATTTGATGAGTAAATCTGCAACAGTGATGCACTCAGCCTCTAAATTCACTACGGAAACATTAAAAACGGGCCTCGAGTTCTTTTGTTAAACATAAAAACCTATTAGGAAAAAAAAGCACTGTATCCTACGAGAGCCGGTGTTGAATTTGAGGAATTCTTACGACTACTGATATAAAGTGATCTCCAACAATATGTTGAGTTTTAAACACCACGACTGAACTTTATTCTTCTGATACTCAATCTACTCTATAATAATAGGAAGCAGGGAAGGCAGCAAAAAGACAAAGGAGTAATTAAGAGAATAAACAAAAGCGGATGAAGGAAGGAGGGGAGGCTAGAAGGAGGGATGAGCACAGTAAAAGTTTAAAAAAATAAGAAGAGAAAGATTAAGAGTTGTTGTTGTGTATACTGTATGATGCTGTACCCATTATCTAACACTGATAAAACTTCTGACCTCACAATGGAAACTTAACGGTGCCCTAAAACCCAATGTCAAAGAGAAATAAGAGAAAAGAAAACATCTATCCAGCGAATGATTGAGAATATTCATATTTTTCAGTATAAAAGTGTTTTTGGTCAAACGTCTTGTGTTAGGTGGCAGGGTATAAAATCTACAAAGTGCACAAAGAGAAGCTATCTCATAGCTTCGACACACACACCCACCCTAAACTACTATCCTAGACTACTGCGTATGTGCGTGTGTGTGTGTATGTGCATATATGTGTGTGCGTGTGTGTGCATATATGACCCTGTATAGGAGTTTAACTGTAACACAGGGCAGTAGGAAGCATGCAGTATGACCTGAAGGCTAGCTAAGAGAGGAAGCAAGGATGCTATACTGTTTGTCTCTAGATCCAGAAACACTAGAACACACACTCTCGTCCTGATAGGCTTTTACTGGCGGCCATGTTTGGTCCACTTTTTGGAATGTTCAATTAACTGACATCAACAATAACAAACAGTCGGTAGTTTTTACTCTCCCACCCCCTAAATACAGACACAGTGTGCGTGTGTGTGTTCGAGTGTTTGTACATCTGCGGGCAGGAGCTGATACACTTCTCAGACCTGTGTCCTGACCAGCTGCCCGCCTTCCAGTCTAGTCTATTACAAAGATAGTAATTTCCATTCAAGTCAAGATTACTCTAGTGTAGTTTACTACTCTTTAAGCCATGCTGGCAGTGCAGTTTGGAGGCTCAGACAACATACGGGTTGACTGTAGAAATCATAGTGCAACAGGAGAGTCCTGGAGAGGGGCGGGTTTGTTAAGCTGAATTATGTGTGTGTAAGTGTGTGTGTGTGTGTAATCTCAGAAAGAAAGGGGTTCTCTGTGTGTCCCCTTCGTCTCCAAGAAGCTGGTGAGAGGGCGGGACAAGTCGGCTCGTCTTCCAAACACACTGTTGTATCCTCTGTCAGATCCCACTGTTGGCGTTAGACTCCGTGTACAGTGTCCCTCATATTCCACCTGGGATTCGATCTGTCTTGTCAGACGTATTGTCAGTTTGTGCCTCGTTGCCCACAGCTTGAGGCTAGCACACACACTGACACTCACACACACTCTTCATCTCGTATTGTGCCTCCAGGTGTCCCTGTGGCCCCAACCCTGCCCTATAGAGGGTGTGATAAAGAAACAATGATTTATTTACTCGGCATCACCATTAACCTTTGAGTCCAGAGCAGACCTTCCCGTCTTTCACCTGTGTGTGTGTGTCTGTGTGTGTGTGTTCCTGTGTATGTGCTTAGAATCAGAGCTGCCTGGTCCAGTCACACACACCTCTGTCTTGCATGCGTGTGTGTTAGCGTGTTTCGGTGAGAGTAAGTGTGTTGCGTGTGACTCTCAGACGTCAGACTCGATGCTGGGCATGCGGCGGTAGAGCCGGGGCCTGTTGCCGCCTGCGCTCGAGGCTCGCGGCGCTGTCACATAGCTCATTGGCTGAGAGGCGGCAGGTGGGACCATGTAGGCCACCACAGGGGGCTCCTGCTGAGGGTAGAACACCTGTTGGTCGACAAGGCCGCCATGCTGGTTGTTGTGATGGCTGCCATGGTTACCAAGGGTAAGCGACAGCGGCATTCGCTGCTTATAGAGCTCGTGGGCAGAACTTCTCTGTGGCATGCGTGTGACAGACTGAGGGGAGGGATCTCGTTGTGCCGTGCCAGGAGCTGACTGGAGGAAAGGATTGTGAGACGGGCGATCGGGGAAGAGACTCTTTGAGCGCCGGGGGAGGGGCATAGGGGCGTCCAGACTGTGGTGGTGGGAGGGTGACGGAGAGGGGGGGCTGCGGCTGCTGAATGGACGATCAGAGCGCATTGTGAGAACATTAGCATAGGCACCCTCGTCCAGGGTCAGCTCCCTATCCCTATCTCTGTCTGGCAGGCTCAGCCCCCGCAGGTGGGTGTGCAGCTGTGTCTGCCGCTCAGGAACGCCGTCCGGAAGCACGTTCTCGTAGGAGTGCTGACGACTCAGCTGAAGGTGCTGGGCCGACGAGGGGGTGGGGAGAGGAGACGGAGAGGAAGGGGAGGGCTCGAAGTGGCTGACTAGCCCGTCCCCTTCGCCCACCAGGCCCAGCTCGCTCTGGGGAAGGTAGTGCGTAAACATGTCCCCGCTGTGTGGATGAGTGTGTGTGTGGGTGTAGTGTGAGTGCAGGTGGTCTTCGCTGATGTCGTACAGGTTTCCCAGGTGGGCGCAGGCGTCGCAGCGAGCCTGTGGCGTCCGGACAGTGTAAAGGCCGGAGTAACCACTCAGCTTAGTCAAGCAGGAGCGACAGTGGCTGGCCCTGGCGCTTTGTGTCCCCTGTCCTGCACCTGGAGCATCGAACGATCCTCCAGCTTTGTCCTTCACACTGCAGGAGGAGAGGATGACACTGATTATATACACACACAAAAAATACAGAACTATAAAAGCACTTGAAACACAGTCACAGTGTTCATTTTGTGCTGAGCACGATACCTGCTGTGTGTGTAGGTGCTGTATTTCTTGTCCTTCAGAGAGTGCAGGTCGGCCTCTGCGCTGTGACTGTGGTGCAGCAGGCTGGCACTCAGCTGCAAAATGGGTGCGTCCGCCTGGTGCGAGAGTGTGTGAGTGTGCTTTAGGAATCTTGTGTAAATTCAACTTTGCATAGATGCAGTTAAATTATATCAGAATGTTGTCGAGGAATGTTGCATATGAGCTTATGGACTTTGTGGTGCATCAAGTCGGCACGTCACAGAGTCGAATGTAACATAGCTAAATTTTAGCACTCTAAAGAGATGCAGTGATTCTAATGTTTGTATACGCTGTAATGTTTTTTTCTTACAAACTGTTGGAATTAAAGGGTGTGACGATGACCACACTTACACTCATTTCTGGGTTTGCTACTCTTTCTTGCTTCTAAAGTGGGCCTTTTAGCTTGTCATAGCAGGAAAAGCACAGATGTCACTCATGACATTAACAATGGCTCTGCTCTGTTCTTAGCAAGTGTCCCAGTAAGACAGCATGCACGATACTGAGACCCTGAAACTGAAGCAGCTAAATGGAATTTAACTATCACTTTTTTTTTTTTTTTTTTATTATTTATACATATATATGTTACATCGTCTTTCATGAAAAAGGGTCTATTAGCTGCACATGCACAGTGATTATCAGGAGCTGAAATACAAGAAATTCACATGTTCATGCTTCTAAAATGTGAATATTTGATGTTTTGTGTTATGTGAGAGTACGCAGAATACTTCTGGGTTTTGGACTGTTGCCCACAGCCATTTGAAGACATTTATAATTGACACATCTTCCAAACATACACACTGAACAAGTGAGGTACAATCCAAGCCAGAGTAGACGAAGGAGAAGCCATTGTGAATAAGTGCCACAGTGCTCACACAAAGTTGCAGGTGCGTGAAATAAGTGAGAAATTATTAAGTGTTTGTCTTTTGTATTTATCCTTTATTTAAACCAGAAAGGTCCCGTTAAGAAACACTATCTCCTCTGTCAGGGAGTCCTAGGCAAGACGGGCAGTTAACTGATGCAGGGAAATAGCCAGTGTTTTGAACCCTCGTTTCAAGCAATTAATTTCCTCCAACAAGGAAGAGGAACAAGTGAGACGAAATGTGGGCCATTATCTGTGGCTGGCAACTTTTAGTGAAGCACTTGCTTTGCATGTAGTGATACAGCCTGACCCACGGCGCTAAGTTATTTGTAAGTGACAGAAACATCAAGTGCAATAGTTCATCTTCTTCTTCCTCTCTATATCACTCTCTCTCACACACACACGTAGCAGCACTAGGTCCAGCTTAAGTATTGGTTCTGGTTGTCCCGTCATGTCCTGTCAAAGTTTCGAATATTTATGAGTAATTACCAGTCACAGGAGACATGTGAAAACACAGCAGACACAAAACATACAGAAATCAGAGGCTAAAAAAGAAATAATGGCACTTGTTTTAAGCACTAACATTGTTCTGTAATAACAGATTTTAAAATAGTCGAAGGAAGTTTTCCAAGTTTAGTAGTCATTCCAAGCATAAGGAGCGTGAAAGGAAATGGCAGATTTGCCCTGCTTCATGAAGGTGTTTGGGACCACGAGGAGATTTTTTTCTGATGACCTAGTGTTTGTAGTGATTTATAGAAAATGTATTTAGTATTGTCTAAGAGATTTTCAATATCATGGATGATTATTTACCTGATTTCAACATTGCGGCCCAGGCCTTTGGATGCGATCGCCGCCTGTATTGACTTGTGACGAGAGGATGAGGAGAGATAGAGAAATGAAGGCATCACATCTTGCTGATGCTTCTTGTTATTACACTATCCCCTTTGCTGCTGTAACACTGCAACTTTTCCCCACTGTGGTAAGAACAAATGATCTTATTAGAAAAGACGGTGTATAGGTGCTTGTACAATAACTAACATTACTATCATCATTCATTGCCAGTAGGTATCTCCTTGATGTATGGGAAGGGCAAATGTAGGCATTAATAACATAAAAAGATATCACATAACCATAAAACTTTCAGGTCTCAACTGGTTTCTGTAACAATAAATATTTGCATCTAAATAAGCAAAAATCAGACTCTGTGGATGTGGTTTGATCAGATCTGGCAGTGTAAGCAAACAATGTTTTTTTCTGTAAATGATATGCGAATATACACTTTTCCCAATTAAACCTCACCTAGCCTACTTGAGACCAGTTAGAGGTCCAAAAGAGAGAAACACAAATGCACAAATTTGTCTTGTGAAAACTGTTTTAACGCCAACAGAATATCAAAGCACTGTTAATATTCTTATAAACCATATGATTTAGCAGAAATAGCGATGTTAACCAGGTTGACCTTATCCAAGTAAAGGTAATTAGATAAGGGTACATAAGATAAGGTACATCTCAGTAGTTATGTCTCCATTAATAAAGCTAAGATTTAATCGTTGGTGTATAAACATATGTTTCTACTACTATTGCATTTCCTCTACATGTATTTAAAGTGTATTCTGATTGAAGGCCTCGGTGCACTGACAACAACATCAACAACTTCAAGTAATGTTGATGTTTAATTCAGCAGGGGCTGACACCATAGCAAGGGAAAAGATCAATGTATAGGAAGCTTTGTGCTGCAGATAACAACAACAATGAATTTTTTTGGGGGGGAAAGGGGGTGTACAGTCTAGTCTTTAAAACAGGGTTTAAAAAATTTGCATTGCCAAAATATTTTTTTGCATTTGCATCCCAGTCTGTGTACCAAGATGTGTCAGCAGTAGACTGGCTTTGGATTCCTGTGCGATTAATTGATGGTGAATAATGCTGTCTGCTTCTGACGGGACGACTGATGTTAATGAGGAGGTAAAGAGGGAGGCTCGGGCTTCCTGGTGATTTGAAACAACATGAATATGGAGGAATTTGGGAACGTGTGCTGGCAGGTTGCTTAAAAGTTCAGGTTGCGGTGGTGGTGTCTTCCTGGTTTTTGGGGCTCATATTGTGGAACTTTTACATCCGCTAAAGTGTTTGTCTAATTGACAGCGGATGGGTAAATTTATATCAACACATTGCCTCTTTTTCTGCTTTGGTATGTGAGATCCCCTCAGCGCGCAGCGGGGTGTCTGCTCTGCTCATCACACACACGCATACACACACACATACACAGGTTGGGGGGCTTGTTAACATAACTTCAGTCAGACACTTCCGTTTAAAATGTATTTAAAGATTTAATTCTTCCACTTTAAGGAATCCTTGACTGTGATTAATGCAGCCGAGCCTGTCACACGGGCTACAGGCGGAGGGAATAAAACCAATGTTTTACTGCCAAGGCAAAACGGAGCTCGAATGTAAATAGCAGGGAGAGAGACAGAGAGGGTTTTTGTGTTTTTAAAGCTTCAAAACCGCCTCAACCCTGCGAGACACCGGAGACACGCAGACACACACCGACACGCCGACATAGCGGGCCGCCTCCCTGCCTCTCCCTGCCTCAGCGGGGCTTTGATCAGACGGAACCTTTTATGGGGAATGACTGGCGAATGCACCCGCTGCTGTCACTACAAATCTACCTCACCGAGCGCGCGGGGAAGCGGGGAGGGGAGGAAGGAGGGTACTGGGTGGAGGTGGAGGTGGGGGGGCGGAGGGGTGTTCGCGCGGAGGGGGAGGGAGGGAGGGAGTCGGGGAGAGAGTCGGTGTGCAGCGGTGTCTTTCATCTCGTCCTAGCCGGCTCACGCGGGGCGGCACCTGCTGAAAGCTGCACTTGACTCGCGCTCCCTACACCTGCTCGTGCGCCCGGCGCGCGCGCGTGCAATGTAAAACAAGTTTCAGTGCACTGTACTGTTGTAGGCGCTGAAATGCAAGTAATGGAAATGCAACAGGGGTGTTCAGAGTTAGAGTTTATTATGATTGTTGAAGAAAACAGAAGTCACTAGAATGATCCTTTTTAAATTAAGTTAATTTGCTAATTTAGGGTGTTTTCACACAAAGTCCTTTTTAAATGAACCAAACTCAGTCCTCTTAAAGTGGACTGACAGAAAGGGGACTCATTCCTCTTGCGTTCACATTGTCAGTTCATATTAAAGAGGACTCAGCTCTCTCTGGTCCACTCAGTCCTCTTTCTGTTCACACCATAGTCTGTATATAACATATATTGATGTAGTTTTGTTTCTACTTTCTGTGCGTTGTGGACAGTTGCCATTTGATGTTTTCCTTGTTCCATATCTGGAGGAGTGCAGTTGTTTCATCATCAGACCAATGCCCTGTTTACATGTACATGGTTATTTTTAGAAACGGAGACATATCCCTTCATTTGTACCCTTTGTTAAACGCAAACGGAGAATTCGCCTCTGAAAACGATTCATTCTAAAAACTCCGGCCAGAGTGGAGATCTTGGAAAACTGGTTGCACGTTTGCATGTAAACTGAGCAAGACACAGAAAACTCAGGCAGCAGACGTCACATTATGCGACAGAACTTGCACCCGCATCAAAAGTTCGACCTATGTTTACATGTTGCTATGGTGATCATGGATGCCTTCAGAGTAGCAGCCGCATTTATGTTGGTGCAAGCCCTCTTCATATGTTTGCATTTGCAAATACAGCTGCTCTATTATATCGAGGAGCAGAGATGGATGAGTGCTCGGAGGTCAGCAATTTTGCAGCAACAACTTCTCCTCCCTCCAACACGAGGGTCCGTCCTGAGAGAACTGCTGTCTGGTGGGAGAACTTCAAAAATGAAGTGATTGTCCCGGAGGAGTGGTCATCACTGCTGTCACTCTCGGAATTGCTGTGTCCCTACATCGAGGGTGAGATGACCGTCATGCGGTCTCCTGTCAGTGTCATAGAAAAAATTGCCTGCACCCTGTATAACGACGAGGGTAGACTGCGTAAGACGGCATACATACACGGGTTGGTGTAAATGCAAAGTTTTCTGTAAACGGACACTAGAGGGCGCTGGAGAACACACTAATGGTATGTCATGTTTGTGTACATAAAATATAAACCACAGCATTTAAATTTAAGATTAATGCAAATATAAGTTTCTGTTAAGAAGTACTTCCTGTCGCAACTAGTTGGCGCTATGACTGTCACTGAACATTGTCATTTAAATGTGTTCAGGGCGGGACTAATATGAATCAAGTGAAGTTTAATGGAGATCAGACCATTTTTGCCAAAGTTCTAGCAATTTCGTGTTTCGTTGCGAGACCTCAAAATTCAACCGCCTGCAGAGGGTGTGCCATTCAACATTTGGCCGACCCTGTTATAACTTTTGATCACACTGTAGTCAGGCTCACATAAACCAAGTCTGGAGCCAATCCGATTAAATCTGTAGGACAAGTTTGTTAAAACACAAGACATGGAAAATGCCAAAAATGACCACAGAATTCAAAATGTCCGACTTCCTGTTGGGTTTAGGCAGTGGGTCCAAGAGACCGGGGGTGCTCGGGCCCTAAAACATGACAGAGATGGATTTGCCTTTTTCATATATAGCAAATGGCTCCTTTTTGAATTTTATACGTTTTTCTTTGAACACAGGCATATTTCTAAGGCAATCACTCACAAGGGTCCATTCTTCACCCAACGCATTGTTTGAAAGCCTGCTCTCTCTATAGGCCCCCCATCACACAGGCCCTAATGCAACCACACTGCTTGCACTGTGTATGGTTATGCCCCTGCATATGATGCCAACTACGTAACGTGGTTAAAAAAAAACCTCAACATTGACATTTGGTTTCGCATGGGGTGTGAACAGCAGTCTCCTGGAAGAAAGTCCTGTGTTTGTTTGGCACATCATAAAGTTTTGTTCTTTATTTCAAATTACCTGAAAAGCTGATTAGCAAAAGGCCACCACAAAATATGCTGTTAGGATATCTTATAAACAAATGATCTAACAAATGCTCATGGTAGGCTGTTTCAGGCAGCTTTTATAGTAACATTTATAGAATCATTAACTAAACTTTCAGAAGTTGAACTTAACTACTGCATTTGCAGAAATTCTCTAATATACTTATATAGGCTAAGTAATTAATCAGATAAATGAGTTAGTCTTTTTTTTAATATAATTATTATTATTATTAATTTAATTGATGGTGCTGTCTGTCTGGAGTGTGGCGGGCTGGAGTGTGACAGCAGTGAAACTTTTTTTCTGAAAAGATGAGCGCCAACAAACATGGACTGAAGCAGAATATTTTGTTTGATAAAAACATGCCATGAATTTTAGAAATTATTATATCTATCTTGTTTCAATTTATTTTGGACTTAACAATGCTCTTGAGTTATTGGAAATATTTCGCATCCTCAATCAGCTGTGTTGGGGACATGACACTATACTAGCTTGAAGGAGAAGTCCGGTATTTTTCACTTTGAGTCCCATTCCTGGGTTGTTAATGATGAAATAGAGTGGTTAAGACCAAAATTTTGACGATTGCTCCTTCTCTGAGAATTTGAGAGAATTTGGCTTTCCTCTGCCTGGCTTAACAAGGCTGTCTATGGCAGTGTGTAAATCTGTTCTAAAACCACCTTAAACAGTGATGTTCGTTGATGTTCTGACATAAAAATCGTAGCAAACTAGTTTCTGTGATAATTTATTTGACATTTTGTCCATGCATTGATTTTCTATAGGAAGCCTCATTGTCCGTTGGTAGTAATCTGCCACTGGAAACAGAATGGGGGTTGTTTACGACAAGGTTGTAGTCATGGTAGTCTTTTAGCTCAGCAAAAGTGCTGGCTCGACAGTGCTGTGTGCGCTCCTCTTAGGAGGAATTCTCCTGCAGTTGCTGACCACACAAAACTTGCCCATTATTACTGACTTGTAAACAACCTTCGCAGTGCGATGCCTTTGAACACAATGCCAGCCTTCTTCCTCTGCTTCTTTTCTGTGTCCCATTACATTGCAATGGTT
>JAPZEB010000020.1:8465244-8480211 GCA_029783705.1 Chaetodon striatus
TGTGTGAAAGAAAGGCAGAGAGAGAGATTTGTGTATATGTGTGTGTCTATGAGTGTGTGTTCACATCATCCTCTTAGCGATTTGATTCCTCTATCCATGCCGTCCACATGCGGAGCAGTAAATTCATCTCTACCTCAGCTGGACTCTATAATAACACTATCCCCTTCTTTCCTCTTTTATCACAAACACACACACCCAGGCTCCTTCTGTGTATTAACAGTAAATATTGTGTGTGTTTTAGACATATGACTCACAAGTACACACACGGGCACACACACGTCCGCAGATTTGTGTTTTCCCTTAACTGAAACAATCATGTTTCAGACACATTTCAGGCATTCGCACAACTAAAAGTCCTGTTTGTGAGTCCCTGTTTGCGTTTTCACCGCATCTGAGCAACCATGAAGATTAGGCAAATTAGCCGGCTTTGTTTGAGATGCAATTTTTGCACACAACAAGACAGACAGCAGAGTAATCGTTTTTGTAATTTACTGTCTGATGTTTGAATTGATGTTGTTAAACACCACAAAGGCTCGACAGCTGTCTTCAAAGTCGCAATAATGTGCGAGTTTTTTTTCCTGTTATTTTTCTGCTTCAGTATGAAACCACATTGAAACAATTTGCAAATACAGTTAAGTGCTGTTTCTTTTGCTTATTCTCTGTGTGTTTAGCCCGCTCCCGCTTTATTTCATACTCTTTAAGTGTAGTCTTGAAAGTCGGCTTTACTGTTTGAACGTCAATAACTTTACAAGAAATTTCCCATCCTGAGTCCTGATATTGATATTGCAACAACCACTGCTTTCTAACAGTCCCAATCAATGCTCTACATCAGTTGTTGCACTCTTGAGGATGGTGTTTGATCAGTAAGTGGCGATCAACACTGCAAATTCTAACGGCAACATCTGAAAGCACAATCTCAGAGGCAGAGGAGGAAAAATCTGCCTTTCAGGGGCCGAAACTGGACCTGCTCTCAAAATGTAGGTGAAGTTCCTGCTTTGGAAAAGAAACATTTCCTGCTCTCACCCTGCTGATGGTGAAGAGCAGGCCTGGCCTCCCAGTGCAGACACCAGTGAAGCAGTATCTCAGCCTCCAGTAGAAAAGGTGCTCAGAGATGAAGGTGAGGATACTGAGACCCATGGCTGTAGCCAGCATGTAGAAGACACCCGCCATGTTGTCTATGTCCAGCTGGCTGGACATCACCTCGTTCTTCTCGTTGTGGCAGATCCCAGTCAGCCACTGGGCCTCCAGCTCCTCCATCTCACCTGTTGGAAAGGTAGAAAGAAAGGGTAAAGTGAAAGTTTAAAGTGGCAGCAAGTAGGTGTGAGGAACAGAGGAAAAGAAACAGAAGGAGTGAGAGAAAAAGAGAGAGCACAGGCGAGTGGTAGAGGTGTGGTGGGAAAAAGGGCGTATCATTACGAGGGAAGATGGAGGGGAGAAGGGAGGAGGGGAGAGAAGTGAAGTGGTAAATAGACCGTAATGGAAAGGAGACAGGAGGTGGAGTGAAAAAAAGGGTTGTAGGAGGAGGGAGAAGAATTGATAGTGATTGAATGATAAGGAAAGATGGGAGGAATTATTATGAGACTGAGTGTGTTTGTGTGTCGCATGCGCACGCGGGTGTTTGCCCTGAATAAAAAGGCCGGGTGTGAAGCGAAGCGCTTTAGTGGTTTCAGCAGTTTGATTTCTGTCTGGCTCATTCTCTTTCTTCCATTCGCACCATCTCACAGCTTATTATACAGAACAATCTGGAGGAGTAAACATAACAGGACACAGTGGGCGCACACACACACACACGCACGCACACACAGTAATGATGATGAAATGGTGTGTTAAGACTAGCCCCTGATAGCTTTCTGACAGAGGGAGGGAGGGGAGGGGGGGAGTGTTGGGGGAGGGGGAGGAAGGAGGGAAAGCTGAGCAATGGCACAACTGTAATAACACTAAAGGCCTGGAACATCTGAGAAACTTAAACTTCAATGCAGTGTGACTAAGACAGCGCAGAATGTGGATGCGCATGAGCGCCTCACCATCTCCTATGATGCCCAGTATGGCCAGATCAACCAGGCGTTTCCAGTAGGATCCCTTCTGCAAGGCGATACCATAACCCGTAGTGGCAAAGATGTAACCGCTGCCGATGGTGACCAGCTTACAGCCGTCGTCTCTACCCGCCATGTAGTTCAGCACAGCAGCGTCATAAATGAAAGCGTCCAGCTTTCTGTAAGAGAACCATGCGTTATGGATTTACTATCTGGACCACGGGTTTCCTGCCTGTGCCTGATGAGTGTGATGGGAAAGGATAGAAAAAATTTGCTGCTTCACATATTTTGTTTTATTTTCCTCCTCACTTTTCTGAATATTTATATTCTGAATATTATTCTTAATATTACTGCATTAATACAGTATAGTGCTTTTCCAGTCTTACAGCAACCACTCAAAGCACTTTACAACACACACATTGATACCAGGCGGTAACCTCGGGGACTGATAAATGAAGCCACAGTGTCAAAAACTGCAGTTCTTTGAATGTCCGCTTGAGGCTGGCACTAGAAGCCAGTCAATCCCTACTGACCGCCATGTTAAAATGCCCAACTGTACAGCAGAAATAAACATGTTTACAGCCTGATACAAAAAACGTTTTTGGTCTCTATAACCAACTGTAACATTCATGACAACTGTATGGGGGGTGAATTTTATATATATATATAACTCACCTCACTAGGGATGAATACTGAAACCTGGTTATAAGCGGGCCCCGGGGCTGAATTATGAAAGACCGCAGTATTGATAAGCTCTGACGTTACTTGCTCTGCTATCAGTATTGGAGAAATTCAGAAGATATATTTCTTGTTCATTTAAGTTACATAAACATTATCTTGCACAGTTTTTTATCTCACCAACTCCGTTTCTAATTTGCAGTAAGATCAAGACATTCGTCACTGATGCATTTTTGCTATTCAATCCAGAGCAGAGCTCTCTGCGTCGGAGCCTCACAGCCTCACAGCCTCACAGCCTGCTGGAAGTGCGAAGGGCCGGCTCTGCCACTCTGTGTCACACACACACAGTGACAATGGTGGGGAGAGCAAAAATGCTCTGAAGTATGATTATACTTCACAAGAGTTGATGCTGACCCTGCTTGTTGTCAAGAGTTCAACAACTCAAGCAATCTTTCGAAACATTGAGCAAAAGTGTATCACATACAGGCAGAGAAATGCACCTTTTTTGACTGCCTAGCTTGTCTCCATTACCCCAGCCACCTCAGGTGTGTTATAGTCTAGTAATTTATTCAAGTTTCTGAGGTTTCTACCATTTTTCCCCATTAAAGGATTGTTTGGGGGGAGTTTTTCTTTATCCACTGTGAGGGTCCAAGGACAGAGATGTGCTGTAAAGCTCTCTGAGGCAAATTGTGATTTGTGATATTGGGCTTTATAAATTGACACTGAATTCTTAACAATGCTGTTGCAGAATGTTCATTTATATACTGTACTTATGTACATAAAAAATAAGCCAATGTTAATTCTGATCGTGATTTGTTTCATTTTTTCTCTTTAAGCCCCCCAAAAGAACCAATAAGAATACCATTAAAGTACCAGATCAATAAGCAGTATTGGTAAGAGCAGTGGTATTGATAAAATCTTAACAGTACCCATCTCTACACCTCACAGTGTTCCTTTTTTAAGTGATGACTTGTTTGACTGATAGTGTCCTGACACAGCAAAAGGATGTCTTTAGCCCACACAAGAGAAAACTGCAAATTCGCAACACTTGTGGCGTCTGTTTACGTAAACACCAGCACAGCGATGATGTATCAGGGTCTTGAAGGGCTGTCCCATTTCAAAGTCGAAGATTTCAACCACTACCCCTTGTAATTCTGTACCGAGGGGCAACGTAGCAACATAAGAAATGGGACTGGGCAAAAAATTCACATGCACTTACACACTGATGGCACAGCCAGGGTTCAGTATGCCCAAGGACACTTCTAAATGTAGACTGCAAGGGCCAGGGATCAAACCACCAACCTCCCAATTGATAGATGACCGCTCTACCTCCTTAGCTACAGCTGCCCCAGTATTCAGGCCTCAAACTATCCAGTTAAAGCAATCTGGGAAGGGGAGATGGCTTCTGAATGTACTACTTACAATTCATAAACATACCCAACCTGTGACAAGCAGCAACAACTAGACATTGGTATGCCTTAAAGGAGTAGTCTGACATTGTGGGAAGTATGCTTTTTCAGTTTCTTGCAGGGAGATATAAGATTAACCAGCAGAGATGCCAGGAAGTCACTGCGCCAGCCCAAGAAACAGTCCTGCCCCAAACTCCCCACAAACTATCATTTCTTGCACTTAATTTTGTAACAAGGACAACTTTTAGACCGCCTTATCTAAAGAAACAGTTTTCAGAAATATGCTTATTTGCTTTTGTGTTAAGAGCTAGATGTGAAGCCTGATACCACTCTCAGACATGATAGCGGTATCAATCTTCTCATCTAGCTCTCTGCAAGACAGCATGTAAGTGTATCCCCCAAAATGTCAAACTATTACTTTAAAGCATAGAGATACAGCTGGAGGTCAGGAGATGAGTTAGGGAAAAAGAAATTGTTTTTCCCCAGACGTTTCTATAATTTTTTTGCTTTATTCTTCTGAAATACTTCTAAAAAACGTTTGACTGGAATAATCTCTGGGGAAAAACAATCACTCTGAACCTCACACTGCTCATATTTTAAGGCCATCACCTGTGACCAGGGATCAGACTTGGACATTGCTCACAAGCCAAAGATGTGGGGAACCACTGCTTAGAAGGATCGCAGATGGTGGGGCTTTTAACTGGCGGGCACCAGTTCATAAAGGGACATATTTTTCTCTTATGTTTTTATATGTCTTTTTATAAGGAAAAACATTTTAATTTAAAAAAAAACAATTATAATGTATTTGGGGTTTGTTGACTATGTGAAATTTGATCCGTCAAGCTTCATCACTAAAGACCACCACACTGCTGAGTCTTCACTACTGAGCCTAATGTACACACAGTGCTGTGCCAGTAACAATGTTCCAAAGATCCATAAACAAACCAGTCGGATTATTCACAACACTCGGTTTTCTTGGAGCTGGAATTCTCACACAGATTAGATTTGGACTCTGTCACTGAGAGTATTGTCCGGTGTGCACGCTGGTATGGTAAATATTTACGCACGAGAGGATGCCTTTGTTGGCACTGAGCTGGAATCTTTTACTCGCAGGTTTGATCATTATTCTGACATGACAAGCTGAATTCAAACTAAGGGGCCTCAATTTGTATCTGACGCAACAATCCCCCTATGTGGGCCTGATACATCTGAGCTCAGCAGAAACAGAAGCGTGATATATGACGGTTAACCAAACACAATGGAACAAGCAGCTGATATCACCACCTATAGAGCAGCAGGACCCTTTTGATATCTTCTTTATCAGCAAAAAATGGTTTTATATAATCCAATGGATACACACTGTTGCTAATCAATCCCCCTGAGGCGCTCCATGTTGTAGATGTATGCATAAATATTAAACACTTTGAATTAAACTGTTCACCAAAGGGCATATGTTAAATGCAGTCATTGAGTATCTGTTGTTGCAAAACTGCACAGAGAATTTAATTCATTTAAGTACACAAAGCATATGAAAACAACACACTGTAGATTCATTAAAGTATAGAGCATTTTAAATGTGTCTTCTGTGTCACAGCCTTGTGCAAAAACTCCAAAGTGTTCACACTTTCTTCGGCCTAAACAGCTGAATGAAACACTGATGATTCTGCTGAACACATTAATTATACAGTTCTGATGTTGTATAAACAAAAGCTAATATATGAGGTATGAGAAACAAACCATATCTATTTGATATGCAGTATCAATGAAGTAATTGCGGAGAGGGAGAAGCAAAATGTAAAATTATATTTGGAGAAAATACCCAAAAGATCAAAGCACACAAAACTAATGAACAAATAAAAGCACTGCAGCCATCCTTCCATTAGTGTGTGTTTAGGAGGGAGAATAAAGGTAGCAAACTCCAGAACAAATTACACTCTCCCTGTTTTGGCAGCTCCCTCTTTCCTCTTTCCAGCAGCAACAAGACTCAATAATGAGCACTTGCAGACAGCGTCTGCTTTTTACCGTCAGTGACAGAAACACTGAGCACAGTTTCTGCAGCGTTTTAGCATGAGCTAGTGCTGGGCCCCATGGGGCCGAGTTTCTGTGTGATGCAACGTCCTTTTTTGTTTGTTTTCACTTCTTATGCATACATGCTGTCTGCAAACAGAATTAGCCTCTCAGGTATAATAAATCTCAACTTGACATGACTTGACTTGACAAGATTACCGTACCCAGTCTTGAGGCTGACCAGCGCATCCTGGACGCCAGTCTGATGGTATTTGGTCATGTACTGATGCATATCTGGATAGTTCTTCCTGATGTTGCGTTCGGTGCTGCCGTTAGGGACCGTCCCGAAGCGAAATGGAGGGGAATAGGAGTACGGACTCTGGAACTGCAGGGAGACAAAGGCGGGAAAAGAGAGACAGATTGTTTAAAGAGGGAACTGAAAGGAGGAGACAGGGGCACAAAAGAAGAAAAAATAAAAACAAATAAACTAAAAGACGAGGAGCAGGAGGGAGAGACAGCAAGAGCAGAGAAGGGAGGGGAGGAAAGGGAGTGCGAGTAAGACAGTGAGAGCAGTAGTGTTAAAGTGAAGAAGAGACACACAGAGAGAGGAGAGAGGAGGAAGGAGAGTGACAAGAAGAGACAGAGGAGAAAGGAGGAAGGAGAGACAGTGGAGTGGACTCATCAGTCATCATCATTGTGTGTCCAGTCTAGCGTAAGACTGGCTGGGGTTCTGCTGACACTGCAAGCCTCTGCAAACTACACACACACACTCACACACATCCAAATAAACACACACACACACACGTCTTTGATCTATGCAGCTCGTGTGTATGAGTGTGTGTGTGCGTGCCCCTGGGTCTGCTGTGCTGGCAGTGTTAGTGTGGTGACAGCTACGGCCAGAGGGTTTGGGCTGTTGAAGCCCAAGGGCGCTCCCTGGAGAGTCCTGTCTGGCCGCAGGGCTGGCATCCATTACAAGAGCAACCCTGACTGTGAATGTGTTTAGTTTCTTCTGTGTGTGCGTGTGTGTGTGTTTCTGCGTGTCCATATGTGTGTAATCGCACCTTCTTGTCAGACAGTCCAGTGACTTGGTCCACAAACTCTTCCTGGATCATGAAGGCAGCCAGGTTGGCAGTGTAGGAGGCCAGGAAGATGACGGCGAAGAAGGCCCACACTGATACGATGAACTTACTGGTGGTGCCCTTTGGGTTCTGCACGGGTACAGAGTTGTTGAACACCAGACCCCACAGCAGCCATATGGCCTTACCGATGGTGAATGATGGACCATGTGGATCTGACGGAGACAGGGCCGGGGAGCAGAGGGAGAAATAAAAAGAAAAAGCATAAATAAGACCACAGTGTGTGGAGAAGAACCACGAAAGGCCAAGGCAGGTAAAGGAATACGAAAGCTTGAACTCACATTGTCGACTGATAGTGTGAAGCTGATTTGGGGGGTTAAAAAACAGCAAGCCATGTAATAATGTAATGTTGTAAATTACAAAATAATTTATTGTCTTTCTTTCCTTAAATTCCCGCCAGTATTCAACAAAAAAAGCTGAAAAGTGTCATCACAGAGAGGCTCTAATTCTTGCAAAGCGTCATACATGTAACCATCTTTTAAACCTTCCAAAAGAAAAGTTAAGACAAAGAGTTTTATGATCCAGTTTGAGGGCATCATGCTTCCTCCAGAGCGGTGACATTGTAAATATAATGTGACAGTATTATTGCCTTTTTATTTATGCCTACAGCTCACAAGTTTTGCAACAGTCATTGGGGATGACAGGCATTTTCTCGGGTTTACGAGTGTGATTAATGAGTAAAGACCAAAACTTATTTCGGCCAACTAGATTGACCTTAACTTCCAACAAGTCAAAGCCACAAACCTTAATCTTAAAGGTTATGTATGCAACCTTCAGAGCATCAATATAGCAGCAAACCACTGTTTGCTATGTAAAGATATAGCGGCGTGATGGAGTCCTGAGCAGAGAATGAAGTCACACTTCCCCTGTGTGTGTTATAATCCAAACTTCTCTGCAGTTTGTTGTGGTAAGCCGGTCCGGCCGCTTATGCATCACCATCACCAACTCATCGTCCCCACTTAGCACTGCACTCATGAGGACGGTTGTCACTAATATTGGGATGGCGTCGTCGTGGAGGTGTAGTGCACATCCTGTGGTTCCCCCTTGGGTAACATCGTAAGCTCTGTCAGCACTGTTGTTGTTGTCGAGCCCTGCTTATGGCATTAGCATAGATAGCTGCTAGCCGCATACAGCCCCTTTGAGGATGTTTTTCAGATTTATATGTTACAGAAAAAATAGGAAAACTACAAGAGATTCAGATCTGCTATTGTAATGCTGTACACAGTAATGTGCGCGTGAAACACACTACAAACTGCAAGTCCAGAGGTTATTTAAAAGTGGGCAAAGACTTGCAAGTTGTGACACAATAAAGAAAAATAAAATAAATAAAGACATACAAAGAACATAATTAAATCTCATGCCACTCTCAATTCAGTACAGTGCATTTTGAGCAGACGCCAGCAGCTGGTTAGCTTAGCTTAGCATAGAGACTGGGAGTCAGAGAAGGTAGGTGACAATAGGACTCTGGGTAGTTACTCTTGGCTAAGAATATTCTGTCACACAACCCAACATGCTGTTTTAATTAGTGAGCTTTACAGGTGCTGGTAGTTGAATTTTGTTATGCTTGGACAGGGCCATGCTAGCTGTTTCCACCTTTTTCCAGTCTTTGTGCTAAGCTAAGCTAAGCTAACCAGCTGCTAGCTCCGAGTTCATATTTATCGTATAGAAATGAGAGGTGTATCGATCTTCTCATCTAACTCTCAACAAGAAAGCATCATATTTAGTCCCAAAAATGTTAAACTATATTCTTTTGAAGGAGGTGAAACTTTTTGTATGAGAAGACATTGTTATAAATTACACAGACATTTGTTCTTCAAACAGTGTGTAAAATGAAAAATTAGCACACTCAACACATTGTTCAGCTTTATTGAACCATGTTCATAAAAACACAATTCACTTGCAAAACCTGGATCGGCCTTTAGGTCATTTAAATGTTAAATTAACCGAACCTGTACAACATTAATCTCCAGTTCACAGTCAGCAGGGGCAGCTCCAGGTTCTGATTTTTGATGATGTGACTAGCTTTGGGAGAGAACTGTTAATGCTGTGTAACATTAAGTGAACCGTCTAAAGTCAGGGTAATAATAGGTCAGTTCTTTTGCTCCAGGGGAAGATTGGATCTGTACTTCTTGCTCCTGGGAGAAACGATTGGTGTGATATTCCTGATTGTGTGTGTGTAAGCCTACCTTTGCCTTGGGCCAAGTTGCGGTTGAAGCCCAGCGGACTGACAAACTCAAAGAGGAAGACGGCGATGGCTGTGACAATGAGCAGCATCACAAACATCATCACCCAAACTGATGCACTGAAGGGCTCTGAGAGGAAGGAGCGGGGGAGAGAGAGAGAGAGAGAGAGAGAGAGAGGGGTGGGGAGAGAGCGTTAAAGAGAAATCGAGTACATGAGACAGAGAGACACAGCGGAGGAGCAGGAGATGCATAAAAAGTGAGGGATGGAGAGAAAGAGGAGACAGAGAGGCTCGGAGAAGTAAAGGAGGAGACGTGAAGAAAGAGAACAGGCACGAGGGGGAGATAAAGCGAGGAAAAGATGATAGTGAAGACACAGAGAGGGAGAGAGAGGGAGAAAGGGAGACAGACGGAGTGAGAGAGGAGGGAGGGAGGGGAGGAGAGGGAGAGTTAGTCACAGAGAGTTTGACGGAGCACATTTCCATATTTCTCATTATTCCCTTGGATGAGAGCTGAGAGAGGGAGAGGCCTGGGGCGGGGGAGAGATGGTAGAGGAGAGGGGGGGAGAGAGAAGGAGAGAGAGACAGAGGGGGAGAGAGAAGAATCAAACTCCGAGTGATCTGATGTGCCCTGCTGTGGGCATGTGTATGTGATCTATTTGTGTGTGATCTGTGCATGTGTGTGAGAGAGTGAGTCTGCATGTGTTTGGTGTGTTGCAGGGCAGGAGTTCAGAGAGCGGGATGAGTGCCAGAGACGCCGAACCCAGACAAATTGTATGTGTGTGGTGTGTGGTGTGTGTGTGTGTGTGTGTCACTGTATGTCTAAGTATGTGACTGCCAGGGTTAGCCAACCCTGAGAGATTGTGCACTGAGGTGCCTCTAATATGAGTGCGAGAGATACTGAACCGTCACTGATACCCTGGCCCAGGCTCAACACACACTCACACACACATGCATACAATGTGCTTTCATATAAATACGCACACAAAGCATTCACATACATACGGCCAAAGCACATTCATTCTCCACACACCCTGGATTCAAATGCCCTAATATATTCGTGCAGTATCACACACACTTTTTTTCTCCCCCTTACACACACACACGCATACTGACACATGGCTTGATACACAGGGACCAACACATGCATGGTCCAATACATCCACTCGCTCCCCGTCTCGCTCCAATGACAATACAAGACATTAGGCGAGCACAGAGGAGCGCTTCAGTTTCTAGTCATCTGAACAACTGGAGGAGGAGGAGGCACAGGAGGAAGAGGAGAGAAGAAGAGAAGGAGGAGGAGGAGGATAGTATCAAGAATGCTTTGTCTGAGCTGACTTTTCAAAAAACAGCTGGCACACTCCGCTTCCTCCGCTCTGCTAGAAATATTAATGTGCTTAGGGTGTTGAGGCCCAGATAAAGTCAGAGTACAAGTGGAATTTGGCCAGCATATACTGTCTGAATAAAATATTCCATTTTATGTGCGGGATTTTGCCAACATGTAAGCACCTCCCTTTTTTTCCGCTCCCAGTTGTCGGCTCACTGGGGGACAGACGGTGAAAAAAGAAGAAGAAGGAGGAAAAAAACTGTGGCAGAGGAAGACAAAAAGGAAGATTTACCGAGGAAGGCAGAAGGAGAGACGGTCCCGTTGCTACGTGACACCATGACGCTGATGCCAGTCTCCACAAAGGGCACAGAGAAGTCAATGACCTCTGACCTCTCCTCATTGATGGTCAATGAGCCAACCGCCATCACCGCCTTCTTATACACCACCTGGTTGACAGAGAATAGAATAGTTGCAGCAGGTGCGTGACTCACTACCTACACTGACAGAAATAAACACAGTGAGCTCTGTGAATGTTTGGACAACATCATACAATTCGTCTTTGATACGTTCCTCCTTTTTATTTTGGATGTGAAATATCACAGTGACTGAGGGTATAAGCTCAGAATGTCAGCTATAGTTGGAGGGCATTTTCAGCCATATCAGATGAAAAGTAAAAATACAGCTGTCTTTTTCATTGTGCCACCATTTCTGGGTGTCTGAATGTATTCTGACAGATGGAGATTCTGCACATAAAGATGTCGTTTTTAGTATGTAGTAAAATGTTAGCTTTTTTTCAGATTTAATTGTCTAAAGGCTCGCAGCGGTCTGCTCCCATAAACATTACTACAATCTATGGATCATATTGGCAGCCTCCATTATCAGACGTTTTACACGTCACTTTCAACCTTTAGGGACTTTTACTGTGACAGCACTTAGCTTTAATTTAATCTATGATTGAATAAATCATTTCCAGAAAAGATAAACGATCAAGTGAGCCTCAAGGTATCCTGCTCCTGTTGAGGAGCTTCCTCAACTGTACTCTTAAATATTTGATTGTATGGAATTTAAAGCCTCAGCAAGAAATATCATTCACCGTATAATCACAAGTAAACGTTTGACTTAATGATGACAAATTAGCTTTTTGTGGTGCTTGTATTTGAAGACATACAGTAAAGCTTTTCTACTCACAAACACTAATGATATAAACAAACCTTTGACAGTGTCAGAAAACACTGGCGCTCACATAGTGTGGTCTAGTGTCACAATGTGTATTAAAAGATCTGTCAGTTAATTTAAAAGTGATCTTTTAAAGCAGCTTCCAGTCCTGTGTTTTATGGTTTGGTGGCGGGGTGACTCCTTTGTTCATAATTGGATCACAGATTGTAGCTTTAAAGTCTGAGTCTGGCGATATTCCATAGTTTTCTTAAAAGTAAACAAATCCCATTAAAAACGAACAACAATAAATTGATTCTTCTAACAAATATTGTGTCTGTATCTTAAGCCTGATTAAGCTTAGTCCTCTGCGCTCCTCTGTTCCACCATTGTTGTCTAACAAGTGTGAATTTGCAATGGCTGCGACCTACATGCCAAATTTCAGCCTCCCAGGGCAAAAACTGTGGCCATCAAAGACTGGGGAAATTTTATGTGGATCAACTAACAGACAGAGGAAGCCGCTGGTCACAGCTAATAAAAACACAACACTTCTCTAGTCAGAACTAATAGGCTTGAAGCTGAGTGGCATGGTAGGAACATTTTCTAGTATTTGTCGATGATAAAAAAAAAAAAACATAGAATGACACCAGCCTCATCCTGCAAACATTACATTTTATAATACTTGCAAATAGAGTCCAACTGTAGGGAAGAATACTATACATATAATACAGTCAAAATAAATGACAGGTGACATAATGCAGATGAATGACATGTCTGTGGAGACTGTCCTCTCCCCAAAACGACACATAGGCTGAGCATTTATGTCAAATTTATTTGTGGTTGAACAATGAAATCACATTGTGAATCATTGGATAAACTTTTTTGATAGTCATAACGCCCATAAAATGATTCAATTGACTGTTAGAATTAAATCATTTAATGTGTGAGTGTGCTTGCTCACATTACATTAACTTAATATTCTTCTCTTTGACCGGATGTCATTATTATCTAACCATGTATAAAACTGTCTTCAGCTTCACATGCACTTAAAAACTTGACCGACATTCACACACTTAAAGAGCTTCCTCTGCCATGGGTTAGAGTACAAGTCCAAAATGTGAATGTGAAGCTGAGCAGCGTCCTGTAATTAGCCAACTGTTACCAAGTATTTTTTCCATAGACTGTAAAAATGATTTTTTTCTAGGGGGTTTAAGGCATGACCTGCCCTACTCTGCCCTGTGATTGGCTTACACTGACACACTTCCCCTAACCATAATCTCATTCCTCTTGCCTAAAGTTAATCAATCCAACAAAGGTACCAAGTTCTGGCCATTAGAGGTAGAGTAAGGTGGGTTATGACTTCCAGATCCTGGGAAAAAAACAGTAAGCTAACAGGTAGGGGTGGTAATTTAGAAAACGCTCCCGTGGGCTGTATGGTGGGAACAAATGACGTATGTGCTTTTATGGGTTGGAGGACTTATTGCTAATGTGCCACTGTAAATCATTAGTAATGACAAACTGCATGCTTATTTGATTTCTCTCTAAAACTTAGATGAGAGGATCCATATCACTCTCATATTTGTCCAATAAATATGGAGCAACAGGCAGCAGCGGGTTAGCACAGCTTAGCATGAAGACTGGAAGCCTTGGCTGTAAGACATAACATGATATTAGTAAGCTATAGAGGTGCTGGTGGGTGGATTTATGTACAGCTAGACAGATCCAGGCGAGCTGTTCCCCCTCTTTCCAGTCTTTACACTAAGCTTGGCTAATTGGCTGTTGGCTGTAGCTTAATATTTACTGCACAAACATTAGAGTGGCATCAATCTTCTCATCTAATTACATTGGTGTATGTCCTAATAATTACACAGAAAGTCAGAGAGACAGACTGATATGGTGTTGTAGTATGGGACAGCTGGGTAGGACTTACCTCTCCAACCATGCCGTTCCACACATTGTTGATCTTCTTGCCGTGTTTTCCATTTGTGACCAGGTAGAGGTCATAAGTGAACTTGACGTTTCTTGCTATCTTCTTCAGAATGTCAATGCAGAAACCTTTGCAGCACTGTTTGATATAGGAACCTCCTGATGTGGTGTTACTGCAACACACAGACACACACTATCACAATTAGGTCATATTTTTTTATATCGGAGCACATATCAGTGTTATACGGGCGAGTGTGTGGGGAGTGTAACTGTACTCATGCTGCCTGCTCGCTCCACATCTGGTGGTTCCATCAAACTGTAAAACTAGAATTATGACAGTGCAGAGTAACCATAAATACTGCTGAAGGGCAGAGAGAGCTTGCATTGGAGTTTGTGAGTGTGTGTATGTGTTTCCCTTAGTGCCTGAAAACACAGGGGTACTGAGCAGATGCTGCCGGGCTTTAAATAGAGCTGGGCTCTGCAGAACAACCAACCCACATGATTAAAATATCAGCTGTCCTTCCCCTCTTCTCTCTCCTCATTCCTTTACGCTGTCCTTTTCTCCCCTCCTCCTATGTGGTTCTCTGATTGAGTCCGTAAGGAGGTACTCCAAAACTCACAGCCGTCTTTCTGTACGTACACACTGCAGCTGTATAGACAGGATGCACAGAATGGAAATGGATGTTTAAGTAAACTTTTCTGACAGCCCTCTCCGAGGACCTGGGAGCTGTGAGCTAAGCCGAATTGTTGGATCAAATGATCCACTCATAATCTATTAAACTCTACCAGCGTTTTTAAAAGTATTTCCATGAAAACTTTATTGCGCTCCCATGTCAGCCATCTGTGATGTACTGTAACATGTATGGATTAGAACAGTAACTTTGTGACCTTTTCACTTGCCATTTTAGCTGACTCCGATTCAAGAGAAAGTTCATAAAGAACTGAGGGATTCGCACACGGAGAACACAGAGAACGACTGTCAAAGAACTGAATCATCAAAGGATTAAAATATCTTTTAGCAGCAGTCAACTGTATCTGCAGCAAAACATGTGCGTGTATGTGAAAGAAAGAGAGCATAGTATTCAAACATATATATATATATATATATATATATACATGT
>JAPZEB010000020.1:8483045-8496784 GCA_029783705.1 Chaetodon striatus
ATTCTTACTACTAACAATGAATTAATAGTGCTGAGACATTTTATTTTGAAAACCATTGAGTTGTGCAATTTAGTGCAGCAACTAATTAAGAATAGCGTTAGTTCAGGCAGGACACAGTGTCAAGCTCAGCTCACATCCCAGCTAGATCAGCTGATCACATACAGCCAGTCAACTGATGGAGCAGCTGATTGATGGAGGGGAGTCAGATCACATGATTGTAACTAATGGGCAAATCTCATTCAGAACACCCTATTTAAAATGCTTTTCCTCTGCAAGCTGCTTTGCAACCCGCCTCCACCCCAGCTCCTCCTTTTCATGTTGTGTCAGACTTATCAGTGTCATTTCTGTTTATCATTGATGCTGCTCTCTCTGCCTTATGTTTTCCATGTAGGTGCATGGAAGGGCAGGGAGGTGTGCTCTCTCTGCTTCAGGCTTTCGTCATTTGCACATGGAAGGGCAGACAGGTGTGCTCTCTCCACCTTCGGCTTTCCACGTAGGCAGGCAGAGGAGGTTTTCTGCTTAGGCCCAAGGAAAGGCAGAGAGGCCCCAGAACAGAGCCATAGTATAATGTAGTATAATATTGCAAATGGAAATAAAGTTTTCTTTGACGAAAGTGTTCCAGATTGAAATGATTATTTTTTCATTATCAACTAATCTGCCAAAATGTAATATATTCCATTGCTTAAAAGATTATGGCCTTTCATTGCTTCCATACCTGGCCACATCTTAATAATGTAGGTAGCCACTAAAACTACATTAATAAGATTAATGTTAATGTTTTAGTCAATATGTACTACAGAGCAAAACCATAAGCAGCATTACTAATTATTAATTAGAAATTGTACTAATTAAAACAAGCAACACGTTCAGTACATCTAAAACAAAACACAAATCACACTGAATTAATGGAACAATGAAACAAAGAGCACAATGGGCAACACATGCAATTACAGTGGTAGCAGAAACAAAAATCAAGTACACCGACAGATTGGCATTAGCGAGCTGACAGCAACAGAGAGCAATTAATTATTAATGCTGACAGAACTGATTACCCATGAACCAAATGAGAACTACTTTGCCGGTATGTGTTAAACTCTCTGACAGAAGTCGGAATAGAGTTTTACTCCACTGCAATACTGACAAAGAACACAAAATACTGAGTAATGTGCAAGTAAATCACTGATGTACATCTTGGCTGCCTCAGCTGACATGTGGAATGGCTGTATATACAGAGTAATCTGAATTAGCTGCATTGAGTTTGATTTGCATAGAAATACCTGTATCTTTTCCCCTGATAAAAAACATCTGGAGCTCCACAGGACCTATTTTTCTAAGTAAGGAACATGCATACAGAGACAACCAAGGTGTAAGACGGACCATTGAGTTTGTGAATTTAGCACTAACCTGTGTTTCAGCAGGACCATGTGAATATATTACACTGTCAGCCACATACATTTGGATTTCAGTCTCGAGGACAAACAGATGGTGAGTCATTATTATATAAAGTAAAAATGAGTGGGCCCAGGATTGATCCTTGTAGAACAAAAGTGGACAAGCAAAGGGCAGCTGATTGACGAGGATGTTCTTAGACAAATTGAGACAGGTTTCAGAGGTGTGATTCTGTTCATTTTTTTCCCACTGAAAAAAGTATGAGTAGACAGACTACAGGAAAACTAATTGAAAGTGTCAAATTCCTTCCCGAGATCAAGAAAAAGCTTTGCGAACATCACCTTTTATGTTCAACTGAGATGAACAAACAAGTGCCTGTCTCACCTTCTGATCCACCTCCAGTTCAGGGATTGTCAGCCTTTTCTTAATAACATTGAGCATGTGTGGCTTTTACAGAACTATTGCACTGCTGGAAAGATGGTCTTTTCATTAAACAAGGCTGTCTATGCAGTAGAAAGACACAAATACTTTTGAAAGTGGTGCTATATGACGAGAGAAAACGAGGGAAAAGGCCTCAAGAGGAAGAAAACCAACGACTACCAGAATGCACAGCGATGCAACGGACCAATTAGTGATCCTGCTGTAGACGTCAATCGAGGTTGTCTATTTTTTCAACAGGAAACAGGCAAACAGGCAGGCTGGTAACAAACAATGTCATATTACAGTTCAATTAAGCTGAAATATCTTTCAAAATATCTGAGGTGAAACATTAAAAAAATAATCTTCAGAGAAATTGGAACTAATTATAGGTAAAATAGTGAGTGATCAATTTATAACCTTGTGAATCTCTAAGACATTTAGTCAAGAGGATAGCAGGTGAACTGGACGTTCAAAATGTGTAAAAGTTCGTTAAATACGAAAAATAAAATTTCCAATAATGACTGAATGATTAATGAACATTTACTCGGGTCTAAATGGAGTCATTTCAGTTACAGACCTTTCTTCTTCTTCCCGGAAATCTTTCAAGAAATTTAGAAATCATTACGAAATCTCAGATCTGTAAAATAAAGCATTACCCTGAATTTTTCTTTTTTTTTCTATCCTGAACATTTACATTTATTGCATCCTTTATAGTCGTAAGTAACATAATCTTGGTTCATATTTGGTCAGCACTGCTTAGTTTTACTGTTTTATATCTGTATTTTCAGCCTTTGTTTTTACAATACAGGAAATTGTATGGCACCTACCTCTTATTCACAAATTCTCATATTACAGCCAAACAGTGCACTAAAATATGAATCTGAAGACATTTTTGGTAGGAAATAGGCGATGCAGTAACAGAGTCCTGGCTTATATTTGATCAACCCTGCCTGGTTTAACTGTTTAACCTGAGTTTGAGAAAGAGAGTGTGGCCTTCTCTCGATCCGCTTCTATGATTTTTGTTTCCATGGTGTCAGGCATATGAAAATGTGGAAGTACAAGCTGAAGTTCAAACAGCAACCCTAGAGCCAGCTAAAATCCACTAGATGACGTGATTTGAGCTGAGAGATGAGCAGGGAGGTGAAGTTTACACATTGATATGATACAAACCTGGTTAACATTGGCAAAATCCCCTTTAAATGGCTCTTGAGTGATGGAGAGACGCTGTGCATTTTCTCACACTGTGGGTCTACTTACTCTTTGACGTGCTTGCGGCAGGGCACAGAGTTTCTCATGCAGGTGCCGGTGAGGATGTCCACGTTGTCGACAATGACAAAAGGTTTCTCCTCCAGGGTGACGATTGAGAGGTGGTTTTCATCTGCATCCTCATCCCCATAAGAGTTATACCTCGGCCACACTGGAAACATCAACCCCAGCGTTCCATTCTCCCAACGGCCCATCTGTGTGTGCCCAAACACACACAAACACAAACAAAATCAGGGTTAGCCATCTTAATTAAAGTGTTTTGACTTTTTAATTTCCATGCTCTCTTGCAAAACCACTGTGCTCATTTGTTACCTTCTCCCACTTCCTTTCACTATTCAGGACGATGACAACCAATTTGGGGTTGGCCTTGTAACCATCTGGAGTAAAGGATAAGTCGCGCCCTTCATTCCATACATGCATCATGTGTCTGAAACACAGAGGAGAAAAAGAAAGAAATAGTAGGAAGCTGTTATATGCTTTTGTTTTGCATCTGTTTTGAGTGTGAGGATGTGTGCACAACAGCAGATACATTTGAGATAACAAGTTAAGCACTCTGTAATCACTGCAAGAGTATCCTCTTCAAATCAATGCTGTCTTCACCCACTGTGTGCGCATGCATGCCTGAGTGTGTATGTGTGTGTGAGCATCTGTTTGTGTGTAGGAGGGGGAAGAGTCAGAGGCCACATATCTCTCCCATCAACATTCAGCATTGATTTCTCCACAGATATACGCCTGAAAGACAAGCCACTGGTGCAACAAGGCTGCCCTCACTCTCTTACTCACTACAGTTATCCTGCATACGCAAACAGATCCTTTGCTGAAACATTTACACTCTCGCTAAAGTGAAGCAGTAGAGAGGAGTAAATGAACCAGTATCACACACAGTGATATGGGATTAAGAATATACTCACTCCAGTAAAAACAATTTTAAGAAGGCGAGGATGTTCTGAGTGTTAAGACTGGGATGATAGCCTGAATTCCCACTGGGGGAAAGGAGGCCTGTCTAAGGAAGTTTACTAAAAAGACCAAATCGCAAGAGGGACAGCAGCTGCCCAAAACAGAAAACACTCTTTCTTAGATGCCTTGTGTTCTGTCTTATTATAAATGGTTTGATTCACTTTGACACAGTGTCAAACACGGTTTGTCGGGTGATGCTATACCACTGAAATATCATCTGACTAAAATAGAATATTTCAAAAGTCAAACATTTTGCAGCTTTACACACATTTTTGAATTTGACACTAGAGTGCACTCCCATATGTGCACATTTTTGTCTCTACTTCTAAGTCTTACTATCATTTATGTAAACACACATTTAACAGACTCAAAAGATTAACTTTCATTTCCCCTCCCTTACGTTATATTAAGACAGATTTATTTTATATCTACTCTGAAAATAATATTCACCTCCTCCTACTGAAGTACATAATGTAAAATAGTGTGTATTTTCTATAGTAGCCTTTGTCATCTACATACATTTTTACTATTTTTTTCTACTAGTTTATGATAATGAGAATATTAATGTATTTTGCACTCCGTATATTTATTGTATCCTCCTGGAAATGTATGTGGTCTAGATCTACTTGAAATTTTGTACTAGCGATGCACCACTTGTGAAATCCTGGGCTGATAATGATACTGTTTTGTTTTTTTGTTAAATTTTTTAATCGTGACTTTTCCCCCTTTTGTACCAGGGAAACAAAGAAATCTTAATTATAAAGAAATAACTGAACTTTTAAAAAGCCAGTCCCTTGTTACACTCTATTTGAAAGAGCACAAAATCATTCATACATATTTATGAAACAATAAATTAATATATCGTCTTTCACATGAATATATTTTTTTAAAAATAACTGCTTCAAAAGCCTTTTTGCTGTATATATCATAATTCCCTCTCTATTTCCAAATGACGGTATTTTATTTAATTCTCTCCAGAATTAACATGTAATTAGATGACATTTAAACACATCAAGAGGATGTCATAATTTACATTCACCCAATCCTTATTCTTACCAAGGAGAGCTTGAATGCATCATAATGTAACTCAATGTCACCTCCATCAGCAGTCAGTTCTGGTCACCAGCTGCTAACAGCTAACATTAACCAGCTTTCCTCCTCCCAACGTTAACATAGATTTTTTTTTCACAATGTAGCATTATCCCCTGATGTAGCGAGTTTACTGTGTCATTCCATCCCGGGGAAGATCTCTGTTCGCCCCAAACATGTTTTCTATGCAGGACGCCCTTAGTCTTGAGCCCTGCTTTCTGGTCTGTGCAAAATAGATGTGACACCATGGAATAAACATTGGCAATCAGTGAATGCCGTTTATTTGCCGATAGCAGTCAACAGGGCAAATATCCAACATGATCTCATCCCAACTCGTCAAATACTGCCGCTTTGTCAGCGGACATAAACATCAAAATATGACGCAGTAGGTGCGGCCGTTAAATTGGTGAGTCCCTATTTGTGTGTTGGAGTTATAGCTGCTATTGCCTTTATTGTTGACATCCTGTAGTGCACCTGTTGGATACTTTGCTAATCAGCAAGTGATTATTTAAAAGGCACATCTGTTGGAAATTTAGCAGAGAGCAAATGTGATGAAGCAACACGCAAAACACGTTGTTTGTTCCTCGATTTATTAATGTAAACAGTAAATAAAATAAGTGTCAACCTGAGTCTTCTGCTGTGCGCTGAAACTTTGATTTCCTTTGGGTTCACTAGTGTCATTATTCTACAAAAGGAAAGCTAAAATATACTTCTGTTTTTTACGGGAGCAGGTCAGGAAACAGGGCCGTGAGCGATTCATGCATAAAAATATTGCAACAGGAAGTCAAGACGCATAAAGAGAAATGTTTGAGTGCTGTTTAGCATGCGCCCCGCAGATGGAAATATGATAATTGCATTCCAATTCAAACAGGTGGGATTTGATGTTGTCTCATCTGCAGGAGAGGTATTAGAGTCGACACATAAATATTGTTGTTGGACAGTGGATTAGAGAGATGTACATTAATCATCTGTTTTTACAAAGACTTGGAAACAGGCCTGTGCTCTTTCCAAGCAGGCTCCACTCACACTGAGTAAAGAGTAAATAAAAGGTCCCTGTCTCCCTCGCATGCAGGCACTGCAAAAATACCAAACAGCTCTGCCGTGGGTAAACCTGCTCTCAGCAAACACAAATAATTAAACATAAACCTACAAAGTTACACAAAAGAGACACGTCTGTGCTACATAACCGAACCTGCCTTTGTCATTACGGGTTACAATGCTTTTGACTATTAGCGGCATGTCAGGACAAATATATATTTTTGTGTTTGAAAAATCTTCACGGTGCAGCAGGTGATGCCCTTGTCACAGTGCATTGTCACAGCTGAATACATATAGCGGAAACACTGTTGCGGTCTATTCTGGGAAACTGCTGTCTCCTCCTATTGCAGGTTTGTTACCATTTTTGGACAAAGATTTTGATCTGA
Source organism: Chaetodon striatus (assembly GCA_029783705.1). Classification (NCBI taxonomy): domain Eukaryota; kingdom Metazoa; phylum Chordata; class Actinopteri; order Chaetodontiformes; family Chaetodontidae; genus Chaetodon; species Chaetodon striatus. Next base: position 8,489,591 of record JAPZEB010000020.1, read on the forward strand.
ATGGATGAGGCTGGTGTGTTTTTGAGGCATGTGAAACAGGCAGATTAGACGTCACATATTCATATTTATATTCACATGTTTATTCATGTCATTTCGTGATCCAGTGTGACACCAACAACACAAAATGTACAGCTACATTAAAAAGAGGTTCAGCGATTTCTAAATTACCGTCAGCAAAATTATTTGCATTGACTAGAAATTCGATGCCGGTTTTGATAGCAGCAGAGGCTGCAATAAAGAAGAAACAGAAATACCTGCTGTTGTAAATGCCATCTTTCAAATGTGAGTTCATTTACTACTACGTGGGGAACATTTTCTTATTATTGAAGTACTTGGGCAGCCATTGTGTGAGCACTTTCTAAAAGTATGAATACAGAAGGAAGGGAGGCTCTTGCCACATTGTGTTTTATGGCAGGGAGCATCTTTTCAGAAAAAAAGTGACAGCTTAGGGGTTTGCATGGTACAGTGGTTCCATCAAATAGAATAACCTTTTGAAATTTACTACCAGGACAAACCTAAATAAAAACCTGTACCATTGTGCAGACCAAATAAGATGAACTAGAGTCTGGGATATTAATGCCTGTCAGGCGAGAATGACGGGGAATCCAACGGGATTGATAGTGTCTTTTAAGTGCCAGATTATCTTGTCCTATTCCTCTCCACCTCACGTTGTTTATATGCACACTGCGGCAAGATTGTATCTAGACTAATGTATGCAGAATTCTGATCACAGCCTCACCACTTCCAAATCAGGGTAGGGAAATCCAACCTGTCAGTTTATTATCACAAAAAATTGGCTGCAGTTGTTTTGACAAATATGCAAATTCTATCTAATAAGTTAGTGAGACAAATGAGGTACCTCTGACAGAAAGAAAAAAGATTGTTCCGAAAAATGTTTGCACTCCTATTGAGGTCTGAGTTATATTGGATCAACCTGTCAACAATGCCGGTATTGTATATGCTTTGATATATACTGTAATGGGCTAATAAGAGAGAGAGATGGGATAATAAAGCCATAATGGTGAAAATCATACTGTGCCTCTCTTCCTAATGAGGCAACGCATAAGTCATCATAGATGTGCAGAGCCTAGCAACCTGACCTTCATGTATTCAGTCAGTTTTATATAAAATTTCTGAATTAATAATCATATTTTAACCACTGAATGCCTCATATTCAAGATGTATCACAATATCGCAACAAAAAAACCTCGAAAGGAAGCAATGCCATCACCAGATTTTGCGTCTGTGCTTTTATAGCCGTGGATGTTCAGTATGAATGTGCCTGCATGTGTGCCCATTTGTCCCCCTTCTTGTTTAAAGGATTTGACTGTTTGCTCATCACAAAGACTTCAGAGAAGAGTACATACACACACATACTGGTATGCATATGTGCATGCACACACACAGATACACCTACCAACGCATACATGCCACCCACAGAGCCACGTAACAAGAAAAAGAGAGAGAGAACAAAGCTAGTAAAAGCTGCTTTAATCCTGACTTAATGACAGTGAATCCAGTCATGTGAAGTAAGGTGCACACACAGAAATACACATGAATACAAACACACCAGACACATTCCAGGCTCCAGTTAACACAGGGCAGCAACAACACGGAGGTCTGCCTGAAGTTCAGTTCATTGTCTCTCCACTAAAGCAGCAGAGTGAGCTCATATGCCGAGCAGCCATGTACACAACAGCTAATAGTGTTAAATGTCATTAGACATCACAGTGTTTAACACTGCTGTCATCTCTGCTTCCTTTCTCCTTTCTACCCCTCTCATTAGTACATTAAAAAGACTTATGTAACACCGCTCAGCCACTCAGCTACAAAGACAAACAGAGTTATGCAAGTCCCTAGACCTTGATCTCTCCTCACACTCTCACACATGCACACACAGATACACACCTGCGCAGGGCGCTAGGTGGGAGCTTCCCCGGGCTCCTGTCTGACGCTGTGCTGTAGCAGCTGCTCTGGGCCTCCGGCAGCTCCCCCTTCTCCCGCAGCATGGAGGTGGCTGCAGAGGAAATGATGCCCACCCCATCCCTCACCCTCGTGTCTAGCGGGTACTCCCAGTCGTCATAGGACACGGAGATCATACCCAGAGGGAACATCTGAGAGGAAAGGAGAGGAGATCTGAGAGGTGGCACATATGGTGTGAAAGATTCAATTTGACTTCAATTTGACTTTTTTTTTTTGCCCCAATTTTAGCCATCCATATGTATCTCTCAAAGGTGTCAAGCAGATGATTTATTGGTTTCGTGCGCCTTCCTGAGATAATTCATATCTGGCTATTAAATAAGTGTGAGTGGACTGTATGTCCACAAACGAAATTGCTCATTCAGGTATCACCTACATCTTAAAACTGTCAAAATGAAAGAACTAAAAAACTAAATAGCACACTCAGTATGTCTCCCTAAACTAGACTGAGCAAACATCAAAAAATGCCAGCACGCTAGCCTGTCAATCTACCATACAATACTTTGTTTTTACTTTTTAATTTGGCACTAAATGTTGAATCAGATCTTTGTCTGAGACAAAAAAACAGAAGCATAAAAACCCAACACAAATAGGGACGGGAGAATGATGGACAAGGAAAGGAGGAGAATAAACCTTTGAGAGGCTTTAGAGAAAAGGTAAGCAAACATTGGATATGTTTCCAGTTTTAATGTGAGGCGAACATTTGAGCTGATTATAGTTTGAATTATTTATACACATATTTATATCCTATTTGGATAATAGCTACCTTGCTGTCCTACATTTAGAGAGTGAATGTGTATGTAATGCTGTCAAACATCCTATTTAGGGGCTGAGCAAATGTTTTCAGGTAAAGAGAGAAGAATGTAAACAAAGCAGTAAACTAAAAATATGGTATGAATTATAGGTTACCAGTTACAATGATTTGTCACTTTACTGTCCTCTGCATATGGCTTAAAGGAATAGTTCAACACTTTAGGAAATATGCTTATTCCTTTTCCGGCTAAATGAAGAGGTTGATACCACTCTCACATTTGTCCGTTTAATATAGTGGGCTTTTATCAAAATGTGGTGCAAATTTTAACTAAATTTTAACAAAAATCAGCAGAAGAAAATTTATGTGCTTTTCCGTCCTCCACTGTTATGCAAATATTGGGGGTTGGTTCATTGAGATAAGCAGTGCGTGACACCAATTGCCCCGTTGGTTGCCACTGCAGAGGAGGTCAGAATGAGATGACATGATTAAAAGAGCACCAGTCAAATCTCAAATGAAGGAAAACGATGGATTATAATAACAGAGAGCAAACTGGACAATGGAAATAGAGAGTTTTGAACAACTAATATTACAGATATGTGCTCCTGGACGAGTTCTGCTAACAGCCCTGTGTGCATAAGGGTGTTAAAAACCATCCAGAGACAACTGAGAGCACTTCTAGTGGCCTGTGCAATAACGGAGCATCATGATTGTATGTCATCATTTATTTGTTGAATCTGTATCTACTGTACTTAGTCGCATTTACCTTTTATTGATACACCAACTTTGCCACCTCCCTGAAGTAAAAAAAATCCTTTTTTTGAGATATTTTGTGATGTTTTTTGAGTTTTTTTTGGTGACCAATCAGTATTTTTTGTGTGCAAATAAAAAATATGCATAAAAAGAGGTGGATGGAAATGAACAAAACAAATAATCACCCAAACCCAAACAAAAACTGAGTGTAAAAACAGGTGGTTATGTGCCGGACAGTTTCTTAGGAAGGAGCAGTAAATACCTGGAGTCTAAGCTGGTTAACTGGAAAGTGCGAAATAGTCTGGCACACTATGACAAAGTGTCTCTTTTACACTCTGGTTTTAGTACGAATTAAATTAACAAGATTTAATTAATAAGTGAGTGTTGGAGATGCTGGTAGGTGGATGTTGTTTCTGTCAGAGTTTCAGTATTTCTGTACTGCTGTATGTCATATTAGCCCTAGAGAATAAAAGAGATGAGTTTGATACAAGACAGGAGGCAGATGACCTGCAACAGCCTGAAATCAAAAACACCACTCGTCTTGTCAAACCACTCAAAAGTGGCCACCTGTTACTACATATGGGGCCTCACTACCTCGGGGGTATAGTCTGGGTTCCCAGTGGTGAGACTGGACACAATCCAAATGTAACCAGCTCCTATCAGGCCCAAGGATCGAGCCTCTTCAAGTATATACCTGTGGAGGAGCGGAGTCAGAGAGTTAATAAAGATCCACTGTAGAAATCTGGCAGTGTATGACAGAGAGACAGAAACAAAAGAAAGTGAGAGACACTCACAGAGCCTCATCCTTGGAGCAGTACAGCAGTATAACGGGACTCTGGATTCTCTTGAGGGCAATGTGTGATTTAGAGTTTGGGTCGCCATCTACAGCATCTAGAGTCACCACACTCTGCAGGTCCCAGCGCACAAAGCTGTAACAATACACCATTAAATAATACAAGGTACTTAATCTTGTCAGCTGCTGTAAATAAAGGTTAAGGATGAAAACAGAGAGAGAGAGAGAGTGTGTGTGAGTGTGTGCACATGTGGGGGAGTGCATTCATTACCTGTGATCCACAGTTGTCTTCAGTGTGCTGATGAAATCCTGGTACCCGGGGAACTTGGAAGTGACGATAGAAAAAACATGCCAGTCATACTCCTCCATGATGGCAAGCATGAGCAGAGCCTCCTGCTGCAGAGCCGCGCCGAACTGGAAGAACGTGGACTTCTCATCCTGCAACGACACACAGGCCAGCAGCAGAGACAGTCAGCAGATTTGTCTGAGGAACTGAATTAATTGCAGAAAAGAAAAAAAAAAACGAGCTGGAGTGTGTGAGTGAGTGAGTGCAAATCAGACTCAAAAACCCGGTAGAATTAAAACCATTTTCAATTTTGCAATCAGTGAGTCAGACCCGGAGAGTGACGGAGATAAGAGGGAGTGTAAGCGTTAGGAGAGAAAATGAGGAAGAGAGGAAGAGATACTGAGAGATTCAGTCAACAAGTCAGACTACACTGCAAGAGAGTGACTGCTGGCAACAGGGGGGCCGTAATGGTCGCAGATAACTGCCTCATAACTCACAGGTGTGATTCACTTCGACCCTCAGTAGCCAATAAAACAACAGCCGTGCATTGTCTCAAAACCTAATTGAGCCAAATACCGATGCTCAACCTGCTTGCTCATTTTGTCTGGTGCTGTATTATTGAACTGGCTTAATGTTTAAAATGTAAGGCAGAGAAAAAAAAATCAGAGTCATTAATGCTGAACATAATTTTTCTGTGGTACACTAACTGCAGAAGATATGGTGTCATTTTCTAGCAGTCTCATTTGAAGTCAGAGGATATCCTCTATAAACTGTGGCTCCAAATTTTCCAGCATTAATTCACAATGCCATGTACAGTTAAATCATTTAGTCTCAGCATTGGAGGGAAACAAGGGTCAGTGTGAGAGTCAGAGGCAGCAGCTAGCATTACCAAAACCAAAGCAGCCATTAAACAGAATGAAACCCAAAGTGAGTGTGAAATAAGTTGCTAATGATTGCAGAATGTATGTTTGCATAAAGTGTAAGCTGAGTTTTCCCCCTGGGGACACAACAAATAGACAGCGACACAGCCCATCCACCAGAGAGGGGAGAGGAGGAGTAGACAGGGGAGAAAAAGAAAAGGCTGAAGGGGAGAATGAGAAGGAGAAAAATGTTTCAGTCTTGTGAGTGAACTGCTGCGGAAAGAGGTGGAAAAAGAGTGAGAGACTTGGGAGGAAAAACTAAGAGAGACGCAAACATCAAACCACCCCACAAAGTCCCTCTCTTTCACACACACGCACACACACATACACACGCACTGACACCCCCTCCGCAGAGGGCATCAAAGAACGTGACACATTAAACATCAAAGCCCTCATAAACAAACATGGAGAATCAGCTGTCAGCTCCTGTCTCTCTGCCCCCCACCACCTCCACCTCTGCCGTCATGTGTGTGTAGGTGTGTGTGTAAACCTATATTGTGCCTCCAGTGTTGTCCCTCAGTTTAACAAAAAGCTCACAGCTCAGGCCATCACACACATAAAGCAGGCCCCGCAGAGATTTAACTCCCCTCCCTTCACTGCTACAAAAAGAGAGAAAAGTGGGAAGGAGAGAGGATGAAATTGTACTTCAAAAAGATCTATCTCACTGTTTCCATCTCTCTCTCTCTATCTGTGTGTGTGTATCTGACTGTAGGTGTGTGTGGCTTTATACTTTACTCAGGTTTCGAAAAGAAAAAGAAAAAAGACAAAAATCTCTCCTGTGTGTGGCAACAGGCACATCCTCAGTTTTACCCAGATAACACCGACACACAAGCACAGATATTAACATGCACCCACACCCACCCACTCCCTCCCACGCACATGCAATGTACAACTTACAGTAACAGACGAATCAGTGCTGAAACAATCGATTTAACAATTAATCAGTCAACCACCTGTCAATTGTTTGAAGGATAATTCCAGCGTATTACAATGATATGGGTCATATTTTTGTGATTTTGCTCGTTACTGGTTGTACTCTTCAAACAGAGATCCAACGAGAATATCTGAGCAGAAGTTGTAAAACAAATCAGTTTACTCAAATTATCTAGACCGCTTTGTTTGGAGGCAAAATGAGCAGGAGTGAACACAAACACCGTGATGGTGGCTGGACTAATGGCACTCAGATGAAGCTGCCTATCAAGCCACTGTAACCTCTGCAGATATTATGCAGATATAAGGTTGAGCCCAGCCACATTATACCTGCTCTTTCCTCGAGTGAGGGAAGGATTTAAGGTCAGTTTAAATATGCATTAGTTCAGAGAATGGTGTGAAAATTTTTCTAGGTAACACTTTATACGAAGCTATAATTAACTAGTTGCTTATTAACATGCGATTAGTGGCATATTGTCTCTACAGTATCATTAGGCCCTGCAGTGCGTATCAGGCTGAGCCGTCATAAATCTACTGGCCCCATGACAGGCGGCACCTTTCTCTAGCCCTCACCTAATGTACATTTAAATTGCCGTTACCCTTACCCAAGTAAAGAGCACATACTCAGTGGCTTGGCTGTAATTTGCGAGGCAAAGCGTCGTTGGCTGGCCCAACTGGTTTGATAAACAGTTTCATCTGAATGCCATTGCCCACTCAGTACTCCAACTGTCATCCCTGCTTATCTAGCTCCACTAGTGTTACGAAAAGTTATTAGTTATAT
>JAPZEB010000020.1:8496884-8512945 GCA_029783705.1 Chaetodon striatus
TAAGCAGGGATGACAGTTGGAGTACTGAGTGGGCAATGGCATTCAGATGAAACTGTTTATCAAACCAGTTGGGCCAGTCAGTGAAGCTTTGCCTCGCAAACCAACCAAGCCACTGAGTATGTGCTTTTTTGCTTGGGTAAGGGTAACGGCAATTTAAGTGTAAGGGTGGGACTTAATGGCAATTCAAATATGCATTAGGTGAGGGCGAGAGAAAGGTGTTTCCTGTCATGGAGCCCAGTAGATTTATGGCGGCACAGCCTGATACCCACCACAGGGCCTAATGATACTGTGGGTCTAAGCATCATTTAGCACGAATACCTTTGTTTCCATGGAGATGCTCACTCACGTTTGGGAAATTTCTTTGTGTACTGATAACTGACAAATGTTGGTATTTATACTCATAATATACTTGGTATTTATAAACATTGTGTGCACAACTAAGTAGAGTTGGTGAACCAGAAAGTCGGTCTGTAAACTGTGACTGACTCCAAACATTTGGTGGTTCTCAAATGTGATGATTTGTTGCTCTTTTTGCCGCCATAGCCTTGGGTTTGGGATAGTTAGTTGGACATGAGGCTTTTTTTTTTTAATGTCACCTTGGGACATCTTTTACAACTATTTTTTGTACATTTTTTTTTTAAATTAAATGAATAACAAAATTGATTTATGAATGGATAATGAAAAAGAAATTTGTTATAGTTCTAATGAAAATACACATCTCGTGTTACCGTCACCTATAAGTGAACCCACTGAGGAGGACAAAGGAGGTGTAAAAAAGCCAGAATGCCACGATTTACAACACATCATAAATGGCTACTAAGAACCCAAAGTGAAGCTACTCCAGAAAAACACATACTCTGTCTGATGGGAATTGTGAAAGTGTGAGGAAGCACACTATATGAGCACACACATACACAGTGGGCCTTATAAGCCGTCAGGCTGAAGATACTACATGCACCATGTCATACATGTTCATAACATGCTTTTAAGATGTTTAATATTTACACCTGTCATCGTGGTCTAAGCCACACACTTCCTTTTAAATACCTTCGCAAGGAGAGAGGAGAGGAGAGGAGAGGAGAGGAGAGGAGAGGAGAGGAGAGGGAGAATTCAGAATGAGTCTTTTAAGAAGACTGAGGGGTAAAAGGGGAAGATGATAGTAGTCGCTGGTGGTTGCTGAATTATAAAGGGTAAAAAGAGACATTGACACAGACCTGCATCTTCTCATCAAATCACACAAGTCCACCAAGAAGCTCACATATGAATAATGCACAAATATAACACACACACTCACACACACCACACGAATGTATTTCCACATTATAACCCACATACTCTACCTAGAGATTTACTGATGACATTGTGCATCAATTATACAAATACAGTGAACTTCATGTAGTTTCACAACCACCCACGTGCATGCACACAGCACACACACACACACACACACACACACACACACACACACACATACACACATGTGTAAATGCACAAAGGCCCCTTAAAATATAGCTTCACTCATGAGCCAGCATACCATTAAATAATATACCACCAAAACCAAGACAGCTTCTCACTCTGTCTCTCTCCTCCTCATACACACAGGCTACTTCATGTCAAATTTCATTTTTGTTTACAGCAATCAGATGAAGAAAGTATGAAAGTGTGGAGAGAGCTGTACAGATCCAGGCTAATGAGAGACGAACTGACACATTTCTAGAAATCGTTGCGAGGTAATGTCATGTGGGCCAGAGGAGGAGGAGCCACAAGTAGTGAAGGTGGATGAAGAGAGAAATGAGCACCCAAAAGCTGAGGAACAATAATTGAAAGGCTGGTAGAAAAGCACATGACATGGGGCAGAAACAAAAGAAGAGGATGGAGCTAGTATGCAGAATAATGAGAAATAGATGGAGGTAAGGAGGACGATGATGATGAGGCCAGCAATGTGCTATATTAATATTTAATGCAGTAGGTCAGTTAGGATGGTGCAGCTACATTAAGTTGGCCTGACAAAGTACGGCCCCCAGATGCTGCTAAGTACCATCCCACTTTAGTCTGCACAAAAGTGAAACAAACTAGCATGGGGAAATAGGTCCTGTCTCAACAAAGTGAAGCGTGCAGCAGCTTTAAGGTCACATGCAAAATGCAAAATAAGTCAATCACCAAAAAAAGCAAAAAGTAACAGTGCTCCAAACACAGAACAAAATTCTGCCCGCAGTTTAGTTGAAGAAAGATAAAAATACATCCCCGCATTATTCTAATGAATTGAACATAAAGAATCACTGGCTACAAAGAAAAAGTCTTTTCCAAGTACCAGACAGTTTCAGGCACAGCTGACGCCCAAAACTAATGTGGTAAACAAATTATGTTTGTAGGAATTTTCAATGGATGAGTTGAGATCAGAAAGCACCTTTGAGAACAAGGTTACCGCCACAGTAATTAATAGATATGTCCCGTACAAGTGAAGGTGATGTGAATGTGCATCCACAAAGATTAACATAAAATAATAAAATCCTACTTGAACTTCAGGTCACGACTGCCTCATTAAAAACATCTCCAGACTCCGGCCATCACTCACAGACTCTGTGGTAAAGACTCTCATCCATGCCTTCATCACCTCCTGTATGGATTATCGCAATGGAGTCCTGTCTGGGGTTCCCAGCAAAGTCCAGGACAGGCTCCAGTATGTGCAGAACTCAGCTGCAGGGTTCTCCCCTGCACCAAGCCCAGGCAGCACATAACCCTCATCCACTTTCACCGGCTCCTAGTCAAGTCCTGCTGCTCATGCAAAATCTTCCTCCTAGCCCTAGAAATCACTCCCTAACCTCACCCCCCAGAACCTATCAGACCTCCTTCACCCCTACACCCCATACTCTGACACAGGTCTGACCACCACTCCTCACACCAGCCTGCAGACTATCAAGACAAGAGCATTCAGTGTGGCAACACTCAACCTTTGGACCTCTCTCCTGGCAGAAATCTGTAATGCTGCACCAATGGACATGTTTATAGACGAACAAACAAACATAAAACCCACCTGTTCACCATGGTCTATGGACTTACTTAATCCTTTTATCCCCAGCAAACACTGCTATTACTATCTATTGTTTGTCTGTTATTTGTTCTGTGTGTAAAGCGTCCTTGGGTCCCTTAAAAGCGTGATAAGAATTCAAGCCATTTTCATCATTATTATTTTATTATTATCATTATTATTGTTATCATTACCATGCAGAAATCAAAGCATATATACTCATGGAGCATTTTTGGAAGATGTGTAAGAAAGCCAAAACATTATCTGTCCAAGTAACTGCTTTAAAAAGCTGGACATTGCTATTTGCTAGCTCTTAAGGTGGTATTAAATGTTCTATTAAGACACATACAGGCCAAAGAATGTAACTTACAGAGATACAGAGTACAGTATTGTAACTTGATGCAAAATTAACAGCACAAGTAAAATATGTCCAATAGGTGTACGTTGTAAACAGATGGGTGGTGGTCTTGTAATCTAAGTTGTCTTGTGGTTTTCTTGATAAGAAATTTTGGCATGTGTTAATGGGAGAAGCAGAGGTATCATTAATAACACCGATGATTGCTTTCAGTGTAGGCATAAAGTGACAGATACCTAAGAGGCGTAGCCCTCTGGGACACTTAAATGCAACACAGCCATCCTTAACATTATTAATTAACTTTTCATGCTATGCAAAATGTCTGCTGTAAAAAAAAAAAAAGAGTATCCGAATACAAGTTATAGTAGTAAAGCATGTGAAGTTATCTTTAATACATGCCCTGAAAAAAATTAAGTGCATATGAGGTGAAAGACTGCCCATGTTTCTAGTGTTTAAAAAATTCATACAATCCAGGCAAAGGAAGGTCACCTCGGGTATAACGGTAGATATTTTTGTAAGCCAGATTCCACCTGGCAACGTTGGGCCTTATCAGTGTAATTAGGATTAATTAAACACTGCAGGTTAATATGTTAGAGGGATGAAAGGTGGGCACACACTAAACAGGGGCCTGTAAAACTGCACTAAAAAGCTACACTGGTAGACAGGACACATTTTCTGTTACAGCCTAATTCTGTGTAAATGCTCAGCAGATGTTCTGCAAACCCTAGTGCTAACAAACACCACTCTAAATCCATCCGCTAACAAAGAATTAGCTCAGGAAAGCCACTTACAAACAAACACCTAGGGTAGGAGAGGAAGCCGTTGTCACTTGACCAGCGTCGGAAGTAACACAGCCGAAGAATATCCAGGGAGAGAGAGGGAGAGAGGGAGGGAGCTGTTTATGTTACTAAGGCTTTTGAGGTATCAACAGTAAAATAGCACGAAGAGAAATCCACACATGCACATTGATTTCTTGGTGTTTGAACTATGTTACGACTTCAAAAACAAATACCAGTTTTATGAGCATAGTGAAGCATGTAACATCAAACATCATTCTTTGAACATTGCTGAAAGCTGTGAACAGGGACAGCACAGTCGACAACCTCTATAGCAGACACATAGCATAAAAAATTCTCTTGACTCTAACAGAATGTAAAGGCAGGTCCCTCAATAGCTAACAAGCAGTGGTCCCATAAGCACTGAAAGCTCTTCAGTTTTAGAACACAGAGACAGGTCCCAAAGCCCACATCCACTAACCGAACATAGACTTTCTACGTTCCCAGGATTGACAGAGAACTATAGCATTTAGCTTGCAGACATTGGCTCCCAATGCTAACAAAGACTATTTTAGTATTTAACAAGAGGTAAGTCCCCATGCTTAAATCTACTGTAGTATTTAACAGCCTCACACTCCCCAGGCAAACACAGAATAGCGTTTAACACGGCGTAGAGCCCCCAAGATAGCATAGCCTAGCTCAGACCAGTGAAGCATTAGGTCTCACCACGAACTCAGACAAGCATGTAATGGACAGCAGCGCGGTCGTGGACTGACAAAAGCGCACAGCATTACGACAAAACCTCAGAATGTAATATGGGACTGGAATACAGCACGTATCCTGACACTTGGAAACACTTCCTCCTGCTCCGACCAAACACTTACTTATTTCCCCACACTAAAGTTTAAAAAGTGTAATGTTTTTTTGTTTTTTTTTCAGTCGAAGTGGACCTGCTGTCGGGGTTGGTATTTTGGTAGAATTGAAACAGCGTGATAGAGGAGCATGGAAGCAAAGAGAGGCAGTAGAACAGGCTGCATTAGTCTCTGACTATGGCAAATATAGTAGTGGTGAATAAATAAATAACATATAGTGGAGGGTTTTCATGGCCATTAATAGTAAAAGGTCTACTGCTTTTATATAGATATATATATGTTCATACAAAATCGCTGAACTTATACAACGAAAATAATTAACTTTGAAAACCATCTACATTTATCTTGTTTGAATTTCCTTTTCCAAAAGATAATGTCATGCAATTTACAATTTGCAAATGGTCAGTCAGTGGTTTCTTGGTCAGTTATAAAATTCAAGTGTGCAGATTGCCATCCATCTGAGCCTCCCTGTCCTGGATTATATGACTCAATCAATCAAACTTTATTTATACAGCACTTTTCATACAAACAGAATGCAACACAACAAAGTGCTAATCTGATAAGACCATTAATAAACCAATAAAAGGATCTTAAGAATCAATCCTGAGGCGCACAGGAAGCCAATGCAGCGACTTTAAAATTGCTGTAATGTGTGCTCTCTTTCTGGTCCTCGTCAGCACACGCGCAGCTGAGTTTTGTAGTAACTGTTACTGAGCAATGTTTTTTTAGGAAGACCAGAAAGTAGAGCATTACAGTAATCAATTCTGCAGGTAATAAAAACATGCATTAGTGTCTCTGTGTTGGCTTGAGAGAGAAACGGTCGCACTCTGGCAATGTTCTTTAGATGATAAAATCCAGTTTTGGCTATACTTGTAATATGTGTTTCAAAACTAAGATTTAAATTAAAGATAACTCCAAGGTTTTTCACCTGCTGACAGGGTTATAGTGCCAGTTCTTGCAGTTTTGTGTTGAGTTTCGCTCTCTGGGCTTCAGGACCAATAACTAAGACCTCGGTTTTGTGTGACAGAATGATATCGGTGGGACTGAGGTCCGATCAGTTCCATTCAGGCTTGATTTCTTGTTTATGGTAGCCCAAATGTTCAAGTTAGAATTTGGTTTCTGAAAGAGTTGGACATGTGTTTTTAGATGAAGCAAATAACCAGTTTGATCTCAACAACTGCAGTAGAGTTTTTTGAATATTGCTGAAAATTGGACACTTTTTTCTGTCTGAACTAGTTGACCCTGAAACGAAATACTTAAAGTCTGGGTATACCAATATAAATAGTTGTTATGATTTTGTCACACCACCAAAAAGTCTGTCATTAACCACCCAGCCAAATGTTAATGATTAAAGTAATCTCTGTATTCTCTGTTGTTAGCAGCTAACCAAGTAGCACAAATCACACACACACCTCCGGCTGAAGAATAAGAGAGTCGCTGCGCAACGGCAGTGACAGACAGATCACCAGCTAGCAGCCACTAACGTTAGCACAAAGCACACTACCACAGCAGTGAGCAGCAACTGCCAGGCCAGTTCACAGACTTGAGCTGAAAGACTGAAGTGTATGTTAGTGATGGGTATTTTGCTTGTGTATATATGATTGCAGCATTTAATTAAGATATTTACTCATGTATTTAGAGAGCTCAGAGAGCTTGTGGAACGTAGCAAACTTATCGCTCAAACACGGGAACTTACCGCTTAAACAAGGAACAAGACAACACTGACGTCATGTGCTCTAACGTAGTTTTTTATACAGTGGGGGAGGGGGTATGATAAGGATGACTTGAGGATGGCCCAGTGTGTCATTAAGCAATGATTTCAGGCCCGCCCAAAAAAATCCTGGACACACAAATGATGAATGTGGTACAGTATAGTTTCCAGTCTTTTAACTAGTATTTTCCAACCTGTATAATGTGTTTAGAAAGAAACCTCTGATTTTACTTTACCCAGACATTAAAAACAAGTTTCTCGGATACTGCACAGCTCAAAATTACCCATTTGAAAAAGGGGAACTCAAACCACATAAATTCAGATAGATGGTTCGAAGAGTAAAATAATTCAACGCTATAAATGCATTGCTATCAAAATGTCAGCATTAACTATAGGTGGTTAAATTAGATCCTTAGTAGATGCTCACAGCCCTATTTTGCTTCCATAAAGAAGCAGCACCTCTCATCGAGACACTTAATTTGTGTCTGGGATGTGCTGCCTTGAGCATTTTTTGTGCAAAACATTTAAGTGCAATACCAGTGTAATTTTACTCTTCCCATTGTCATTAATGGCCATAAAAACTCTGAACCCGCCACTGTATTTGCCACAGTCAGAAACTAATACACTCTGTTCTACCGCAGGTTTACCTTAATTATCTCAGGGAAGTCATAAACTCACATTTGTTTTCCAAAATCCATTAAAAACAGCTCGCAGACATATTGCTGCTTTGAAGAACGTACAGTCATCCATCACCCCCATGTAATATATTTCTTTCCTGTCAGCGTGTCAGGCGAGATTTTTTGCAGTTTTGTTGGGATTTTTGGTGTTGCAAAAACAAATTATCAGTTACTAATACGTGATGAGATTATCAGGAGATTAGTGATTTATTAATCCAGTGTCACACTGCTGGTAACATGCCAGAGATGTGCCTACAGAGATTGAACCAGGTGAGACATCTCTTCCCCAGAAAACCACCAACACAGCCTCTTATTTATCTTATCTGGGAGTTTGTGATATATGTAACGCAGTATATACTGCAGCTACTAATATTTCAGTTCTCCATCTGACACCAGAGACATCTCGCTTCAGTTTGATCAAAGCAGTTTCTTTTCAATAAATGGTGAATTATTCATTATCTAATAATTAGTGAGTATTGCTGAGTAGTTAACAGCCACCCTGATGTTCTCTCTGAATTCTTGCCATTTCTATTGTCGTAACGTATATGTCTTTATATTTTGTGCCAAGTTTTGATCATTCAAAATGTGTTTAATGAAAAGGGGAAAATGGTAAATCTACAATAATTACTGTAGAATAAAAAGAGAGCGGTTGTCAGGAACTGACAAATAAGAAATAAAAACATGCAAGTGAAACAGCCTAATTTTGAGGGTGAGACTGTGAAGCATAAACAGGCTCCTACAAGATTATTTTTTTATTTAATTAGCAAAAGTTTTTAATGCAGATGTTCTAAGGATGAGGATTACTCCTAATTAGGACTGTAAAGCAAGCTGAGCAGTTGTTTTCTTTACACTGCAGATTAATCAGAATGTAAACCTCATGATGATCAAATAATGACTCAGGTTAATTAATTATTTTGATTTTGTAATTTGTTGATTAATACCCCAAACAGCCATGCTATTTCAGATGCATTTAAAAACATTATGTGATCAGGAATGATCCATCAATTGCGCCCTATAAATCAAGAGTCATACTCCGCAGTGCTGACTGTATCACATATGGTGCTGCATCAGCGTGCAAAGTGTAGAAAATTGTAAAGAAAAGACATAATTATTTAGCTGAGGACAGAAAAAAAATAATAAATTGTCGGAGAATTTCGACAAAGCACATTGTATTGGATGGCAGAAGTGTGCTTGCCAAGCACCGGCAGTTAAATCTGTCTCCTGAGTGGTAGCCGATGGTTGTGTGCATGGTTGGCCCTGCCTATCCAAGTGTCAGAATGCTGCTCACGGCAGAGGCTAATCACAACACCTGTTTAGAAGAGATTACAGCAGGATCCGCCAGAGTGCTGAAAGGCCTCTGCTTTATTAAAACTGAAGCGTCTGTCCAGGCTGTGACATCCACACACACACACATACACATAC
Organism: Chaetodon striatus; assembly: GCA_029783705.1. NCBI lineage: Eukaryota > Metazoa > Chordata > Actinopteri > Chaetodontiformes > Chaetodontidae > Chaetodon > Chaetodon striatus. The sequence goes on from JAPZEB010000020.1 coordinate 8,505,726, forward strand.
AGAAACAGACACATACACAAGCATCTGTGTGCCAGAAAAACAATAGGTGCATCTATACTGTATATGGGTTGTGTGCGCTGCAGCTGCTGTTTGAGTAATAATAACTGTTTGACTTATAGAGCTTCGGAGAGAAAGAGATGTTAATGTTATTTCATCCCCCTACATGGAAAATTAATGACACAGCCAACCCTATTCCTCCCTCAGTTTCTCTCTTCCCCCATCGGTGAATGAATTTAAAACAGCTCTAGAACTGAGCAAGACCCTGCATCCTTCTCCCTCCTCTGTCAGCCTTCATTGGCAAATCAAAGAATTGCCAGTTTGATATTTATAGCTGAAGTGCCGTTGGGTGAAAAAAAAAAAATCCCACTCTCTCTCTCTTTCTCTCTTACTCTCTCCGTGTCTCTCTCAACCCACTGACGGTGACTCTGTTGGACTCTGGAAACCTTAGGCCTGGTGTAAAAATGGCAGCAAGCGGTGAGTCAGCCCATCCCAGTTGACTACCTCAGCTTTGTTGATTGCTGGACCATGCTAAGCAGGCCAAGTGCCGCAGGTATGAGAACAGGACGGCCAGTCGGGGGTTGGGGTCAGGGCACTTGTCCAGTGCCACTGCAAAACAAAAGGATCTGGCTGGTGTCGGAGTACCACAAGCCAGAAGATTAATTAGACAATTCACAGTGTGTTAGTCTTTCAGCTTTTAGAGAAGAGCTGCGGGCCCTGCTGAGTACTAAAACATTGGTTTATCCCCGTTTTGGTTAAAATTACATTAGCCCAGTGTTTCTTAAGTGAGTTGTTGACAGCAGAGGCATAATGTTTACTAAATACCACAGAATAAGTTTATACAATGACACAGGCTTCCAGGGGGCATGTCGGTTGGGTGCAGGGTGGATTCTGGGAGGAATGCTGGATAGTGGTGAAGGGGTTTTGCAGAGATTGTTTGCGGGGAAAGGAGGGGGTTAGACAAATCACTAATTCTGCAGAGGAAAGAAAAACGGTAGCTGAAGGGGGATTCATTCATTATATATAAGCCTTACTCAGGTCTGTGTAAGCCTTTTTATACCAAAAACACTCCCACAACACTATTGTGCACACGCTCCCGCTTTCTGAAATACACACATAAAAATCTTGTTGCTACATTTAGTTAAACCTGCAACAGGCTAACGCGCGTTAATCCGCTCTCTTTTCCAGCCTCTGCTGAGTTTGCCCCCACATTTTCCCAGTTTAATATCACCACTGGTCTCCTCTATTCCCCATCTCCCCGTTCTCCTTTCTCCTTCCCTCTCCAATCCAGACACTTGCTCTCATCGCTTTTGTTCACACGACAGTCACCATCCACTGTTACCATGGCAAATCAATGGTCAGTCTACAGATGGGAGCAGATTCATTTCGCCCTAGCACACACACACACATACACACACACATGCCTGAACACACAATGTGTTTGCTTCCCGTCCTGGCATTCCACCACACTGGTAATGGATAGGTGTCGATGAGTTGCGTGGTTGAGTGCACGCAGGCAGATGTGTGTTTGTGTGTGTATGTGTGGCCAATGTGTCAAAGATCAGATAAGTAAATCTATTTCCTTTACTAATTAAAGGAAGGCAGTGCTCCCCAAGGAAAAGAGAGCATACCGAATGTCAGGGCACGGTGTGTTAGAAGTGATAACCACACACACACACACACACAATACTTCTGCATGCACCCACACGTGCACAGACACACTCACATATGCACAAATGACTTTTGGCGGTGTGTATTATCTCTTCTGTGCATCTGTGGGGGTGGGTTGTACTTGTGTATATGTGTCTGTGTGTGTGTGTGTATCAGTGTATGCACAAAGTTGCTAAGTGTCCATTGGGGGAGTTAGAGCAGCTACATGGCAGATGCTTAAAGCCAGTGGCTATTAGACAGCAGAGCAGAGATAATAGGCTACGGCTGTCATTACCTACTACGCCCTATTAGCCAGTACCCAACCTGGAGACAAACAGACAGACACACAAACGGGGAAAATCTGTACTTGTGCGTATGTATTTTTATGTCTGTATCAGTGGGTGTGCATGAGTGCGCTCTATTGGGCAGCGCACGCTTGGAGAGATAGATGAGAGAAGAAGGGAGGAGACAGGAGCGATAGAGAGGAAGGATAGAAGGGCTAATTTACCAGGCCTCCTATTAGTGAGACAGATCTTTTCCAGATGGGGAGGGAGGGGAGGAGAGGTAAGGCAAGACTTGGAGAACGGGGAGGAAGTAGAGGAAGTGCTAACACATTCAGAAAACAAAAGTGCATTACAGTACATGTAAGCAGGAAGATGAGCTGAGAGTTGACAGGGAGAGCGGAGGGGAGGCAGGAGAGAGTGACGGAGGGAGAGACAGAAAGAAGGAGAGAGAGAGAGAAGGAGATATGTGAGAAAACCCCTCCGTGTGACATTCAATAAAAAGAAACAAGAGAAAAACCTCAGTTCCAATATCTGACTGTCTGCGGCTGACGTTTCCTAGTGTGCATGCGTGTGCTGAGGAGAGTGCGAGTATGACACACATCACATGCCGGCTCTCTATATCCATCTGTCTATCCATCCACCCCTCCTTCCATCCTTCTGTCACCAGCCGGTTTGATGCTGCAGCTCTCGATACAGGCTTTGCCAACGTGGCTGCTCCTGCTCGAGTGGAGGGCTGTGCGGATCACGATAGGTGGAGGCTCTGGTGCTGGTGACTGGGGGGTTACTCTACGAGAGCTGTGTAGCGAGCGTGTACTGGGGGGGTTTAGTGATGACGAGAGTGATGATGATCGTGATGATCAGGCTCTGTTCTCTGTTCACTTTCACATCCTCCTCTCCCTCCCTCCCCTCTCTGCCTCCCTTCTCTCTCCCTTCCTGCTCAACACACTTTACAGAAGTTTGAGCCACTGGGAGATCATTAGCACAGGATCAAACCCCAACACTCACTGTCCACACACACGCGGAAACACACACACGCTGGCAAAAACACACAAAGCACACACACACTGAGAGAAAGAGTACACAGACCACACACTCACACACACACACACACCCACACACAAAAACAAGAAATGGGGGCACACAGAAGAGCACTGCAGCTTAAAATCCAAAACACAGAGTGAGAGAGACAGAGTGTGTGTGGGGGTGTATGTGTGTGTGTGGGTGTGTGTGTGTGGATTGTGGAGGGACATCGCCAAGCAGTCTGGTGAGATTTGGGGGTGAAAGAGGATTGATCGAGCACCATTTCTTCTCAGAGGAAGAACAAAAACTAGCTGAACCACCTAATCTGAAACACAGAAAACACACAGTTACTTCAACAGACTTGACAGACGTGTGTGAGCACACACACTTTGCCACATGCACATGAACTGAGCAGCCACCCACACATCACAAGCCCATTCAATGACTCCAAGCAGCCTTTCTCTCCTACACTCTTTCCAGCACACAAATAAAGAAAAGTTGTATTCAAACACACATGCACGCAGAACTTATATTCTTCTTCTCTCTCGCTCTCCAGACAAATGCATTCATGCATGCACGTACATGCACACATGCACCGCAGCACCCAGACATGCAGACCACACACACACACACACACACACACACACACACACACACACACACACACACACAGTCACAGTCAGTCTCTCCATCAGGAGTGTGTTGAATAATTCAGACTAAGGGAAGTACACAAGACTGTTAGGAGTGTATTCAGCGCTGGCCTGAGGGCCGGCCTCCGCTCTAAAAGCATGATGTCACTGCCAGCCTTCTCCTCCTGTCCCTCGCCTCGCTCCTTTTACCCGCTGCGTTTCCCACCCTCTCCCCCTCACTATCATTTACGGGTTCAATTTGGCTTCGATGGCACATTTGATGCTTAATTGAGTCCAAAAATCATGATGTGTGTATCCAACCAAGCATGTGTGTGCAAAAATGAAAATATAAAGAAGTTTAAACAGTATTAGGAGTCGTCATGCTTTAAAAAGTTTATTTCAACAATCTGTTCAGAGTCAGACTGGCCACATTTTTCTTTCTACTGCATCCACTCTTGTCTCTCCTAATTTCTCCCTCATTCGTTCCATCTCATCCTTTTTTTTCAGTCCTCCCTCCCTCCCTTTCCTTCTGCAGGTTTGCCAGCTGTTCTGCTGATCCACCGAAGCCTCTCTCAGATGTAGGTCACTCTCTCAATTAAGGCAATTAGCAGCAGCCGGGCGAGACTGAGAACGAGCCGCTCTCATTACAGCAACAGGAGCCATAGGCCTGCATCACATGGCTAGCACTTAACACTCCACTTGGCACCTGCATTAGCCCTGCCTAGCGCCAATCTGCCGGTATTGGCGCTAGGCAAGTATTTACTTGTACTAGCGCTGAATTGGCCCCTGCAGAAGAACCGCGCCACGCTGTTCAAACAAAAACACTATTCAAACTGGATTAGTTTTACTCTGTGCGTGATTTCACGGACCATTCATACAGGATAAAGATTCTCTGCTCATAGCCCCGGTGTAAATTGCCCTGATCATCTCTGGTCCGTCACATAAGCAAAACTGGAAAAAAAAAAAAAAAAAAAAAGGAAAACCCAGAAAACTCAACACTGCACCGGAGTGGAGACACTTACACCTCACAGAGGCGATGCTTGTCGTTGAGGTCAAGAATCTTACCGCCTCCAGTACATGTGTAATGACAATCTGCAGGCTGCCACACAGGAAACCTATTATTGAGATTATAGTGGTGTCACTTTGAACTGGATTGCTATTATCAGATGACATTTGAGTTGGTTGTTCCATATCTTTCTTTTTATTTTTCATACTGATAAAAAAAAACACTCTAAAGCTGGTAAATTGCCTATACTTCTTAGCTCAGATTATTACACTGTTCCCGAAGGTCAGGAATGAACTTCCAAACAGACAAGACACACTTGTAAAGGATTAAACTAGGATAATAATTACAATATCAGCCAGTAGTAAAACCAACACATGTGAAGCTAATCTATATGAAGCTAGTTAAGTCATGTGATGTGAGCATCTGCAGTGTGCTGATCTGTAATGCAATCTTTTATATGATGATGTGTCAGCCTTGTAGCACCGCTGGCCATCATTAACTGGCTGCAGTGATGTAGGCCTTTCTCAGATTACTCCAATCCTCGTACCAATAACAGCTGATTAGTACTGGTCTGGAGAACAATGTTCTAGGATGCATCATCATCAGTGAGCCTAGCAACACCTCTGGCCATCATTAAACTGCTGCAGCGAGGTAGGCCATTTTGTTCCATATTGCTCATTTGCACCACTCACACACATACACACACACACACACACTGCAGGGGTGCAATTAATAACGGTTTAATTTTTGTTTACGACATCACATGTTCACATAGTTATGATAAATTCCTTCCTACCAAACACATTTATATAAACAAATGTGGTTGTAAAATTCAGCTGCTCAGTCTGGTAGAATTTAAATGTCTCAGATCACCAGCACACAAGTGTTTACTACCTAAACCTGTTTTAAATATAACTGAACAAGCAACGTTCACCCAGTATGACTGGAAAAGATTAGCTATCTTAATTTTTTGACTTATCACAACAGCAAGGAATAAGATACACAGCAATATACATGATGGGGGACATAGATGACACAGACAATTAACTGTAAATGTAAGTTATTACAATACAAACGGTTACTGACAACTTGTCTCACGCCTGTCAGATGAAATCATAAATCGCCTGACATGTTGTTTGTGTTAAATGTAAGCAGGAAAAAGGCACATTAATATATTGTTAATTACAATATCCACAGCTACAGTGTTTTGGAAAAATGTTTTTTAAATGTAAATGGGAGAAAGTCTTGAAGAGAAATCCAAGTAATATTCTTACACCAGTTCATCAACATGGTGTCAGCTTGTTTTCTGGTCAGCGGAAATGAACTTTGAATTGGGTGTCAGGTGTTGCGAGGCAGGAAGGCAAACAGGTTTTGACTGTGTTGCAGGGAAAATGTATTAATTTTAGTTGACAAATGGCTCACTGCATTATTCAGGACACGTAAATTAATATCTCATCTGTGGCTATACAGTAAGTTTGGGCTTAGCCACGATAGCACAGGCCATGTGACTGGTGAAGTAGTTCCTGTTCAAGCCCAACTGTATTCCTGTAATCTACCAAGAGGCGGAGATGCACAACCACATGAATATATCGGCAGTTTGTTATCGGCTCAGTAGACTGCCCTTTGTTTTTGTATATTTGGGTGATGTCTGTCATTTAATTTTGCTTATTTAATGCCTGCCCCCTTAGAACGTGGGGAAACCGCTCCTACGCGAATGTATCTTCAACCAGTTGTTGGGCTGACGGTAGTCTGATGGAAAATTTTAGCATATCAGCCAACTCTACCCAGAGGACTATTTTTGTTATTTCATAGCACAATATAATGGACATACCTCTTATACAGTACTATCGAAGGGAAACACAAGCACTGAATGATTTCATGAGTTTATAATGTCCTACAATGGCAATGTGACTGAATTGCCTACTTTAATTTCAATATTTTCATATCATTGTTTCAATTGTATGAGAATATTACAATTTCATCCGGTGCCTTGGGTCTCTCTTTTTTTAAGTTTAGATTATTACAAACATGACATATGTGCTGTATGACCAAAGTGAGTTGGATTACTGTGTCACTGTGACAATGTTGACTTAGGTATTTGGAGACATTGTGGTAGAAGAATGATGATGGGAGGCACTGGTTTAATCTGTTTGTCATTAATAAAAAAAGATAAAATTTTATTTGAACTTCTCTTTTAAGCTCTCTGTCTGCTCCATTCTTGGTACAACTATTTCTGTCACTTTTAATTTGAACAACAGAGTACAACCTTTTGAATGTCTTCTGGGAGACACTGTATGAAAATGCACGCTGTTCTTCCTGTATTAAAATGATTAGCATCGCCACCTTTGATTTCCAACAAGGTTGAACAACCCATTGTACAAACGAGCTGTTTTCCAGCACAACCCAGTCCTTAAAGGAAAAGTATAGCTACAAAATTGCCTTTTTTTTAATCAATTTTTCCTGCCTCATTACCTTGAATTTGTTAAGAAAACCTTTTCTGGAATGCCTCCAGTGAGCAAAAAATCTGAAAACTGCAATCACTGTCGATTAATTGAAGTAACAAACAACATTTGGTTTTTTAATACGAATATTCAACTATTCATTTTTTTTTTTTTTGCTACATATACTATAGTA
>JAPZEB010000020.1:8542474-8557616 GCA_029783705.1 Chaetodon striatus
AATAATAAGAATCAACGTGTTTTCATGACTTTGGTATGAGCTGTTTACATCTACAAACGGAGCAGGTCTTCATCTATGGGGTCCACCACGTTTCTACAGTAGCCGAGAACAGACAAACCATACACTGGCTCTAAATAGGGCCATTCACATTTCCACGTTTACGGTCGACCACCCACTCCACGATGCGCTGAACAGCATCGGAAAAACTGCCATGACATGACACTGCTTTATTAAGTGTTTTTACCAGTTTAAATCACTGGGTCCATTAGTTTTAGAGACGAAGAGACCTCTGTCGATAATTCAGCTCCCCGTAAAAACCTCCTTTACATCTTGAACTGAAGTTATCAGAGAAAAAAGGTGAGCACACATTAGCAGACACTGGGCTAGCAGCTCATCTGTGATGTGACAAACGGTTTCAGAGAAACATTGATTGGTAACATAAAACTGCTTTATTCAGAGTTTTTACCAGTTTTAATCACCTTGTTCGCTTGTTTTGGAGAAGAAGAGACTTCTGCGGATAATTACGACGCGGTAAATATCTCCTGTGAACAATTAAGACTGAAGGAATCCTAACCAAGAGTTCAAGCTGGGCACATGGGAGAAGTTTTAGCTAGTTGCAATCCGCAATCCTCACATCTAGATGCCACTAAATCCTCCTTTAAAGTGACTCAGAGAAAGCAAAATGTAACATTTATCAAAAGCTGGGGTTTCATATTCCCACCGGCTGAAGATAAGCACAATATCTCTCAAATGGGCAGTTTATTTTATAGTGACTTTCTGGTAAGGGAAATAAGTATCTGGAGGAACTGCTTGGTCTCTGTAAATTGTATGATCTAGACCTGCTCTGTATGAAGGGTCATGAGATAACTTTTGTTGTGTTGCGATTTTTTTTAATAAAATAAACTTGACTTCAGCTAATTGCTAACATGCCAGCACATCTGAAAAGGTGTAGTGTAGTTTGAAAAGCATTATCCATGAACATTTTAAAGGTGACTGAGATGGGGATTACAACTTCCTAATCTCCAAAACAAAAACACTGTGTATCCAGAGGAAAGCAGGAGTGTGTTTTGTTTGTGTCACGGTCACTCACCTTGTCAGCCATAATCATAGAAGAGCCTCCGTGGACTCCCAGGACTGGAAGTTGCGTCTGAACGGAGAGGAAGTCAAGGATCTGGGCAATGGCCTCCTGATCGGTGCCATCGGCAAACACAAGGCCATGGAGACGAGTGCGAGACAGAAGCTCACATACCTTGGGACAGAGAGAAATAAACTCAGATGTCAAACAGACACAGACAGACTGTGTGTGTGTAAAAAACAGCATGTGTGTAATACTGATGCAATATTGATTTCTCACCTGTGTAATCACAGACTTAGGGTCTGTCTGGTTGACCCTCAGTATCACTACAGAGACGTCAAGGGCATCATCAGGGCGCCGAGGTGGGCGGAGCTCCTGATCGGAAATGTGGCGCGTCTGGCCCATGATCACACCCACACTGAGACCTGGAAGCCTCTGGGACGCCACAGGTACCATCATCTGGGAGAGTAGGAGCAACATCCAGCCCACTACACACATCATACCCTGGAAACACACAAAAAAAAAATTAACCCAAAGAACCGTCTTGTGAGGAAACCGCAACAGTTTGCGTCACAAAAACCAGACGATTACAATTCTGGATTTATTTACAAAGCTCATCTATTAAGTACATATACAACACCGCCTGTCAGCAGCCTGTCACAGGTGAGGTGAGACATACTGTATGTTGGGTGGCTGTGGCTCAAGAGGTAGATTAATCAGAGGTGGCAGTTCAGTCCCCAGTTTCTCCTGTACACATGCCATGTTGCTACCATGTCGTCAGGTGGTTATATGTTCACAAATTGTCAAGGCAAAAAACACTGATATGTCCTTATTTTATGAGCTGCTTAAATCTTATCAAAAAATGTTAATCCCAGATAACCAGCCTTCAAGGTGTTTACAAAATAACAGTCTATTCTCAGGACTTTCTAATCCCACAAGGTGTGTTTACACAGAGGGGTTGATAACGTATCGCCTATCAGTACATGCATAATGATAGGAAAACATCATTGTATTAAGCTATAAGAAAATAAACAAGATGAAACTTCGTTTGTTGCAAAAACTGAAACTCCCAACGTTTTTATTTATCTAAAATCATGTTATTTTCTATTTTGCGTCTTTCTGTATATAACGTCTTCAGATTTTCTGTGTGTCCTACAAGACAAGCAAGAACTCCCACTTCTTGCTATCTTTGTTTGTTTGAAAGAAGTTGAGTCACACCTTGTGAAAAGAGTTCAAAATCGACTTCACCATGTTGTGGACAGAATTTATTTCGGATCATCGGCGTATAAGAGTCTTGTGTATTCTGAGCATGTCTTCAAAAACGCAGTAAGCGCTGTAAAACGACCCGCAGGGTTTCTAAAAGAGCGGCTTGTATTTATCTTTGATAAAAACAGTGTGACTCAGATATGTGACCTGAATCTAATTATTAGTGCAAGTCTCAAGTGCAAAACCAAAGATTATATGATAGGCACAAACTGGAGCTGGGAGTTAACTGTCCTCCTTCTGTCCTCCACTATTCAAAAATCATTTAATTTAGTTTCAGAGTGGGCAACAATTAGGAGAGCCGGGTTAAAACCTAACTTCATTTTTGCCAAAGTGTTAATCGGGCTTCGTGAGACGCCTTAAATCTCCCTTCCACTGTCTGCCTTTATTTGAACATAATCTATGCCTGTAGGCCATGTTCAAAGTAAAGTGCCAGCTATTAATGGATAAAATAATCCTGAAATAAATGTAATCTGATTTACCCCAGTCATGGGGGTATGAGGGGAAATATTCCAAATCGCTAAAGGCACGCGAGCGTCTGCATCAATCAATATCCTTCCTCGAGTTGAAAAATAACGTTTCTTTTAACTCTATATCCTAACCAAATTCCAGGCTAATACAGAGGAGTTTAAGCTCCTGTTCCTACTTCAGCTTACTCCGTGTTACCTTTTCCTGTAATGTGAGCAGATCTAAGAGAAGCAGATGAGTAGAGGAAATGCAGTGTGAAATGCCTTGGGCTGAATGAGAGCTAATGAAACCATGATGCGAATGCTACGTTGCATCTCAGCCAATTTCTTACACCACCACAGTCCAGCAGAGCTGAAAAACACCCCAGGAGGAAACATCACGTCCACAAAATTAACCCACTGTCTCTATATCTCTTCATCCGGCCCTCTCCTTGTTTTTTAACTTTGCATCTATGTATGCTAATCATCTTTATCTTAATGTATTTCATTTTTTTCTGTCTTTCTCTAATTCTGCCAATCTGTCTTTCCGGCTGGCTTAGTGTGTGTATCTGATCCATGTCATCTCACACCCGGTCTAATCAGGCCAGTTAGTCAAGTCAGTACTTTCCCAGCTTGCTCTCTCTGCCCTGGTGCCCACAGACTAGCCTGCAGCTCCAGCAGCACTTAGCATACGCCGCTAAATCACACACCGCTACACTCCTGTCCCAGGAAATTAGTGTCAGCTCCAACCAATGGGACAAGATTACACTAACTTTCCCTGGAGTTAGCATCAGAGCTAACATTACTAGGAGCTGGAGTGTGCTGCTGTGCCACAGCTTCCATAATGGTCAACATAGCTGGAAAACTTTGGGTCACTGAGTGTTCTCGCTGTCTTGCAGGATTTGCATTTGTGCTTAAAATCATATCCGCTGACTCCTGTGATAAGCCTCCAAAAGAGATGTCATGAGGGGTAACTGTTTCTCTCTGTGTTAGCATTTATGCTAATATTTCCACAAAACTGAAAAATGCAAGGTCTTAATAATGTAACACTATTCAGTGGCATAATTCTCTAGTATTCTGCCAACAGTGTTAACTCTTAAAAAATGTCTCATAATGGTAAAAGAGCATCCGATAGCTGATTTACTGCAACAAAATGTGCGTAGCTTTTGTTTGTGCTCATCTAGGCATGTTTCCTAAATTGTACAAATATGCCTCTAAGCAACAAATTAGTCTTGTCCAAGAATGTTTTTATTTTCATGGCTAAAGTTAAATCTAGATTTGTGAAAATGATGCCTCTGTCAAAGCTAGAAACAACACACCCTGTGCTCAAATGGGAGCTGGCATTAAGAGGCCCTCAAGCTGCTTCACTGACAATGAATCAGAGGACGTCTTTGTGCACTGTGTAACACAACCCAGAGTGATTTTCCTCGGATCTAAGCACATTTTTTGGTTCAACAATGTTAGCCCTAACTCCTATTAAATAAAGCTCGTGTGGGTGTAATTGCTTAAATCTATCAGTCCACAATTTCATTCCTTCATTCATCGCCAATGAAGCGGCTCCATATAGTGTCTCTCGATGACAAAACAAATTAGGCTCGCGGTTACGTGGGCCTTGTTTCCCCAAAATATCTTAAAGTGATACTACACCAAAAATCTGTCTTTTGAATAGCAAGCATTCAATCTTTGTAGGCTTGAAATGGGCCTGTGGGCATTTCACATGCCCATTTCAAGCCAGTTTTTCCCAGTTTCAGTGTGGAGTCCATAAATATCTATACATAAATAAGATGCTCCTGAGACAGTCCAGCACATAATGGCAGGGTGTAAGATGCAAGCAGGGAGAGCGTACATGGAACACCATACCAAGTGGTTGGCATAGTGCACAGGTACATTTGCACTGAGTATGGGCTGGAAGTCCCAAGGTCACAATGACAGACACCTCCTCAGGTGGATGGGAATGACCAAGCTAAGATCCTGTGGGACTTCCAGATCCAGACTTGCATACCAGACATACTGGTGATGGCTAACCAACCAGACATCGTGTTGATTGACAAACAACAGAAAAAGGCAGTGGTGATAGATGTAGCTATTCCGAGCAACAGCAACGCCAAAAAGAAGGAACACCAGAAGCCCGAAAAATACCAAGGGCTGAAAGAGAAGCTAGAAAAGATGTGGGGAGTGAAGGCAACAGTGGTGCCAGTGGTAACTGGAGCACTGGGGGCTGTGACCCCCAAACTGGGAGAGTGGCTCCAGCAGATTCCAGGTTCAACATCCGAGGTCTCTGTCCAGAAGAGTGCAGTCCTAGGAACAGCTAAACTCAAACTCCCAGGCCTCTGGTAGAGGACCTAAGCTTGAGGGAAGACATACCACCATCACTGAAACTTCCTTAAACTTTTACAGCACCACCGTCTTTTCCACAGTCCATTCGTCTGTTAAACACATTCCTGTCACTCTTGTTTTTTTTTTTTGTTTTGGGGGCCAAGATGTGGCTACATTCACAAATCTATTCGTGTGGAGTATTGCTTTAAGGCGACAATTGTTACATCCATCATAAACGGCCTCTTATCTTTATAAGGCCTTTCCAAAAAGTATCTCAAATTTTGCCGACCTCATGTGACCAATCCAATACTTCTGTGTCTGACACTGTTGTCTTATAAACATCTTATCTAATTTGTTTTTGTTTTAATTTCATTTTTCCAATTAATTATTGGCTATTTTTCCCAATAACAATCTCCATATAAAATTGACAAGTATTTAGGGCAATGTGAGAGCTGAACATTTAATTTTACAATTACATCTTTGGATGCTGGTGGAGTCATAATTTAAAAAAAGAATAAAAAAAAAACATCAAAACAAAAGGGCTGGCCAGCAATAAATACAATTGAAGTGGTGAGCTAATGAAGAGTGATCAGCTGAAATGAAAATGTATTTTTATATCGACTATAATAAGTCGGTAAAAAAAGTCAGGTCACCAATCTCATGTTGTCCTTCATCATCCTATGATCACATTGTGGAACCGCTGGCTCCACAATGACGCTGTGGTTGTACCTAAATCTAGTTATTTCATAATTAACATTTGCTTGACTGCGAGTTTCTTGAGAAAGAGAAAAAGTCAAACTTCACATTAACATTTAACCTACGAGCGTATGCCTATTGCATTATATGAGATAACAGTTGGCTGTAAGCTCTGTGCAGTCTCAAGGTTGAATAATATGGTACATCATAATTTCTTTTGTGTGCTGTGACACAGCCACTGAGGTAGCACATGAAAGCAGCTGCCACCTTAAAATGATGTCTCGCCACCCCATTTTCTATAAAAGTTTCTACTCTTTTTTTCTACATCAAATGTTTTTTTTTTTTCAATTTGGTTTGTTAATCCCCATAATACCCAGTCCCAAACTCTGAGTGTCAGGGCCAGATTTATGTACATATTTGCGCTTGCAATCTACATGAAATTAGCGTCTGATTTACTAAAGCAGTAGCTAATTATCAGTAACTGGGACTGTCTTTTAGGTGCACTCTGCATATAAACGAGATCTCCAAAGATGCAGTTCAGTGGTGAAATGGGGATACGATGGGGTAATAAATCATGAAAGAAATCAAGCCCAAAAAATTAAATAAAAATGTAATGATGCTGAGTTCCCATTAAATGAAATGTTAAAGTTTCCAAGCCATTTACTAAGTCCCTGATTAAACTCTAGCTGAAAAAAAAATAAGCTGGGCATCTATTACGATAAAATTGTCGTAAGGTTTGTAAAACCAATGCAGCAGGAGTCATTAAACATATAAAATGTCTTTAAAAAATACATGCCACTGCAACTACATGTCAAGTGTGCAATCACCGTAATGCATTAGCTCAGAGGATGTCAGGTTCAAGTTCAGGTTGAATGACCACAAAGCCACAACTCTCCACCTTCTTTATATTTTTGTAAGAAAAATGTGAAATATTGTGCTTCTTTATTATTACTGCACTACTTTTCTTTCTAAGAAGCTGTCACTCTCATTTCTAAATAATTCACTGTAGCTCTCCTACACATGTTTCTGCTGTCATGGTGATTTCTGCAGAATGCAGGATTATTAATTTTCATCTCCCTCACCACAACCTTCCTTTAACATGCCATTTCAAATCTGCACCTGCTTTGAAGCAGCAGAGAATTTTCCTTGTAAAACTGACCCTTGAATATTGTGCGAGCCTTAATAAATGTACCAGAATGTGCAGTCAACCACTTTTATCAGATCTCCCTCTGTTATGTGTGCATTCCTCCTTTAAATGCTAAACGCATTTGCATGAAGAAGAGAGGCACACTTCACTGATCGCACGCAAGCTATGTCTCAGATGACAGGCAAACTGCGCTTCCAAGCCGGTGCACCTGTTTGATAAATAACATGCACATCAAATGAATTTTATGTTGTCGAGTGCTATCACTTTTCTATTTGCTAAAAAATAACGTGACAACATATGCGAAGTTAGCAGTGTTGTCCCGAGCAGCTAACAGCCATAATGCATGATCTGCAAAGGAATGCACTGTATCAAAGGGGAATAAACGAATAGTAAATATAGTATTTTCCTGTTCATGAAATGTTTCAAATTACATTTGATCTGCTATTAGAAAAATTTGTTCTTCAGATACATGAAGAGATTAGCTAAACTGAGCCAGAGTTTCAGGTCGAAAGAGCACTGAGAAAAGGGGAGTTGCAGAGGCACTGGATGCTCTCCCTGCTCGTAGTGAGGACTTCATGTCTCTTTTTTTTGAGGAGAGCATTTCATCATGCTGTTCGTTGGGAAAGATACATAGTGTGCAGAAGTTAAAAGAAGAGTGGGCCACCCACCTTTATTGTTTCTTAGTTTTATTTGGCTGTAATAGTACTGTGAGAAGCTAGCCAAACTTGTTACATTACTGGGCAGTCTGTGCTGAGTTGTGTCTCAGTTGGGTAAAAAAATTAAAACACATTACAGATGGTGTTGTGACGTCTTCGAGCACATATTGGGAAATGTTTTAAAAGGTGTGGAATCCTTGGAAAAAAAAACACTTTGCTTGCTTTCTTTCTTTTATCTTTCTTTCTCTCTTTATTTCTTTTTCTTTCTCTCTCTCCTTCTGTCTCTTTCTTTCTTTCTTGAGTTGGCAGCAGTTTGCCGAATTCAGTTTGATTGGCAGCAAATTTATTGAATCATTTCAACAAAGTTTATTAACATCTTGTGTACTAATTGAAAAAAATAATGCAGTGCCATGGGTGTCACTGATAGGAGCAGAGCTGCACACACTTAGTAATGTCTTGGGCATGCAATAGAGGACGCTTCCTGCAGTAAACCACGGCATTTCCCTTCATCAAGGCAAGGGGGTGGACATTCAGCCTCAGATGAGGGGACATTTGGGACTTTTTAATAAACAATATCCTTAGACACATTTGGAATACATGTAAAGAAAATATGTAGCCACAAGAAAGCAAATCTTTGTCACAAAAATAGAACCATGGGATGTTGTTAACTGCATTTATATGTAAATGTAACTATATGTTTATAATTTGTGATGGACTCCTACGAGACAATGCTGAAAATCCATGAAAGACAATTAAAAGTAATTCTGTTTGCACTGAATATGCTTGTTTGTGTGTTTAGCATTTATAATGTGTACATAAACCTTGAACAGTGTTTTTGAAATGTAAGGTTTTAGGGAGAGAGGTTTTGGAGACAAAGTAAACATTGAGGGAAGGTACAGACACACATGTGCGCACATACACACTCCACACTACATCTACATTTAATCGGTTTAAATAAATGTCCCTGATACTGACAGCTCAACACTCATCCAGCTGTCATTTAACATCTAATCACTTTTAACTGATAAAAAATTATATTAAAAACTCACTAGCAATAATACACTTGTGGATGACATGTTCTTGCTACAGAACTGAGCAGTTATGCTCTGGGGTCGGGATTATCAG
This sequence comes from Chaetodon striatus, assembly GCA_029783705.1. Taxonomy (NCBI): domain Eukaryota; kingdom Metazoa; phylum Chordata; class Actinopteri; order Chaetodontiformes; family Chaetodontidae; genus Chaetodon; species Chaetodon striatus. The sequence goes on from JAPZEB010000020.1 coordinate 8,551,199, forward strand.
CATTGGTGAAATTGATCTCGTGACAATAGGTGCTCAACACATCTACAATACATCTCAGTGTAGTTATCTGTAACCTCAGTGTCACTATTTGTATACATTTCTTGTACAACTACAGCTGTAGTTATGATTAACAAAACACTTCTGAGGAATATTTTATAGTAGCAGTGGTTTAAAAAATGTCTGTCAATTTTAGGTGGGGTTGTTTTTTTTTTCAGATTAACTAAATCACATTTTGGCTGATACAAGTTTTAGTATTTGTCTAAAATCTTTATTCTCCAACATATTTGTTTGAGTTGTGAAGGACCTGAACGTGATGATACAACTCTGAGGTGAGTGGCTTCTTATCTGTCAGGGAGCAACCAGCAATACCACCCTGAGCCTCTACCCATCACCTGCGGCGTGCCACAAGGCATAATTCTGGGCCCTCTATTCATTTACTTATTTTTGCTTTATTCAGTATTACGTACCTGAAATCTGCCCACTCAAGGACTTTGTTCTTACATGCAAATGATTCAGCTATCCGGGAGCTAATGTTAATAGAATTAGGGTCTATACGTAGTTTAAATCTATCTTTTTTGGATAATTGGTCAGGTTTGGGAATGATTTTTAATATGATTTAATATAATTTTTTTTTAATTCTATATGCTTTATTAATCCCGCAAGGGGAGATTCAATGTTTACACTCTGTTGTCTGAATATACACACATGCACAAACGAGACCTATACATGCATTAAATTAAATTTTGCCATAACAGCACCTACTAGTGATTCAAAAAGGTCTGCCTTGTGCTTAATGATGGCTGTGTCAGCCAGTTTGAGACACAATTGACCAATGAGAGCTTTGTGAGCAGGACTAAAAATGGGGATGTAATCTCCCTACATAGCTACCTAGCTACATTCATAAAAAATAACAACAGAAAATGTGGTGACAGTGTGGTTGAAATTGATGCAGCCCTACAAGTTGTTGTTAGTCAAATTACAGAAATAACAACTTTTGAACTTACATTTTTGTTTGTCAACTGAAAATGACATCAGTGGGACATTGCTACCTTTCTTGAAAACTAAATAAATTACTTATCGCACTAGAATGAATTAAAATATAAAATAATAAATAATAAAATATGTTTAATGGTGCTTTACTTTCTTTACACAGCTCTGTCAAATGTACCTTTAAACAACTCCAAATCATCCACACCCAGAAGTCACATCTTTGTATGTAACATGTGTAGGAATAGAAAAAAAAGAAAGTGTTTAATAAGCAGACAGTCTAACAGTTGGAGAGTTTTATTGATTTATCATTATTTTAACTATGCTGTTAATCCATGTGTCCATGGACCCTCTCAAAAACCTTAAAACATAACCTCAAGTGGCACAAAACAAGCTGGTTAGAGGCTTAGAGCTTGGAGTAATGTTGGCAGGTGTCAGTTCTTAGAGCTTCGCAGGCTTCCAGTGGAGGACCGAGCATGTCATATTCAATTAAACATAGGATTTTACACAGAAGTGCTCCCAGCTACTTTAACAATTATTTTAGGAAGGTATGCAGAGACAAGATATTACTCCCTAATAGAATTTTAATACTGTTTTTTCTGTTTTACTTTTATGCTTGACCTGTGACATACATAAAGTCGTCTTTTATGTGATTTCTCTCAAGAGCGTTGTACTTTTTACCATGTCTGCTTCCTGTTGTTAACATTTTCCTAATTCTTTAGACTCTTCTCTTAATGTTGGACATTACATGTCTGTCTCCATCTTAATAAAGGTTGGTGATCTGGGTTAGCACCGGGGAAAAGGATAGAAGTAAGTCTAGGGCTTCATTGTTCTTTCCCTGTCTGATATGCATTTTATAAATGTTTGAGAAATACCACAAACATTTGATATTGAATCAAATGACTCCCTGCACTTTTGCAAACATATTTTTCAATATTATACAAGAACAAGGTACAGTTTTCATGTTTAATTTGAAGGCACAACAGTACACTTAGATATGGAAATTTCAGTAACTGAGAAACAAAACACAACATCGTCCATAATTATTCACGATCTTAACACTAATGCCCTTTTACCTCCACTACATCTACTAAATAAAATAAGAAATTGGTTTCAATTCAAACCAATTTCAGTGCATCCGCTCTGAGTAATCTTAATACAGGTGCACTTTCACATCATATACTTAAATATGCTTTTTCTGACCTGGGTACACTAGGGTTTGTATTTTCCAGAGATTGCTCTGCACTTACTAACGCGCAGTGTGCATCATTATCCACCCACCCAGACATTGAATTGCAAAACACAAATGTTTGTTGTCTTTATTTGACAGCAGAATATGGTGGAAAGGTCTTGTTTGAAATATCACATTTTTATTTGTTTAACATTGATGTAAGTTCCAAGTGCCTTCCTGCTTGTCCTCGATAAAAACCGCCTTCCTGCTAGACAGTCTTTTAACAGCCCAACAGCCTTTTTCCACATCAAAATTTCAGCAATGCGGAGAAATGTGTGTATATGTGTTTGGGGGACACACTTTTGGCCAATGCTATTTTTTATTTTATTTTTATTTTTTATTTTTTGCATGTTTGTGGTACGTGTGGAACCAGGGGAACAGAAAATGTCCGCGAGAGTTCTGTCATTCATATTTCATTGGTAATAAATATGAAAAAAGAAGGACAATGCCAAACACAAGAAAGGACACACTCCCTCAATCATCCGGGGATTGCATTGTGTGTTTTTGTAACTGTGTTTGTGTGCATGTCTATATCTGGGTGTCTATGTGTTTGACTTTGAGGGTATTTATGTTTTTGTGCAGCAGGATGTGAAGCAAGAGAAATACACAACCCCTGCGGAGGGAACTAAAAGGCAAAAGGTGAGGGTGGGGCAAGAAAAAGGAAGAAAGGGCATGAAAATAAAGTTATTACGAAGCCGTGCCAAGGTGGGGAAGTGTATAGTCATTCAGGCAGGATAATTCTGACCTTGGCGAGACGGAGAGAGGCCATATTATGAGGTAGTTTGATAAGCTCCATTAGATCTTACATTAGAATAGCACTTAACTGTATTCAGAATGTGAAGGAGGATTAAAAGGTGTGGATATTTGCATGTATAATAATGATATAACCTAACAAATGTTTTAGCCAAGGACCTTGCAGTAATAGGTGCAGTGGCAAGGTAAATGGATGAAACTAACCAGATAGCAGGTCCAAGAATTCTTTTCACAAGTTTGAAGGATTTGTTGTAAACAACATGTCAAACCACTGCAATAAACTTGTATTAATTACAAAAGAGGAAGCTGACCCCAAACTGTATGAGCACCAGGGTTACAAGAACGCAGCACAGTGTGATGAGCTAAGACTGGGCCGTCCTTATGAATATACAATGTGATTTTTCTAGCTCTCAATTATTAAAAGGACCTGAAACATTAAAATGACACACGACGGTTGTAGACAATCATTGGTAAGCCTTGTTAGACAGTCTCATGTAATGATGGAGTAAATCCTCCGTTCAATTTTTAACCAAAAAAACTGAATTTGCACTCATTTTAATGCATGACAAGTGCACCGCTCTCTTGAACAATCTATTATTGATGAAAGTGAAGACATTTATTAATTCACCAAATTTCTCTGAAGACCACATATTGCTGTAATAAGTTAAGGAAATAAAAGTACTGATATGACACTTCTCAAGCCCGACGCATGTAGAATGACAAACAGCTTATAACTGCGAGTGAATGAAATAATGGCCATCTGAGCAGGTCCTGTTCTTATCTGATGCCAGATATGGAAGACATGGGACTAACACAGCTTGTACGGTACATAACTGCTTTAAAAATACCTTTCCATGACAAAACGCTGTCCATGTAGCATGTTCATTTCACTTTCATGTTTTTCTGCTCAAGTCCCCTTCAGACATGCACATTATCACGTAAATGGGCTGCCAATTTTACATGTCACTTTCATGTTTGAAAAAGCACCAGAACCCCTTTTAGTCACGACAGCGATCTTACTAAGTTGGACCTTGTAACAAAAGCTACAGTGGCAGAAGCGGCAGCACTCATCTTGTTCTAGCTTTTTCTTACTTAATTATCATCTCTTATGCACAAAGAAAACTGAGGCAATTTAATAAACTACAAAAGACGGTGAATGAGCCAGTTTGAAGACGCTGAGGACATTATTCTCATATTTATTTCAGTCTATGTAAAATATTTTTGCTCCTATTTTTCCCAATAGATACTTTATCATTGTATATGATATTGATAAATATCATAATATAGATTAGTTGTATAAAAATAATAGACTAATCTACTGAGTAAAATAGCTGACAAATACTTCAACACATTAATGGGAAAATCATGTAAAAATCTAATATTGCCATAAAACAGTTCTGCTCATTGAGTTTCATCACTGCTCATGCTAGCCTGATAAAACTAGAGATATTATACGGTTATATAACATGGGATAAACATTATGGCAACATCTCAGTAGACCGTAGACAAATTTGTATCATCTAGGATTTATGTATTCACATCACCCACCCATACCACTTAGAGACGGGTAAAAGAGGGTAAAAAAATTAACTCCTACAAGCAGAACAATCATCAGACCCATCCTCTTCACTATATGTTCACTTTTCAATAGGCAGCAGTTCTCTATGTCTAATAAACAGTGAAACTGATGTGAAAACGTATTTGGGAATTTACTACCGATAAACATCCCTCGTGCTCACAGTGGTCATTAATTAAGACTTTAACAGCAAACTCTGTTTTGAAATCCAACGCTGATGAAGCCAATGAGAGACTCGAACATTACGGTCCCATCACTGACATTGTGGTACTGTCATGTTTAAATAAAGCGTAAAGCAGACCTACTGTATGTTTTAATCCCAAAAAAACCTATTAATTTAACACAGAGATGAAGCCAGCAGTTTTACATATTCAATGTCTGAAATATTATGCTATAAAATAATTTATGTTCCTGGTCAAAGCATACATATGATGGCAGCTTTTCAAAGGAATCTAACATGGGATCTATCTTTCATCATACGTCTGTGGGCACCAGTGTCTGGTCAACATATGTTTTTTGATGTGTTGCTTATTGCCGTTAAAAACTGCACTTGGCAGGTGGAGACACAGGCTTCAAATGTTCCCACATCACCAGATGCCCCGTCTGGCTGAGACAGCACCTGTCGCCGGCGTGGAATGGAGCATAATACCTGGAGTAATATATTTTGGATGATTTGCGGATGCTTTGGGAATATTTTTGGCCCCTGCATCTTGCTGCCTGGCAGAGTTCTCAACGAGATCATGTAGAAAAAAACAATATAAACTGACTAGACGCTGACACACTAAATCATGGAGTGAATGAGGTCCTATTAATGTGGAAATCTGGTAAAAAATGACCACATGTTGAAGATTTCCCAGCAGATAGCCGTATCATTTTATGTGATGATGCCACTTGAGTACATATATGGCATAATACACCTCAGCTGCTTTGCTGTCAATATGTTTTTAATATACCAAATAATCAGAAGCACATTTTCAACTGCAATGTAATTTGTTGTTTTCGGGGTTGTCATACTTCACAATAATTGATTATCATGTTGTACTTTATGGGTGTTTATTGGAATGCAAATGTTGTGCTTTACATTAGAAAACCAGCTACACATATTGCAGGCGTCTGTTTTTTTGTTTACATATTTATCAGATCTGTGTGTGTATCTCCAAGGTAAGCTGCATATCCTCCGAAAAATTGGTGCACTGGGGTGGGAGTGAAAAAAATCTACTTAAGCACCACTGTGCACCACTTAAATCAGTGCTTGGGCTTTCAAAAATGTAATTACTATCTTACAGATTTACTGGTTGATCTACAATTACATAATTGAAGTAAAAATAATTTTTAAAAGGCACTTTTCAAAATCACAGGTATGCTGTGCCTCACAAACGGATAAATAACACACACACAAAAATCAACAGCGGAATCAATAAAGGCAGAGTCAGTGCTCCAGGAAGTCTCCTAGGTGCTGTGTTTGTACAAATTGGAGACAAGAGAGGGACCTTTGACTGAGGCAATAACGCCAAGTTACAGCGGTCTAAGTGAGAGGAGATAAAAGCAAGGATCACTTTTACCAAATCAATAACGGATAAAACAGCTTAATTCTGAAAACATTCCTTTCTTTGGAGGAAACATCTCTTAAACAACCTTTCCAAATATGGGGATGCCAATGTACATCTACCTGTTGGTATGCTCCTGGATTTTTATGTATGTAGGTGGGAAACATTTTTGAATTCACCTCATCAAAACATTTTATTTTAAATATGGTTGGGTTTAGGCAACAAATCATGTGGTTATGTTTAGGCAACAAAATCATGTTGTTAGGTTTAGGTAACAAAATCATGTGGTTAGGTTTAGGCAACAAATCATGTGGTTAGGTTTAG
>JAPZEB010000020.1:8569298-8587977 GCA_029783705.1 Chaetodon striatus
AAGACCTCCCCCCCTTCCACCAGCACCTCACCCCCCGGTAGATAGGTAGTATTCCTCTCGGTGAAGATGTCAAACACAGTCCCTTCAGCGGCGGAGACAGACTCGGGGAGAAGGGGGAAGAAGAAAGCCGCGGAGGTGCGGGGATCAGTTAGACTCTACAATCCAAAATAACCGTTGGTTTGGAATCTCCAGCGGCAGCCCCGCGCGTTCCGCAGTGAGGGCTCGTGGACAGGTCCGCGCGCCTCCTCCTCCTCCTCTCCTGTCCTCCTCCTCCTCCTCGCGCCGCTCGCGGATTCTTGGAGACTGAAGGGGGGATTCCGTCACAAATAACATCAAAACGCGCACACACACACACGCATGTATCCACACACTCTCTCCCTCTCTGCTTTTTCTCACTCACCCTCTCCCCTCTGCTTCTCCCCCTCACGCGCTCTCCGAACGAGCACCGCACTCCCCCCTTCCCCCCCTAAAAAACACCCTAAACAATTGGGAACAAGTTTAAACGGGTCGAGTTATTTTTGTAGCTCTCTACGCCGCACGACTGAGGTGATGCTCCGGCAGCAGACCGAGCGCCCGGGCGGAGAGGAATAAGGAAATATTCTCCGGCAGTGTCTTTACCCCGCAGCCCGCCCGCCCACGCTTCGCTGGCTGAAGGTACTTACACATCAGCCTAGTTAATTAAACATATGGGCAACGGGCCTGAATGAGAGAATGGTGATGTGGTGAAGGGGGAGAGGGGGTTGGTGGTGGTGGTGGTGGTGGTGGAGGGGGGTGCCTTGGGTGACTTCATCTTCCCATTATAAAATATCAAAAAGATATGTGGCGAGTTATGAGGGCGCGCGCTGGGGACATTTTGCCATATCTAGCCCTCCAAAAAAAAGCGACTCCAACTTCGCAGTTCGTTAAAACTGATATGTCTCTTCCTTGTCTGTCTCTCTCGGGGTTTTCTGTCTCTCTGCGTGCCGCTTTTCCCGGCGTGTCTTCTCCAAAAAATGAAGACGCAAGAGAGGTATGGCGCACACCATCATTCGTCGTTTATGGCTTTACCTGGTGCCACCTCGCCAAAAGAAACCGCGTGCGCGCGTGTGTGTGTGTGCAAGCATCTATCTATCTTATTTCTCCGCGCGCGCCTGTGTTTGTGTGTGTGTGTGTGTGCGTGTGTGTGTGTGTGTGCTGTGACGACTGTCTCGGCGTCAAACAAGTCACCGCGTCGCGCCTCCGCTCCTCGGAGCATCCACTGCGCACAGATAAAACATTTCAATATCCGCTGACCCAATCTAGTGGTCCCCCGTCACCAAAATTAAAAGACCGATGCCTTCAAGAAAATAAAAAATACAGCACCGAAACGTTTATTGCTGATGATGTGTCATGTTCCCTCGTCAGCGCCAGGGTTTGTTAAAAGCCACGAGTGAGATAAGGGAAAAATAGAGCCAACGCTAGTGAATTACACAGCCTCAATTAAACATAATTAGCAGATCAAAACTGCAGCACAGGGGGTCCTCGGGGAGCGCTGACAAAACTCCCCCCTCTCCCTCCATGCCTCTCTCTGCATCTCCCTCTGAGTGTTCCCTTGGAGTCCCATTGCAGACAGATGGTGTAGATACTGCATGGGGTCATGTTAGCAGGCCAGGGATCTACTACTAGGACTGGCTGTCATAAGCCCAGTTACACGTTGAAGCAAAAAAGAAAAAAAAAAGGCAGACCAGAGGACTTATTATTAAGGAACACTTTACCTCCCTCCTCTTCCTCCTCCACCTCCTCCTCTATCCCTAGAATAAAAATCTCCACCTGTTGAGGTCCTCTATCCTCCTCCGTCAGAGCCCGAGCCTCCGAGGCTTGGAATAAAAGAAACAGACGATTGCATAACGTGGACATAAAAGAGAGGGATACAGACCACACTAGGAGTGGATGATGGTCTACTTTTCTTTTGAGGAAAAAAAATTCCTGGGGTTCCGAATATAATAGCTCTGCTTTTCTTTCATACCATCCCACCCACTACCATCTCCACCTGCTATTTACCCATTAGAGGTGTCCTGTCGGGACAGGCCAGACACAGGACGCCCCTTTGGGAACTGCAGGAAAGTCTTTGTCATTAGCAGTGGCTTTCATTTTAAGTCTGGTAAAGTGGGGGAAGACACATTTTACTTTAACTTATCATTACAAAGTAAATGCAGATTGCACAACGTGGTGGCTGTGGGTGACACCGTCAGCGTTTAGACTGGTTCCCTGCCACTGTAAAATGAAGGCTCCATTTACAGCACAAAGGAAGAGCATCAACTATTGTGCAACCAAAACAAGAACAGGATAAGTTCTTTGCAGTTACCATCTGCAGTATTGGACATGGTGGACAGAGGTACAGCCTGAGTAACTGTGGAAACTATAGTAGTTGCTAGGCTCTGAGGAAAGCAGAGAGCAATGCCGTTGTCTTTGCGACAGCAGTACCGACGATAATGCTTGAACACGCTAGGGGAAGAGGGGAGAGAGTTGTCTGTTTTCACTTCAAGCAACAATTAGCCCCTACAGAGTATGGCTAAGCTTGTCTTATTCTATATTTAAGAATTAAGCTGTTTCCAAGGAAGTAAAATCACACATTCTTTCAGGCCACCACAAATAAGCTGTTAAAGCTGTCCTTTTCTTTATAAATATAATCTCATTCAAGGGTACGCACGCTTGCAGACCTCCCTGTAGTAATTTCTGGGACATGACCTTTTTCAGGATTCTGGTGGCGCATAGACTTGAGGATCTTCCTCTCTCTCCCTCATTTAGTATGCATTCATCTGGTGCACACCAGCACAACAGTTGGACAGTATAGTGAGTCAGCTCTGCCCTGTTTGTAGACACTCGTAGGTCCGCAGTGTTGAAATTCTCTGAACATGCGTCCCTGTTATTATAACTGATTTATAACTGCTGGGCTCAGTCATCATGCATCTTTCATGGGCCAACAGCACATTGAACAGAAGTTACCCAGGCATGTCGTGATGCAGAGATGATGCCCCACGCGCTCTCACATGGAGGCGCTCAGCTCAGGTTCAACTCTGGCTCCCGGCATCCAAACACCCCAACGAGCCAGCTGCCTGTACCTCTTCATTTCTGCTGTCTGATTAAATTTCACAAGGCTGTTGCTAATAGCTCATACCACTGTGTGATTATAAAATATTTGAAAAACAAGGGAGACCCATTATCACTGTGTAGTGCGTCAACAATGTGCTAACTATTTTGTTATTGCTCCGTATAATTATTGAAGACAAAAGCTCATTCCACTAATGTTGTTTGGCTAATAGTCAAAGCCCAGTACTCCAATATTCCTGAAATGAATCAGAGGAAAGGAAAAGGAGTCCAATTAAAGCAGCTCCAACTATGAACCAGCAGGCAGGCTCACAAACAAACTGATAAATAAATAAATAAATGAATAAATAGATAAATAAATTACAGGGAAGAGAAAACGATTACACAAGGCCTCTGACAAAAATGATGTGGGCAATTTTTGTATCCATGGTAACTGACTTTTTCAGAGTGTCACCACTTTTGTTTTGGCAGAGGCGCAACCCAGATACATATGGTTTATGTGTTGCGAACTGTGCTGGACTACACAAGTCCCCATTCACAAACAACTGGCCACAGCACGCTAACTGCTACAGGATGCCAGCCACTCATTCACAGACTGACGTACAGCGGATCCACTGATCACACCTACCCAGCACACGCAGCCCCGCCGCAGCCAGCTCACTGCTGATGCAACTAATATGGAAATCTTTTAAAGCACACACTGCTAATTAGCTGCACAGCTAACTGAAACCCACTCCATAAAAGCCTGTAACTGTCAACTTTGCTTAAAAATCTTTTTAGTAAGAAGCACATTGTTTCCATGACAACAAGACCTGATGGCACACTTTGGGTTGTATTTTTACTATCCATTTGTGTGTGTGTTTTTTAAGAATAGCACTGTAGATTTTGTGCTTTTTGCATTTTGAAGCAGTTACACCAAGTCCTTAATCCTGATCACTCGGTCACGCTCACACGGCCGACTGCCTTATTACAGCAGTTCCAGGAGCAACACAGACTTGCCCGGTTTTTAAAATGCACTGGCATCTTCATAGCAGCCTCCATACCAGGACAATCATGAGGGATTTGATTGACAGGCGAACACAATAGGAATCCACAGAAGTATGATTCACTGTAATGTTCCTATGCAACTAGAAGTAAGCTGGTTGGTAAAGAAAGTAGGTGGGCTGTGTTCGTCCTGATGACTGTATGATGAGCCTACAAGATAAATTCCTGTCTTTTACACAATGATCTTGACTCTTGCTCATTTTTTTTCCTCAGACTGAGGCACTGCCACAGTAAAGACATTGCATTGTAGCTACAGTACATGGCTTTATATAGACTCAGGAAATGAATCACTCCGTCAATAAATGGCAACAAAATAAACAGAAATTTATTCAAGGCTCTCTATCTGGAACAGAACGGTGTGATAGCTGGCATTTACCGAGTTATAGATATTCCCTCTCTCTAGTCTGTCTTTTTACTTTGTCTCCCTCCCTCTCTTGCACTCTCCACCCTCTCTCGCTCACTCGCCCACAGAGAGTGGGTGACCTGGAATGAGCTCTCCTACAGACGGCACTGCGTCCTACAGCCAGACAGGGGCAGTGTGCAGTGCTAGGCTCTCATGCGAGCTTTACGCTGACTCTCAAGGGTCCACCTTGGCATTATCGTCACCCCTATTCAAATTTATGGGCACCTTTGAAAACCACTCATCTCCAAAATTGATAGGTGATTACTTCCTGTCACAGTGCTGATCACAGTGAAAAGTTCATGAGAGCAGCCGCCAAATCAATTAGTTGGGAGTGATGCACTGCTGTGTCTTTTTCACTTGGCCACACCAGCAATTATCCTTAGCTTGAAAAGGTCAGTCAATAATTTAATAATTAATTGCAAGAAAGGATTTAGAAAGTTTTGAAGGTTTAGTGAGACCTCTCCTCAAGACCTCTCCTCATTTTAACAACATAACCCAGAACCATTTTTGTCTGGAATACACGAAATAGGTGAACTCAATATGCATAAATATGAAAATCTCTTCATTAATTAGGTATAGAGTTTTGACTTTTTGATAAAGTGAGTACTTTAACTTAATCAGCACAGGCAAGTTTAGGAATTTGAATAATTCATATTTTGAATAAATTTAGGGCCAAATAGAATAATATATATTTTAAGAGCTGGACTTAGTTAACTTGGCTCTCCAAATTTAAGCATGCAAAATGTTAATCCACACAAAGGGTTCATCTTGGGGTGGTTATCATACAATAAATGATAAAAAATATGCATAATAAGACAAAAAATAACACTCATATTGAAGAAATTATTCAAAATTTGGGGAATAATGCTTGTTCTCTTTTTGAAGCTGCAGCCAGTGGTTGGTTAGCTTAGCACAGACTGGACACAGGGAGAAGCAGCTAGCCTGGCTCTGTGCAGTAGTGATTAAAGCTGCCTCCCAGCACCTCTACAGCCATACAAAAATCAAAGTGTAAAATCGTCGTGCTGCGGGGTTACTGAGAACTGCCACATTGTACCAGACTATTTCTTCCTAACTTGGTGTCCCTGTGATGTTGCCAGGCAACCAACCAGTGGCGGCTTCACGGACTTACCGAACCTGGCCAGAAAGGTGAAAGCGATAGTGTTGCACATAACCCTTGCGTGGGAACCACATGAATCTGCGAGGTCATGTTTTATTTGCTCTGGCAGATGCGTCTGGTCACCCTCCAGTTCGGACAGATCTCCAGCAACTTCAGATCTGATGGGCCAATCACAACCATTTATCTAAGAAGGGGCATGTCTGAAACCATGACTGTTTTTTTTTTTTTGCTTCCTTTTGGCTGTGTGCTGCTTACGGGATAGCTGTGTGCTATCTCTGGCACCTGGTCGCTGTACCTTTTCATAAAGTCCCAACCTCACCTAAACACTTTGCATGGGAACGTCCCCAACACAGAAGAATAAAAATAAATAAGAAAATACAGACAGAGGGCATGGTTCTAGACATAAATACAGCGTCACACATTTATAGAGGATCATAAGTGATGACTGAGATGGATTACTTGTATATTGGGGGGTTTTTTTTGTTTGTTTTTTTCTGCGTAGTCTACCTTTAAAGGAATTATGCTACTCTTATGCATCAAACTGTGTCAGCACCCTACAAATATAGGACTGAAATGCCAATTTTGAAATAAATATACAAGAAAATATAAATCTATACAGAAAAAAGTGGCATCAAAAATTACAATATTTTGGAGCTCGACCTAAATTTCTCAAATGAGGCTTTCTGGAGAGCTCATCTATCTTTCAGAGAGTCGAGCTTCCCCATATTTCAAACCCTGTGTTTAATGACATTGTATCTTCTGCAGTTTTATGGCCAGTTGAATATAATTTGGTGGGCAATTTTTTTTCGGTTTACCAGGCCTTGGCATATAGACCAAAACGTTTATTTTTGACCCTTGCTGCAGCTGATGACTTTCTGTTGGAGCTGCTATTGCACCAGCACTGAAAGACCTGGAAGGTGTTTTTTCACTGAAAGAAGAACAATCGGTTGCCAATACGAATCACCTTGTACCTTCAAATTCTGATGGCAAAGATGACGACACTTGTTCAGAGATATATTGATGCTGCACCATCACAGCTCATCTCTGCATGCTGTGTTCGAATTTTTTCATTGCTCAGCACTTCATCTCATGTTAATTGCTTTGATTGGTGGTAGGTCTATGGAATTGCGTCCAGAGGCATTTTGGTCTACACCCTTTGACAATGCCTCTTGGAAATTTAAAATGAACTGAGAGGTTCCAGACTAATTCAAAATAATAAAAGCCCCCGTAAACATCTTTACACTTCAGTTTTTGTATGGATTACACAAACAAGATATAATGTCTCAAACAGTGAGCTGGTAGGCAGGTTTTGTTACATTAGACTGAGACAGGCCAGCCGTCTTCCCCTCGTTTCTAGTCTATATGCCGAGCAAAAATAATCAGCTGCTGGCTGTTGCTTCATATTTACTGTGCAGGCATGAGATTGGTGTCAATCTTCTTGTCTAACTCAAGGAACAAAAGCAAATAAGCATCCTTTCAGAATAGTAATGTTATTCCACCGACAATGAAGAACTAACCTGCAGGTTTCATGAAGTCTTTACTCCAACTCGGGCATTCAAGCATGCACAAGTTAATAATCACAACAGTCATATGGATGGCAGACTTTCAACTGCTGCTGCAGCTTGGCATCAGGATTGCACACAGAGAAGCAGGGAGTACACAGACTCCCCATTATGACCCACCACGAGTAGCAACCTGCAACACACAAAAATATGCAGAAATGATGTCATCCTGTTGATCTGGGGAAGTACACATTTAGACTGTGTTGGTTAATTTGCACTTAAAGCACCAGGGCACCCTCTGGTAGCCTATTTGACAGCTCGGAAATTCACAGTGTTAGAGGAAATCCCATTTGTATATTCAGAGTGTTAAATTCTTGTACGTTAGGTACTTTGGGCAGTGTGGCTAAGGAGTTGGTGCAATGGAGCATTTCAATGTTGGAGGGTGTAGCCAAATCAAACTAATTGGCCCCGTCCACAGAACAATTTAAAATAGCTCATCTTGAGGCTGTAACTTTTTATGGCCTTTCTATTATCGGCATAGCCAGAGGGTGCATTAAATATCTTACTGGCAATAACAAAAAACTGATTTAGATTGAGGCATTGGTCATTTTCAGATGAGATCTCACAGTATGACCTCTAAGTACAAGATGAACTGAAATGTTTGAAGTTTTCTCAGAACATGTCAGCTGTTCAAGATTGAAAAACTGGGCTGTTTGTTTTTTAGCGCTGGTTAAGTGTTGAAGAGGCTGTTTGTCTGTTAGCGCACAAGATCAACACCAGTGAAATGCTCAGTGGAAGTGGGATTGAACATGTGAACCTGCAAATATTTACCACTGAACTATGCCACTCCAATGATGCATTTTTAGGCCCCCCTTGAGCTCCTAAAAGCCACAAGCACACTTGTTTCACTTGTTTTCCATTAACGCAAACAACTCCAAAACTGAAAAAAAAAGTACATGTAATGATTTCAATCAGCAGAGTAGCTTAAAAATTTAGTGGTGTTGATTAAACATAGATTAGATTGGGATAGACTTTAGCTGGGGATAATGCCCGATTATGGGGATGAATCCAATAATCAGACAATAGCATAAACTCCCAGCCTGGCCATCAGCCAACTGCTGATCGAGTCTTTATCCTGGTGGTGGTGGTGGTGGGGAATGCTGTGGTTGAATGCTGGCGTCAGCAAGTTGGGTTAATAAAGAGCACAATGATCAGTTATTGGCTCCTCTGTGGGTAAGAAAAGAAGCAGAGGGAGTAACCACTTGTATTTTAAAGAGTCTTACAGGGAGCAATTGTTGAAGGAGTAAAGAAAAAGAGCTGAGAATTTGGTCGTCCACCTGATTGAACTTGAGGCAAAGATGGAGGGATAAAGTGTACAGTCAGTTAACTCTGACATACTGTCATAATTTGCATTCATCCAGACATCCTTTTTTTTTTTAAAAAAAAACATCGTATATTATGCTGTGATGACTACACCTGCTGCCACACAGCTGATTTAAATGTTGGTGCCCTGCACACACTGTAGTTTTCCTTTTAGATTACATGTAAAGGTCCAGTGTGTGGGATTTAGAGGGATATACTGGCAGAAATAGAATATTATATAATAGGTATGTTTTATTTGGTGTATAATCACCTGAAAATAAGAATCATTGTGTTTTTGTTAGAGTAGAATTAGTCGTTTATATCTACATAGGAAGCGCCATTTGTGTTGTCACATTTTCGCATTGGCCACCATAGTTAGCAGCTCCTCTGCAATGAGCAGCATCCAAAAAACACTGATTTTTTTCATGTGAAACTGCTTTATTCAGTGTTTTTATTAGTTTAAAACATCAGGTTTGCTTGTTTTGGAGAGGAAGAGACCTCTGTGGATAATTTGCCTCCCAGTAAAAACCTCCTGTACATCTGGATTTTAAATTATCAAAGTAGAGAGGTGAGCACATATTAGTAGTTGCTTGGCTAGCAGCTAGTCTCAGACAAGCCAAACAACATTGGAGAAACACTGATTTGTGAGATGAAACTGGTTTATTCAGTGTTTTTACTGGTTTAAATCACCAGGTTTGTTTGTTTTGGAGTGGAAGAGACCTTTGTGGATAATTCAGCTCCCAGTGAAAACCTCCTTAACACCTGAATCTTAAATTAACAAAGAAAAAAGGTGAGCAGACATTAGCAGTTCATGGCTAGTAGCCTGTCTCAGATGAGCCGAACAGCATTGAAGAAAAACTGATTTGTATAATTAAACTGCTTTATTCAGTGATTTTACCAGTTTTAATCACCTGGTTTGTTTGTTTTGGAGATAAAGAGACTGCTGTGGATAATTTGGCCCCCAGTGCAAACCTCATGAACATCTGGATCTTAAGTTACCAAAGAAAAAATGTGAGCACACATTAGCAGGGTACTGGGTTAAAGGCCCCTCTGCAACAAGCTAAACAGCACCTGCGAAACACAGATTTTTGAAACGAAACTGCTTTATTTAGTGTTTTTACCTGTTTTAATTACCTGATTTGTTTGCTCTGGAGAGGAAGAGACCTCAGTGGATAATTCGGCTCCCGGTAAACCTGAACAATGAACACCCAAGGAATTCTCACTGCGAGACTTTTAAAGTGGTTGCAATCTGCAATCTTCACCGCTAAGTGCCACTGGATCCCCCACAAATCTTACACATTATTCATTTAACAGTTTATTTTCTCCTCACTGAGTTTGAACTTTTGACCTCATGCACACTGCAGTTACATCAGCAAACAGATAAATGATGACAAATAGTTTCCGTTTCATACATCATACTCACAGTTTATTTAGAAATGTTGGCAGTACTTTAGTTTTTAACTGCAGTGCAAGCATTTAGTTAACTTCTGTAGAGTCGCACTTCAGTTTGTCCAGATAAGTTTGCCTTGAGTCATTCTGATTTAATTTCTTTTAAAGTAACCTGATGCTGAGGATGCTGCGCTGGTTGTGGCTGCTGGAGGGACATCTTGTCAGGCCCAACAAAGCATGCGCCCCCTAAAGCAGAGCTCTTAAAAACAGGAAGTGGCCAGTCAGAATGTGCCAAGTGCCAGCTTCATTACAGGGGACTGGGATCTCTAGTGTAGAGATTTTGACTATTTCTTTTTACCATTTTAGTTCATTGGTGATATTGTTTCTTTTAATTAATAACATATTTACACTGATGGGTTTATTGTCCTGTTTTGTATTATTTGTAGCTCAGCTGGTAGCGCTTGTTATTGTGCAACCCCCCTTTTTTCCAAAAATGGTTTAATCAGCCATTAAATATCTTTCAATTTGTGCTCAGTTTTAGTCATTGTCAGGTCAGTTTAGTGTGCTATGTTCTAATCAGTTTGTGTTAAGTTAGCATGGCCTGAGTTAAGCTCTGTTTAGTTGACATAATTGGTAAGTTGTTTGCTTCATTTTTTGGTAAGTTGAACCCTCTTTTTGAAAATCCACCTGTCACTTCCCTTACCTGCCAGTTTGCTCCTTTACATATGCCTTCAGTAAACAGTGAGGTATATGCACCACTTATTATTCAATTTATAAATGGGCAAAAAAATAAGTTGGCTATGTGATAAATTGACAAATTTGTATTTAATAATCAAGAAATTTCCTTTCATTAATCAGCGCAGAAATATGCCAATAATGAATCAATGATCTGACAATTAAAACAATAACTGTTAAGTTTAAACAGAAATAAATGATGTGATAAAATAATAACTACTATAACATTGGTTACTTTTAGATGTTTTTCCCAAGGACATTGTAAATATCCTCTACATTTGCATGTACATATGAAGATAACTACGGGTGTATTGGTGCATGCATATCTGCGTGCATATCTGAATACAGATAAGTCTGTGTATGGATCAATCTGTATTGTTGGGAGGATATGCGTCTATACATCATGTTTATTATAATTTTTGCCCATAGGTGTGGGGGGGTTGGGGTTGGTGGAGATTGGGATAGGAAATGAAATGATCTGTGGTTGATTTACAGCATGATGTGATATTGTCCTTCAACATACAGCATGCTCGTGTGGCATAATGTTGTTGTGCATCTACCTGTAAATATACTCATGCTAAAACCTAAGATGGAAATAATTGTAAGAAGAAAGAAGTGTCAATTTTGATAAATAAAATGATACTTAAATTTAAAAAAAAAATGCTATTATACCAGAATGCACTGATTTTTTTAATTTTTTTTTTTCTTACATTTTTTTTTTTTTTTTAGAAATTTATTGTAAATCACTTTCCAGACAGGACAGGAGCTCTCCTTAGTAAAACCTTGCTGGTGTTCCTCATGACAAACACACCATCATTACACTGAGCCCGTTACCGAGGTGAGCATTCATCAAGTCACTGATGTGGTTATAATGTTTCTAAATAATAAGCTTTTAATTTGTTTTATTCATTAAAGCATATTGCAACCATCAGATTCATATATCTTTAATCAGATTCCTGTATCCATTGATTTCCTATTTTCCTAATTCCTTTGCTTAATAATATTGATTTGTCAATGAATTTCTCAGTCCATGAATTAAAAGACTAATTTGCTCAAACAGGCCCTCAGACTGAATGTATTGGTGTGCATCTGTTTGTGTGCTGGTGTGTCTTAGCCCCAGTCTTTGTTTGGTCATTTAGTAATCTCATGCAGTCTGGTTTTTGGGACATTATTCTTCTGAATGGGAAACTCCAGCTCTGCAAGGATATTGTCCATCTGCTGCATCTCCTAAAGGACCACCGAGGGGAAAAGCTGGGTGGCTACATCATGCAGTCTCACACATGGACAGAAACATTTACACACACACACACACACACCTTTGTAAGGTGACACTGTAGCATTTTCTTGGCACATATGGTCTAGTCAATGTGATCAGTGAAGGCTACATTAACACGGTTGCAGAGGGACTATTTGTCTCTCATGGAAACCAGCGTGTTTGTCACCTGCTGTGTAATCTTCTGTGGCACTTTGTATTTCGATGCCCACTGGCCAATATTATCCTCATTACACCACACCCGTGAGGACGGCACAAACAGGCTGTCATATTGTTAGTGTCATTATGGCTCCAATATCTACGACAATAATGACCAAAGAGGTGATTTCACTGGTTATAACTGGTATGAGTGAAAAATGAAAACTAAAGGTAGCCTACTGTTTAGATGAAAAAGTACCAAATGAGGGCTGTCTGAAATTACTCCCCTGTGAAGTCATTTACTACTCCCTTTGTAATGAATACTCAATAGTTTACTCAAAGGTGAGCTGCAAATTGAGATTTCAGACATGTACTTATCATTTTATGTCATCACTGACAACTGTAGAGTTCTGTGGTAATTTTGGTGGCAAAAAATAGTGTACACGACATGGACACTACTTATTTGTTCCACTGTGGAACTTTTACGGGCACTAGATATTAGATTAATTTACACACTCAATTCAGACTCTCAAATAAAATGGCAGACAGTAAAGGTAGTGCACTGTGTAGTAAACAGGGAGTGAATTCCAACAGATGTCCTTTTAAAAATATCAGGGCAGCAGCTGATGGAGCGGTGGTCCTTGCTAAATCTCTCATAAAACCTGTTCCACTTGAAACCTTAATCCAATCTGACAAGTTGTTTGGAGTGTAAGTAAACTTAACAAAATATAAATGTAAATCTTTCAGTTTTGCCCCAATTTTTCACAGGTTTACAGTAAACATCTACGACTTTTTAAGCACACAAAAGAGTCCCAGATTCTGATGGCAAATTTGTTAAAACTCGTGTAAGTGAACTCTTCTCCTTTTCCAATTTAATCCAGCAACTTGACAAGTGGGGCATATCAAAATGCTAGTTATACTGTGTCATTACTGCACAGGTATGCCTTGGGATAATCACATAAGAGACAACTCTAAAATATGCAGTTTTATCACACAACACAATGTCAAAGATGTCGCGTGTTTTGAGGAAGTGTGCCCTTGCATGCTGACAGCAGGAACGTCCACCAGAGCTGTGACCAGTAAACTGAATGTTCATCTCACTACTATAAATCATCTCCAATGTCATTACCATAAATTTGGCATTACATCCAACCAGCCTCATACCCGCAGACCACATGTAACCACACCAGCTCATGACCTAGTGTCTCTACCTGCAAGGTAATCAGAGACCAGCCACCAGGACAGTTGATGCAACAATTGGTTTGCACAACCGAAGAATTTCTGCACAAACCATCTCAGGAAAGCTCGCCTGCGTGCTCATTGTCCTCGCCAGGGTCGTGACCTGACAGCAGATCATCATGTCACTGACTTGAGTGGGCAACTGCTCGCCGTAGATGTTGTCTGGCACTTTGGAGAGGTGTTCTTTTTACAAATGAATCCCGCTTTCCATTTCCTGGGTAGATTGCAAATGGTGTGTATAGCGTCATGCGGGCAAGCGGTTTGCTAATGCCAAAGTTGTGAACACAATGCACCATGGTGGAGGTGGGGTTATGGTATAGGCTGGCATAAGCTATGGACAACACACACAGGTGCATTTTATTGATGGCAGTTTGAATGCAATACTGTGACAAGATCCTGAGACCCATTTCTTTGGCATTTTTCCACCACCTTTTCTTCGTGTTGCAGCATGATATCGCATGGCCCCATGATGTAAGGCTCTGTACACTATCCTGAGGGCTGAAAACATCACAGTTATTGCATGGCCTGCATATTCACCAGAGATGTCATCCAATGAGCATGTCTGTGATGCTCCGGATTGAATGTACGACAGCATGCTCCAATGCCTGCCAATACCCAGCAACTTCACACAGCCATTAAAGAGGACTGGGCCAACATCCCACAGGCCACAATCAACAACCGGATCAACTCTATGTGAAGTAGATGTGTTCCTCTGCATGAGGCAAATGGTGGTCACATCAAATGCTGATTCTTTGGGGTATCTGTGAGAAAAAAATGCATTTCTGCTAGTAATGTGAAATCCCAGTGAATGTCTTTTTTTTCTCAAGATGAAACTGCAGATTTTAGAGTGGCCTTTTATTGTGATTATCCAAGGGCACACCTGTGTAGTAATCACGCTGTTTAATCTGCATCTTGATATGCCACACCTGTCAGTGGATGGATTATCTTGGATAAGGAAAAGCGCTCACAAACATGGATCTTAACAAATTTACGACCAAAATTTTGAGAAATAAGTCTTTTGTGTGCATAAAAAAGTCCTAGATCTTTAACTTAAACCTGTGAAAAATGGGAGCAACAACAAAGTTGTTGTGTTAAATTTTCTATTCAGTGTAATATAAATAAAGGCTGAGCAGATGTTAAATCTCTAACAGTGGTTTTCAGTGTGAAAACGGCACATACTGTCACTGGAGTCCTGCTCTCACTGCTAGTAATCTCTCCTGTTAAACATGCTGATATACACACACTGAATATACACAGCAATTAAGTCATTAGTCTGGTTGAATTCACATGTGAAACAGCAACATATGCAGAAATGTGTGTTTGTAAGTGCGTGAACAAGTGAATGTGTCATGCCTAAATGAGGTGAACTCACTCCAGCTGTGTCTTGACTTTATCTCTGACTTTTACCAGCTGCTCCTGGCAACACCTAATCATTTGCTCTACCCACAGATTTGGGAGGGGGGGTTGGGGAGGGTGGGGGTGGGACAGAGGAAGTAGTGAAAGTGTAAACAGCTTTTGCAAAATGTTAATGCTAATCAATCATGTGCCAAACAAATTCAGTGTTGCGTGTATGTGGGTGGGGTATATGTAAAATTTGCTAAAGAAATACATGATTGAAGTAACTGATTGTTGTTGCCTGTACATTTCTGCCTCTGGCAACAATGCTCAGAGGCGTAGGTGGACTGACCATCATGAGTGGCCAACTGGGACCTGAAGGCCAGCAGTGAGCAGAGAGAGACCTATGCCTTCCCCATAAAGAGAGAGAAGGAAAGAGACAGAGCGGGAGAGTGGGATGTGGGTGCATCTCTGGTCCATGGTTCTACCCTTCAAACTATTGTTTAGTTGCTGTAAATAGAAAAGTATACAGTATATGACTAATGCATATGAAACAATAGATGACTTAGAAATAAAAGGCAGTCTGTAAAAATCAGAGGAAAAAGGCTATTTCAAACAGAAAGACGAACAAGTGCTGCTAACGAATGGATTTAATGGGGGGGCAACAGTTAATCATCTTCATCTGTATAATAATTCAGTTTGTCAATGAGCCTTTGATCCAACAGATATCGGAAAGAAGTGGTTGGAAATATACAGGTGTTAGTGATAACATAAACAATGGGTTAGTTCTTTTTAAGTGTCCCAGTAAGTCATGACAGTGACTAAATTTACATGCAAAAATATATTCCAGTTTTTGCCTTTATTCCGAGACTGAAAATATTCCTACTGAGCTGTTTACATGGCTAAGAAAATGGATATTCCACTAATATTCCCCTTTACTTATACTCCGATTATGTACGCAAAAATTTTGTTTATCGCGTCAAAATATGGAAAAATGAAATGGCTGACACTTGTGTGTTTGCATCATAATAGGATTTTTTTTTTTTAAGTTTTTGGTGGCAGACTTGTTTGACTGTGCAAACACAGTCTTCTTCTTTTATTGCTTCAACCACTTCTTCAAAAGGTTTGCACATTTCCCAAAACCTGTTGATATCCAAGACTTTCATTATGTTTAAAAGCGGTGCGGTTTCTTCTTCCGACCAGATATGTGGGCTTTTCTTTCAGGCATGCATTAGCCTTGCACACATTTGCTTAGTTGGTTAGTGTACAACGCATGCATGAACAACTCACAGACAAATAAAGAGGCTGTGTGTCACAAACTGTGGTAAAAACCCCAAGTGCGGCACATATTCCCAATGCACTGGACACGTGTCAAAAGAATGCTCCTAAAACCCCACTGAGGCTGGATCACACAGGAAGTGTTTTAGCAGCTGGAGGCGCCTTTTTGTAATTGTTTTTAATGACAATGAAACGTTCTGTTTGCGGTATTTGTGTTGCAACGCGCCTGGCGTTTTTGCCAGAGCTCTCCGAAATCCTCAAGTTGAAAAAACTTCAACTCAAAGCTGAAAAACGCCCCACGTCATCTCTTTTTGTGACGGCTTTTTTCCCATTGTCTAGTTGGATGATTTGAGAGGTGGTGGGTCTTCTGTGGTAGTCATGACAACAAGTTTACAGCTGGTTAACAATTGAGAAGAAACTGGTGGTAGCGGTTGCGGGATACCCAGAGCTTTACGGCCTGACGATAGACAGCAGGTTGTCAAAAACTTCCTGAGTCATCCTAAAATATGCCTGGAAAAGGCCACAATCGAGGTGAAGCTCCTGGACCAACTGGTGGTACTCCCCGTGATCCATCCTCTTTTTTAGGGTCTCGTGTACCCACACAGATCTCTGTTTCCCTGTGCCAACTAGATACTAATCACTGTCAAATAACTAAAATAAATAACCAAATGGCAGACTGATTACACGGGAGGTTTAGAATAAGGAGGTGAGTCTGTGGTTGCCTGCCAACAAAAAAAAAAAGTACAGAAAGCATTTTTTTTGACTAATGGCATTCAAAAAAAAAGGCAGAGTGGCGCACCTCACATTTTGCAACCAGCAAAACAATTTCTGTGTGAACAGGGCCTAATATCGGCATATCTCATGTCTTAATCACAAATTGCTAAATTCAGAAAAAGGCCTAATTCGGAATATCCAAATGGAATATGCTGTTTTCATGACCTGCATCACATTCAGAATAATGTCATATTCTGAAAAACAGTGTAATATAAGTATGCATGTAACTGAGTGTGACAGTGAGCCAACATGCACAGCACCAGGACCCTGAAACAGAAGCAGCAAAATGGAATTGAGCCATCATTAACTTTATGATTTACACCTGTGCATTGCCGACTGTGACATGCCAAAATACCTCCATTATAAAGACTTATGCACTAACCTCTGCTGTCATCAAATTCATAATTCAATAAAATTACTTTCTGTTGGACAACCATCACATACACAAAGCCAGATTTCTTCACTTTCTATCAAACCACTCTTGTGTGCCAAAAAAAGCAAGGGTAATGTGGTTTAGTCTAAGAATACACAGTGTATTGATTTTCAGCCACCCTCTGCTATTATTTTAGACACTTTTATTCCTCTTCCACCCTGTCCACCAGTTGCCATACGTGTTTTCCAACCTTTTCCAGTCACCTGGTCCTCCACCTGTCTACATACTCTTACCTCATTACCCCATCAGCCCCAGTCATTTGCCACATAGCCACCCTTTCTGCATCTACCAGCCTGTCTGCAAGTGACTCTGACCACAGCAAGCATTTGGACCATTGGCTGCCTGCCTGGTCCCTTCTGGTCCTGTTCGCCTCCACTGACTGCCTACCTGTTGCTGACCTATATATCCTGCATTTTGAGTAGTGAAACCTGCTTTCATACTTCTGCTCCTACCTGCTGATCTTGCCTCTGGGTCTCAATCCAGATCTGTCAAAGTGATAACCTAAATTTTGAAGCTCCAAAATTAAGACGTTAAGGGGGCAGAGTGTATAAAACATGCCAATAACAGTGAGAGGAATGTAGTTTAATCTAAGAATGTGCTACTCTGATTTTAGACTCTGCTCCCAGTACATCCGCGCCTTTTCCAGTCACCAGATCTCAACCTGTCAGATAACCTGAACCTTATCCCCCCATCAGCCCCACACTGTGTATTCCTGCCCAGTAATTCTCTGCATTTTCCAGATTGTCTATTGCAGCCTTGTTTCCTGTATCTACCTGCATGCCTGTTTTAGTGACTTTGAACCCAGCTAGTTTTTGGACTTTTGGCTGCCTGCCTGATCCCTTCTGGTCTTGTTTGCCTCCGCTGACTGCCTACCTGTTGCTGACCCATATCTATCTATCTGACTAGTAAAGCCTGCTTTTGTACTCCTACCTGCTGATCTTGCTTCTGGGTCTCACTCCAGAACTGTTACAGTGATATCCTAAATTTTGAGGCTCCAAACTGCAGGAGCAGAGAGCATGGAAACCATGCCAACAACGCTGAGAGTAATGTTGTACAGTTTAGCCTAAGAATGTACTGTTATACCGATTCTTATCCATCAGTCTACATCAGCTTATCTGGGTACAGGTCATGGTGACAGCAGGCAAGATAGCCCACTCATCTGTCTTTCCAACCATGTCCTCCAGTTTCTTCTGGGGATTGATTCTCAATCTTTATATAACCAATAAGCTGAAATCTATTACACTCAAAACATGGGAAAAAAATGACATCCGACACAGAAAAGTGCAATGCAACAGTCATTCAAGTCAGAATTCCATGCCAGACCCTCATGTAAGATCCATCTTGTTTGCCAAATTTGTCAATGTAAACTCAGCTTACATCACAGGAACATGGTGGTGCACACGGTAACCAGCAGAATGACCTTTTCATCAATTATTTTACTTTATGTAGTGTTTTATGTTGTGTTTATATTGAGAAATATGCTGTGGCAATGTTGTAGCTGCCATCAGGTAACAGATGATAAATGAACTTCCACTTTTATAGCGCCTTAGTCTTCGACCATTCAAAACGCTTTTACATCACTTGTCACATT
>JAPZEB010000020.1:8595901-8622591 GCA_029783705.1 Chaetodon striatus
AAATTAGTAAAACCAACATAGTAAAATCAATTTTGTGAGAGTTCGCAGTGAGGTTAAGCTTCATAATACAGCTAATGTGATTCAGACATAAGCATAATTAGATTTATTAAAAAGGTGTTCGGAGCGGTGACCAACTGAACCATTTGACCTTAAAGGCTACAGCAGAGCTTGACTCCTCTTGATAGGGGTTGTATAACTTTATAGGGGTCAGAGTTTTCTGAAATCAGACATCTCTAGGTAGTGTGTACAAATATCGAGATAGGGCTTAGAGAGCATGCAGTTGAGGAGCGCTGAGCCAGTTTCGGAGATTCAGAGCAGGGTCGAGTCAGGAGTTTATGATCCTTGCTTGGAGATCATTTGGTGTCAAAATGGGTGGCAGTTTGAGACAGCTTAAACAGCAGTTTGTGGCACACAGACATAAACACTGACTTTTGAAATAATACATTTTAACAGAATTCCTAAATGGGATGGTGACATAAAGATTAAGGTTTACTTAACTACTTGGTTTCATTGTGTGATTGCTGAAGTTTAACTACGTATGTCTGGACAGGAGCCTTCATGGGGACCAGATTTGGACAGTGTAGAACTGCTTTGGCCAGGTGGACCTGTCCTCACACAGACCCTGCATATAGTGCTGGTGCAAATTCAACAAGGCATATCTAAACCAAGGAATCTTTGAAAGGTCAGACTCATGATCATATTTTCTCAACATATCACATCATATTTTATTTATGGTTAACTTGAACATGCATTGTTTGTGTGTTTGAAGGTTTACAGCATCCTGAAGAGAGGGCATGGTGTGCTCCTAGCCACTTGTGAAAATGCCCAAGAAAGACGCCAAGAAGGACGCAAAGAAGGGTGGAAAACCTGAACCAGAGAAAAAAAAAGAAGAGGAAAAGAAAGGGAAGGATGACAAAAAGGGGGGAAAAGATGAAAAGAAACCCAGCAAGGATGATAAGAAAGGTGGAAAGGATGATAAGAAAGGTGGGAAAGATGATAAGAAAGGTGGGAAGAAGGGAAAAGAGGAGCCACCTAAGGGGAAAGATGATGGGAAGAAAGGAAAAGACAAAGGGAAAGGTAAGAAAGTAGAGTCCGAGGAGGAAGAGGAGGAACTCCTGAGTGATGAGGAATAGGATTAGGAGTTCAGTGATGAAGAGGAGGAGGAAGAAGACTCAGAGGATGACAGGAGAGGGAAGGGGCGAGGAGGCAAGGGGGCTAAGGGTAAGAAAGGGGGGAAGTCTAGACGTGGGGACTCAGAAGAGGATGAGGAGGAGGATGAGGACGAAGAGGAGGAGGATGACTATGATGATGATTACGGCAAATCCAAAAAGAAATCAAAAGATGGACGCCACCATAAAGGGGGGAAATCTGATGCTGATGCAAAGAAGAAGAAAGGTAAAAAGGACGATCCGCAACTTCCGAAAAAGGAAATCCCAAGGAAAGGTCTGAAGAACATGTCCAGGATGTTCATGAAGTTTTCTGGCTTCAAGAGGCGCAGGAACAGCAGGAAAAAGCTGAAAAGTACATCACGTTTGTTCCTGGGGTTGGGGAAAAGAAAGTTCCGCCTTGCTAAGAAGAAACGCCGCAAGTCCATGCTGAAGAACACCTCTCGATTCATGATGAGGTTTAAGGCCAGCAAAAAGAGGAAAAAGGAGAAAGAGGCCAAAGAAAAGGCAGCGCAAAATGGCGGGAAGAAGCCAACTTACATGCTGCTTCGTCTTGGAGGAGGGAACGAATCAAATGAGAAGAAGGGGGGTTTCTTTAAAAACTTATTTGGAAAAAAGAATGGTGACGGGCCACCTGAGGACTTCAAGAACAGAAGTATGTTGCTGGGTAAGGTTGCAGCAGCAACTAACTGGCTGACCAAACGCTTCCTGTCCACTAAAATGCGAGGAAATGCAGGACACCATGGCTGGGGTGGACAAAGAGAGAGTAGCCGACAAGCCAGCTCCAGAGGTCATCTTCATGGTTACTATAACAATGGTTATGAACATGGGGAGGAGGCTTATGGATACGACCAGCATCATTCAGTCCGCCACAAAGGTTATGGAGGATATGATGATGGTTATGGTGGTTACGGAGATGAGGCAGCTGCAGCATATGGAAGCCAGGGCCAGTATGGTTACTATGACAATGGAGCAGGGGCAGCAGACTATCAGGACCTGGGTTACTATGAGGAAGAAGGACTCTATGATCCGAATGCAGAATATTATGAAGGTGGTCTTTATGATGATGGCATGGGGGACTACTACAACCCTTATCCCCCTGCCCAAGGCTACTATAACAACCAGGAAGCTGATTACTATGGTTACCAGCAACAACAGGAAATGGCAATGTATGGTGACGAGGGTTTGGACTACTATGCACTAATGGGTGAGGACCATATGTATGGAGGGGAGGTTGATGGATTCCTTCACCCTCAGGCTCAGGGTTATTATGATGAAAATGGTCAAGGAGTTTACTATGATGACGGACAAGGGGGTTACTACGACAACGGACAGGCAGGTGTTTATGGGGACCCTTATGCAGCAACTATGGGAATGCAAGGGGGATTTCCACCAGACTATCAACTTAGTTATAGTGACGCTGGCATGCCCTACCAAGACTACAGCTCCCAGCAGGCCATCGGATTCCCACCAGGAGGCCAGCAAGTCTTTGACATGGGAGGTCAAGGGATGAATCAGGTACAGGGCCTGTATGGGGAGCAGTATGCAGACCAGTATGATCAATATGGAGATGATACCGGTGGAGTTCAGGGAGGTGAGATGACATTTAGAGTTCCGAGACCTCAAGTACGCCTATTTGGAAAAGAGCGTCTAGATGTGCCCATGCCCCCTCCACCAACGTTGCCACCTGATCCAGAATTTGAAGGTATGTCAGAAATCCAGTATGAAGACCAGAATCCCCTTGCTCCAGGGCAATTTGGTGACATGATGGCAATACAGCAGCAAATGGGAATGTCACCACAACAACAAATGATGATGTCCCCTCAAGAACAAATGATGATGCCCCCCCAGATAATATCACCACAGCAACAGATGATGTCACCACAGCAACAAATGATGTCACCACAGCAGCAGATGATGTTACAACAAGAACAGAGTATGTCCGCTCAAATGATGCCATCACAGATTCTGTCACCACAGCAACAAATGATGATGCCCCCACAGATAATGTCACCACAGCAACAGATGATGGCACCACAGCAAGCAGAGATGTTACCACAGCAACAGATGATGCCCCAGCAAATGATGTCACCACAGCAGCAGATGATGTCACCACAAATGATGTCACCACAAGAGCAGATGATGTTGCCACAGCAACAGATGATGTCTCCACAAATGATTTCACCACAGGTACCTCTAGCTCTGTTGTGTCAATGTTGTTATATAACACCAGAGGGTAACAGAAGGGCAACTTTGCCGACTTTCAACCTGATTGCTATAGAGTGCCCCAGGAACAAGTCCTGAAACTCGCATATTAGTTAGCATTTTTGCACTCCTGGTTCCCTCATCTCAAAATCAGTTATTCTTTTTTTTAATGGGATTTTGGTTAGATACCTGAAACAAGGTCTATAGTTAACACAAGTTTAAGAGACTTTTGTTCTACGAAAAAATATGTCAGTAAATACCCCACTCGTGAATTTTGAAGCTTTTATGTGTCTTTAAAAAGGCAGTAGCTAACAAGTGGCTAAATGTGACTACAGAACGTCATCCCATCAAGCTGACCACAGCTTTATGGTGTTGTTGTGGATGAGATGTTAAATCATATGACCATGGTGATTGCATATAGGCTTTAAAAATCATAAAAGAGCTGTGAAGATTATCTTACTGAACAAATGTGTAAGTATCATAAACATTTGTTTGCCACAGAGCTTATTTTCTGCAGTAATCCAACAGCCAATGGAAAAATCCCATAGGCTTTTTGACAAGAGAAACAGGGCGACGCTTACTTCTGTGTCGGCCTACAGGAAAACATCATCCCTGGAGCACTATATATATAATATGGGGTGAGCATGTGAAAATGTGATAAAAAAAAAAAATTCTCACTGTATTCAAGAGAGCACACCTCCACTACCTCCCCAAGCAACCAGCTTGAGTTACATACACTGTAGTTATTTATTTTAAGTTATCCCAACCTAGAGGTAGAGGAAATATTCCACTACAAGCTTTCAGGTATTGAATTTTTAAATTATAGCATAAGACAATGAGTCACATTAATACTGGAGTGAATTAAAACAACATTTCTATGATAAATTTAAGTTTGAGGCTACTCAACAGCCCAAGTGGCTACCCTTGCAGATTAGATTAAGTTTAAACGTGTGCTCTTCCCAAAAGAGCAAAGTTATTTGGAACAATTGACATATTAATACATGGCTTATCATAAACAAAAAGTTTAAAGAAACACAGTAATAGTGTGATTTTTTTTTTTTTATACAATATATATTTTTGACACAACACCACTAACTTCCAGGCCACCTCAGCCACCAGCTGCCAGCCAGATGCAGCTGATTGCTTGTGAGAGTCAGGTGCCTTGCTTAGGCCAGTACCTAGGGAGCGTGATTGTGTGCCATTAGGGGACTTGAAACTTTTAGTCAGTTGCTTTACACAACTAATGGCTTAACTAATGTAGTGAACCACTAAACACATCTTTCTCTCACCTAATGCTGTTTGTTTATGACTAGCAATGTAATAACCAACGTAATAATAGTTGCTAATGGCAACTAATGTGGACATTGTCTATGTCAGTGGTTCCCAACTGGTGGGTTGGGGTCCAAAAGTCGGTCACAGGCTAATTCTGATAGGACCACAGGTGACTTGCAATCATGTCAAGTTTGTAAAAACACACTCTTTATTTTTATGTACAGTAAACATCCAGCACAGAGTTGAAGTGTATTTTGAAGTGCAATTTCTGCTGTAGAGTTAGTGGCTAATGGACAGCTACTTGACAGAGACAGCAAACCAGCTCAACCACATGGTCAAACGGAAGTATAACGCTGAATGTATTAATCTATGTGGTCCTTGAAGTAATGACTAAAGAACATCTGGACCCTGTGGCCAGACCAGTTTGGAACCAACTGTATATGCACATTTGACGTAAGCATAAACACAATCTTCAGAGCTACTGCACAAATGTTAGCATAGTAAAATATTAACCATAGAAATTTCATGCTTCTTGGGTGTTCGAAAGGGTTTTGTAGCTGCAAAGCACCATGATGGGGTGAACTGCATTTTATTGCATTTTTCACATATAATTTAGTTTTGTAGGTGCATTACTCCACACTTTACAATAACAACATTTAAGTGCATTCTTGATCTCCACAAAAATATTAAATTGTGGAGCCGATGTGCCAGTTACAGAACTTTTTCATAAGGTGGATGGTTGTATTCTAATACGAATACCATACGTTCATTACAGCTTTAATACTATATTCAGCACTGCTATCCAATTTTGCTCCCTTACCTTTTTCATTCTCAATCTATTCTACACATATATTTTGTTGTGTTTTTCAGCAGCAGATGATGACAGACCCAGTGATGATGTCACAGCCACAGGGTTATGGCCCTATGATCCCTACTCCAACTGCCATGATTATTAAACAAGCAAGCATGTCCCCCCTTCCTGCGCGCCGCATGCAACCCTCTCCGACACCTTCCCGGCGCTCTGTTATCATGCCCTCCCAAATTATGCAACGCCATCCATCTGCCATGGCCTCTCCACTACCTTCTCCTATGCTTCCACAGAGACGCAGCCCCTCCCCACAACCCTCCATGAGGAGTGGGTTCATTAATGCCCAGAGACCTCCCTCTGTTATGTCGAGACGAATCTCACCTCCTGCCTCCCCCATGGCCTCCCCCCGTCGTAGAATGCAACTGCAGAGATCACCGTCTCCGCTGGCTCGAGGACCCTCACCCCCTCACTCTCCTCGTGCCTCCATGATCCGGCGAAGTCCTCCTTCCTCACCAAGAGCTTCAATGAGACGGCGTTCTCCACCTTCCTCACCCCGTGCTTCCATGAGGAGGCGAAGTCCCCCAGCGTCACCCACTCCAGCACGCAGCCCGTTTGGAGGGAGAAAAATGCGTGGTCCTCCCTCGCCTTCCCTTTCCCCTGGTCGTGCATCTCCGCCTCACTCTCCACAGCTCAGTAGAAGACCATCTCCCTCTCCCTCCCCATCTCGTCGGAGTTTGTCCCCTGCTGGGCCTAGGCCTGCCCCATCATCTCCGACCCTCTCCCGTCGCTCAACTCGGCTGCTCAGGGACCCCACACCATTGGCCCGGCCTAGGTTTGGGGGCAGTGTTCCCTTAGGTACTGTCAGGCCCTCGCCTATGGGTCTCAGAGGGCGCCCAGTACCCCCTCCTACCCAGAATGTGCGTCCATTCCGTGCATCCTCTATACGAAGCAATAGGTCTTCTGTTCTCACAGTGGACTCCTCTCTTCTCTCATCCCCTTTTCACTCCCCTCACATGGTCCACCGTGCTCCCCTGGGACGGAGAGAATCTGGACGATTTCCTCCTCGCCCCGTGGCTCGAGGACGTCCCCTCATGGCCCAGCAGTCCATAAGGAGGATGCCTCCCGCCTCTCCACAGCCCTCTCTTAAACACATGCCACATCCTGCATCCCCACGCCTCTCTCCTAGACTTTCTCGTCGGTCCTCCCCCCTCCTGCCCCCTCAATCTGCCCATCCACCCGCTTATGTACCAGAAGCCTATGTGTCTGGCCCCTATGCTGATCCTTATACTGAGCAGTCGCCCCATCAGTTTGTCGCCCCCCCTTCTCCCATGTTATCTCGTGCTATGCAGAACCAGTCTATTCGACAGGCCTCTTACGCTTCCCCTTTTAGCCCAATGCCAGCCCAGATGGTAGACATGGGTGGCATGGTTACCGAATATGTAGAACCTTATGCTCCTTCATCCCCTTCACTTTCTGGTGCAATGCAAAACCAGCTAATTCGGGATGCATCCTATGTTTCCTCACTGCCAAGACCAATGTCACCTTATGAGCAGCCTGTAGTTCCTTCATCTCCCATGCTGTCTGGTGCTCTGCAAAATCAAGCAATACGAGATGCGTCCTATACTTCTACTTTACCAAGACCAATGTCACCTTATGAGCAGCCTGTAGATCCTTCATCTCCCATGCTGTCTGGTGCTCTGCAAAATCAAGCAATACGAGATGCATCCTATGCTTCTCCTTTACCAAGGCCAATGTCCCCTTATGAGCAGCCTATGCCCCCTTCCTCCCCAATGCTGTCAGGAGCTCTGCAAAACCAGGCAGTGAGAGAAGCCTCCTATGTGTCTCCTCTTCAGAGGCCTCAGTCTCCATATGCCCCCTCTACTCCTTCATCTCCAATGCTTTCTGGAGCCATGAGACATGGTCAGGCACTAAGGGGTGTGGCTTCTTATCAGACTCCACACCTCCGTCCACCATACGGACCAACTGTTGTTACCCCATATGATTATATCTCTGAGCCTGGCCCATCACCACTACTTCATGATGCCCTACAGAATCGGTCTAATTTGCAGAATGTCTCATCTTTAAGATCCCCCATGATGCAACGCCGTAACCCTTATGCACCAGCTGGGCCCCAACTCCATAGTGCTCTTCAACAGAACCCAAACCTACGCCAAGCATCTTATCAGACACCTATGCAACTTAGACGGTCTCCATATGGACCCCAACCACCTTCTTCACCACTGTTAGGAAGTGCCCTGCAAAACCAGCAGTTGATGCAGGCATCGTACCGGCTGCCAGATGGAACCTTGGTGTCACCATATGCAAGTTCACCATCCTCCCCAATGCTCGGCCATGCCTTGCAAAATCAGCAAGTCCGTGGAGCCTCGTACACCTTGCCTGATGGATCAATTATAAGGGTAGGTATAAAAGGACCATGTCAAAATAACTATATAGCCTGACATGTGTGTTTGTCTACACACTTAAAAACAATAGTTTTGTTACAGTTACTCTCTGGTATTACCCTCCACCTTTACTCACACAGGACCCACGCCTCCCCCAGAAGCCCATGTCTCCTAACCTTTCCAGAGCGCTTCAGAACCAGGATCTCAAGACTGCTTCATATACTCTCCCCGATGGCACCATTATAGACCCAAGACAGCAAGTAATCCATAACTCATGATTCTTTAATTGTATTTATCCTTATTATTGAATTCTTTAATTCTCTCTCTCAAACTTTGTTAACCAGGTATTAGTTAAACCTGATGAATATTATTCTCTGTCTGCTGCCTCTGCTCATCCAGCAACCTATTTCCCCAAACCTGGCAAAGGCCCTAAACAACGCAGCTCTGCGTGAAGCCTCTTATTCTCTCCCTGATGGTACTATTGTGATTGACCCCAAGAAACAGAAGTCCCCAAACCTTGCAGCAGCACTTCAGAACCCTTACCTGAAAAGTGCGTCTTACACCCTGCCTGATGGGACTATCATCATTGATCCACGGAAACCTGTATCTCCAAACCTCGCCGGCGCCCTTGAAAACTCACCCCTGCGGAACGCCTCCTTCACACTACCGGAAGGGGTTCAGGACCCCAATACACCCATTTCACCAAACCTGGCCAAGGTTAGCAATGGGTTCAGACTCTTTGGTTTTGTATATTTTGACTTTCACAATGCCTGTTACTTTGTGTGTGTGATGATCTATTAGTCTTACCTTCAGATAAAGTTTGACTTGTGTACAGGTAGAGGGATTTGAAATAGTTTCTACAAATTGTGTAGATTTTGTTTCCCTCATAGAGAATGTGAAGTTGACGTAACATGCTGTTACTTTTTTTGGATGGATGCGCTATCTTGTGTTCTCTTAACGCCTTAATGGCTGAGCCTGCTATGGTGGTCAAGCAGCAGTATTTGGACAAAATACTCATGATAAACAACATAGATTCATATGACTTGGAGGTACCCGAAGATACGTCACACTGTTTGTGGCAAGGGCACCATCTTTGAGATACGCACTGTTATTCATACTACCGAAGTGTATGCACTCAGTCCAATAACAAGATGACGCTGACTTCACATACTCTGTAATAACTGGTGATCAAATGTGCTAAGCTGCTGCTTTTATTCTACTGATGATTAAATGAATTGCAGTACCTTTAAGGCTTACCATAACTAAAACCAACTGTTGTAATATGTAGGCCCTTAACAATCCAGCCTTGAAAGGAGCTTCATACACCCTCCCAGATGGTACCATTATAGTGGACCCAAGGAAACCAAAGACCCCCAACCTGGCAGCTGCCCTGCAGAATCCCTATCTAAAGAATGTGTCCTACACCCTGCCTGATGGAACCATCATCATTGACCCACGGAAACCAGTTGGCCCAGACCTGTCTAAAGTTTGTACCTCAGATTAACTTTTCTGTTGTACCTGTTTGTTTTATTTGTATTTCACTAAAATCAAACATAGTATTTTAGCCACTACAGACTTTTGAATTCTACACTTTGATGACAATAGATTTGCTAACTCTCAACCTTGAATAACTGCCTGGTGTCTTGCTCTGTAGGCCCTTCTGAATGAAAACCTTCGTGGTGCATCGTACCGGCTCCCTGATGGCACCCTGGTTATCCCTGGCCAGAAGCCCAACCTTTCATCTGCTCTGAGGCGAAACCAGGCACTTCGGTCTGCAGGTCTCTATCATCTAACAGAAGACTCTGTACTGTCAGGCGCACCAAAACCCACCCCTCCAAACCTTGCCTCTGCGCTGCGGAAAGAGGACTTCCGTGGTGCCAATTTCAGGTAGTGAACTACGCTATAAATGGAAACTAGAACAGAGAATGACCTGCTTGTCTAGGTATTGCACAGCTACTACCTGTTGGAAATCAAGTTTCAAACTAGGCATTAAGTTTTAACCAGCGGAGAATAAAATATAAGCCCTTTCCATTAAAAAAAGATCAAGGAACGATGGAACAAAAGGAACAAAACTAAGAAACTAAACTAGGAAGTCCCCTTTTGCATTCCACTGCATCTGAGGAACTCTGAAGGTTAGGCCAATAAGACCGATGCTGGATTTTATTTTTTGTTAACTCACTTTGTTCTCTCCTTCGTACTCTTCCCCTTTGTCTTTTATTATCTCCCTACCTCTCTCAACCGCAGCTCCCTCTATCTCCCATTTGCTCCATCAGGCCATTCACACTTTTTTATCCCGCTTTTTTTTTTAAATAGCTAGGACAACAAAGACTGATGTTTTTAACATTAGTAAACATCAAAAATGTTCAACCCTCAACCTCCTTAACAGTCCTTGTTTAACAAATGAAGCATGCACACAAGTGGCACACAAGTGCCCAAGGAGTTTCCCATTGACCAATCAGCACCATTTGACCTTGCAAACCGAACCCAGGAAGTTTCTAAAACATCACTACTAAGTACTAATCTGAGAGCAGGAACTTTTTACATCTTGAACTGTTGCACAGGAGCTAAATTTAATATATGATTTATACGGTCAACATGGAGATTTACTTCCTGACTTACTCAAAAGGTTCTTGGTCCCCTGTAAAAGTTCCTGCACTGGAATCGCCCTAAATGTCGTAAAGCTGCTTAAATCGCCATTTATATCACATTGACAAATGTCATATTTTTGTGTTACACATTCTTAATTTAAGTCACCATTCTTTGCTCCACAGGCTGCCGGATGGCTCTGTTCTCACACGTCGCTTCCAGATCCCAAGCTTGTCTGAAGCCGTCCAAAACCAGCAGCTTCGCTATGCTTCATACAGGGTGCCAACAGGCCTGCAGGGTGAGGATAATCGCTATGCTGTGGTTCCACCCTATGGGCCGCGCTCAGGACACTGGGCCAGGAATGCCCGAGGAGGAGAGGAGGGAGGGGAAGACGTTTGGGCGGCTGAGAGGGTTTTACCACATGGGACGGTCCAGAATCTTTCAAAGTGGTCCATGTACAGAGAAGACGGGGTGTTAGAAGGATATTCACCAACACCTCGACTTGCAGACGGACAGCCTAAGGACACAGACTGGACTCCTGACAGAGACAGAGTACCTGGTCAAAGCTGGTATGACAAGGTAGCTACCTTCATGAATTCATGTCTTTATTCATATGTGTTAGAAGGCAGCATTCATCCATTTTACGAGGATTTTTTAATGACAGTTGATAGACAATAAATCGTGATAGGAAGGAGAGAGATATGAACATTATTCTAGCAATAGCTGTGAAGTGAACAACACAGAAGCTGGATGGCCCACAAAATCATTACAAAAAAGAATATTTGAATTTCTGCATATTTTATATCAGCTCTGCATCAAGTGATAACAGTATCCCCCAAGCTTTGGCAATGTTTCATGGCAGTGTTGGACTAATTACATACCATTATGTGTGTGTATCTGTCTGTGTTTGTGTGTGTGTGTCCAGATCTTCTCTATCCTAAGCATGCCCACAACAGGCCACAGGGTGAAACGCTGGGCGGAGGGAATGGAGGACATGACACAACTGCCGTAAGCAGAATCCAGTATTAACAAACAGCCTTACAGTCATTCATGTCACAAACTTGCAAGCATTTTGTTGCTCCAGCGTTAGAGCAGCACAGCTCATTTCAATGCATATCCTTTCAGTTTCTTCAAGCAACTATTTACAGTGTATGTGTGTATAGTTGTGTGTGTGTGTGTGTGTGTGTGTGTGTGTGTGTGTGTGTGTCACAGTGTGCCTGTAGGCTTTGAAAATCCTTGAAAATTTGTGGAGTTCAGAAAGAAATCCCTAGCATTAAGTATGTTAAGTATTTTATTAAAATGCAACACCCAAATAGATCTCTTCACATCCTGAGGAATCCCCTGCATTAGATATTTGTGTCATTCCAACACCAGTTTAAAAAGAAATTATTCCACAGTTATTTCCTGACACGCTGCCAATTGACGACTCTCTCTGATGTCTGATTTTGACATCTTGAATGTCATTGAAAAGTAATTAATATTGGATGTCAAAGTGAGTGTGAGAATCCTGCTGCAGTGTGACAATATATCTGCTCTGTACATGTTTAATTTTGTCTGTGTTTAATTTCAGTGAGCTGAATGAGACCACAGTTCTGATGAACCTGAAGAAGCGCTACGACCAGGAGCTTATATATGTAAGCCTCATTTCTAATATGCAAATGAGATAGCTAATATCATCAAATGTCATGTACGCCTGTTGCATCTACTCATCTGCTGTCCTCCTTAGTCCTTTATTTCTCTCTTTTTTTCCCACACAGACTTACATAGGCAGCATCCTCGTGTCCGTGAATCCCTACAAGTTACTCAACATGTATGGCACAGACATGGTGCTTCAGTATGCCGGCCGCGGCCTGAGTGACAACCCTCCGTAAGACCTGGGAGTGTGTGTGTTTGTGTGTGTGTTTCACGTGGGCAATTAGCCCCTGAACTTTTCACCTGTAGCACAGAGGTTATATTTTCAATCTGGTTTTCTTGTCTGCCTGTTTGTTAGAAAGCAGGAAATCTCAATCTCATTTCTGTAATATCTGATGGAAAGTTAGGTGGTTAGCCCTTGGATGTATAAAGAGACTTGGATACAGCGTTGGAGGCAGGGCCCCATTCCTTCCTATAAAAGTTGGTCAGTGGCACATGAAGCCAAAAAAATTCACCTGTGGCATATAAAATTACCTGGATGATCGGCACTGCTTCCGCACCATGCGGTCCATAGGCGCACTAGAGACTTCCGCTGGTCGAACCACCTACTTCCGGTTTAGTGTTTGGCTAACTTGAATGGGGATAAAATGATTCAATTGTGCATCGCTTCTAGACTTTCCAGATGTTATCAGACCAAATGGATCAAATCCCACAAGTAAAACCAGTCATTCTGCAGCAAAGGCGAAATTCAAAAAAATGTATCCACTGATTTACTTTTGGGCCTGGGGCGAGTGATTAGGTTTTGAATGTAGCCTAGTTCTTTGGGAGCTGATAAACTATACATTGAACACGAGGAATATCAAAACTAATGTTTCAAGTTTTTTCAAACAAGGTGGCCATTTCAGATCTTAACTATGGTGTATGTTTAAAACATTTTTTTAAAATGTCAGGTTCCAAGCTATGCAGGTGTTTACCTTCTGTAGCTAAACATACATTTTATTTATTCAGATATTCACATAAACTAAGAATAGTCACTTGGATTTGAATAAATTGAATTTGGTGGTG
Organism: Chaetodon striatus; assembly: GCA_029783705.1. Taxonomy (NCBI): domain Eukaryota; kingdom Metazoa; phylum Chordata; class Actinopteri; order Chaetodontiformes; family Chaetodontidae; genus Chaetodon; species Chaetodon striatus. The sequence goes on from JAPZEB010000020.1 coordinate 8,609,038, forward strand.
GAAGGTCAAAGGTCAAGGTCACTGTGACCTCATATAACACATTTTCAGCTGTAACTAAAGAATTCATACTCTAACATTTCACACATATATCTCATAGTTTAAAATAATGAAGTGATGACATGTTATATCCAAAGGTCAACTTCACTGTGACATCATTGCTCTGCAAAAAGACTCTTCTGGACATTGTTCAACGCCATAGTGTGACAGTAGGGGGGACATTTGATCAAATACTGAATTGGTGACTCTAATCTTGAAACTGTGCTGATTGTATAGATCTTCCATGTGTGAAGCATCCATGTTCTCACAGAAATGGATGGAAACTGTAAGAGAAACTTGACTGATGTGCGAAGGCATGCAACCATTAGGTGGTAATTCTAGTTTAAGTGATTGTCTGTAAACTCAAAATGTAATTCTTCATCTTCAGTATGATCATAGTCATCTTAATCCTGGATTTTAGATCTTAGGTCCTCATCGAGGATCAAGGTCTGTGCATTGTAAGTCTCTTGACCTACAGTGACATCTTTGTGTTGAACAATATCCTTTGCAATGGCGTCTCACCATTTCAATAATGGCTTGGGGAGCTGGTAGTATATCAGTGGTAGCCAGTCACAACTGGCCTTCATCATCCATGTAGCAGCCATTTTGCAAAGGATTCAAAGTTAGTTGCTGCTAAAAGCTTGCATGGCTACAAACTCGAACTTGGAGCTTGCATTTTGAACGAAGGTTGTGAACCTGACTTTCATTAGGAAATACATTTTAGAAGATTTTAACATTGCAGTATATATGCCAGTATATATGCCATTTTAAAACATCCAGGGCCAAATAGAGATTAAATATTTCTTAACATCTTTTCTTATTAAAATAAAAACATTAGATGGTCACGCAGCCTTAATGGAGGTGTTCGTCCTCTGAGTGCTTTCCAGTTTTGAACAGAATACACCAGCAAATCTTAAACCGTTACCTTTGAGTCTGTGTGTTTCTGTGTGTGATTGTCCTGTTGTACTACATCTGTCTACATGTGTCGTGAGCTGTGCTCTGAGATACAGTACAGTGGTAAGTAGAGGTGTAAATGCCAGCACTCTCAGGTGTTAGCAAGAGGCTCCTATTACATTGCGGTTGGTTGGTTGCCAAGGGAGAGTCTGGTTATGGATTTCACTACCACGTCACACAATATGCACACACAGACTCAGCCAGTGAGCATGCTTATTTGTTTTTTCATTAAAATATTTTGTTTTGTTGCAGTCATCTTTTTGCCATTGCTAATCTCTCATACACCACCATGATGGATGCCAAAAAGGAGCAGTGTATTGTGATCAGGTATGAGAAGTTGTAAACTGTGACAGGCATTTTGATTTTGCTGTTCATTCCAGCTTAAGCTCTAATGCTGTCTTTTAAACTGGGGAGTGCTACATGCTCAGGTTGAATTGTTTTAACACACTATTTCTGACCATTTTTATTGCTGTGTTCACAATGTGTACCATCCCCTTTATGGGTAATAAAATAAAAAGTGCTGTAGAAGACTCAGGTTAACTGTTTTTTGTTCTTATAGCGGAGAAAGTGGGTCAGGAAAGACTGAAGCTACTAAACTGATCCTGCGTTACTTGACAGCCATACATCACAAATGCAACGTCACACAACAGGTGGGTAAACAGTATATTGTGTACCTATGAATGCCGACAAATACAGTCCATACTGTTGCCATTTAAGCTAACACTGTTTTTGCTTTTCTGTCTTTTGACTTCTTCTTAACTGTCTCCTATCAGATAGAGGTAACATGTTCCTTCCTTTGTTTTTACTCTCATAATAACCACCATCCCCATTGATAGTAGCCATATTAACATTTATGTCTTTGCTGATTGATCAGATCCTAGAGGCCACGCCCCTGCTGGAGTCTTTTGGGAATGCCAAAACAGTGCGCAATGACAACTCTTCACGCTTTGGCAAATACACACAGATCTACATGGAGGAGTGAGTAATTACAACCTCCACACATGTAGTGAAGAACTCAGTAAAGATCAGCAACAGTTTTTAATTTTTTGGTGCTGCTAATTTCAGAAGATTTGACAAGCTAGATGATCTTTAAACAAACATTTTCCCTAATTTTTAGAACATCAAAATCAGATCACATTTTTCATAGTTGTATTTGTCTTTTCAAAGAATAAACTTTAAAGTCAAATCATGGTCACATCAGTTACTGCACATTTCCACCAGATATGGCAACGGAGGGTGTCTTAGTTGCCTCCGTGTAGTGTTTCCTGTTTGAAATAGCGAGCAGAGAACCAGGGACCACCCAACTAGCAGCACGTTCATCCAATCAGGTGCACTCATGAATAGGGTATGTCACTAGGTTCCAAGAAAGGAGGGAGAACATAATGGCTAGTTGAGTGCAGCAGCGAGTCCCCTAGCGTTTTCACCAGAACTGTTGGAAATGCACTTTCAGATGGAATAAAGTCCCATGGACCTTCATCTCACTGCTTGAAGAATGTGGATGGAACCACACATTGCTATGTTGTATTAGTAAATTCCATCCATTATCCAACCGCTTATCCTCTTGAGGGTCGCGGGTGAGAGGCAGGGTACACCCTGGACAGGTCGCCAGGCTGTCGCAGGGCTGTGTTAGTAAATTGAAACAGAAATTGAAATTCACAAGAAATATTATTTATGTGTTGCACGATGTGGTTTGTGACAATTTAGGATTGAGGACTTTCTTCCTATGGGCAACACTGCAAATTTTAATGAATCCATTCAACTGTTGTATGTAGGCACATCTTACTTTCTGAATAATGCACCCTTTAAATAGCAGGAAAATACTGTGCTTTTAACTATGGACCAGATTTTTATTGGTCAGTGGCTCAATTGGTCAATGGCTCACGCCCATGGGTGCACAGATGGAAGCAAGTACTTACACAGTGTGGGTGCTGGCTGTGAAAATGTTGCACTCTGCGCTGCTTTGCACTGGGTGTAAGATAGGGCATTTTAATTCTATTTAAGAAAAAAAAGATCTTGTTTGGATGAGCTTGCTGCGTTATTAATTGTAGGGATGTCCTGATCTGATCTCAACGATTGGTACCAGGGCTGATCAAGGCACTTTTAAACTGATTGGGATCGGCTATATTGAGCTGTGTAGAGCCTGACCCGATTCTTTACTTAACATCAGCTGTCACACAGGTGTTTTTGCTTGAGAAGGTTTCATGCACATCGTTAACTCTACAACTCCCTATCTCTCCTCCACTCCACTGAGCTCCTATGTGTGTAAGAGCAGGAGCTGAGCCCCACCCATGACAAAACACCAAACACCATAAACAACAGCAACATGCAGTGTTTACTTATGTTATTTACTGAAATTATGAGCACTCATTTCAGCCCAGTGTGAGATACTTTGCATAGTCTCCAGCACATGGTGTTACACTATAGACGGAGGAGATACAGACAGAGGTCTATCAGACTCACCACACCACTGCGAGCGCCACAAAAGTCTACCAGAGTAGGCTAATTTATTGATGTAATCTGTGCACAGGATGTACAGATGATGAAAATGATCACTCAATGGAATACAGTTCATTCAGGTAACAGAGGCTGCACCGAAGCAACAGACACTGGAGAACAGCCTCTTAAAGGGACAGAGAAATTCCCTCAAGACAGTGACAAAGTAGAAAAGATTCAAGAGAGGATTTGTTGTTTTAAACTTTGTTATTTTGTAAAAAAAAAAAAAAAAAAAAAAAAAGTCTCAACAGGAACAGTCTATGCTTTTAAGGTAATATATAGACAATCAGGTGAGGCAGGAATTTTCAGCTCTTTCTTCCATCTTGCCAAAATTGTTTTCTAGGTTCTGTTAATTTCAATAATTAAAAATAAAAGTTAAGAGAAAATATTTGTTACAGTTATTGAAGATAAGCCTGTTATACAAGTGGTTTGGCCGAGGCCCGTTAGGCCCACCCGCAACACCGCGCCTTCAAACAAGCAGCCTGTACTGTATTTTAGCTTAACTCTGAGAAGGCTTTTAGTCATCCATGTGCACATCTGCAGACACACACACACATGCACGCACAGTGGGCTTAGTGGAGAATATGCTTACATGTCTCAGTAACACAGTTAGATGAGTAGTTGATCTTTTGCTAGGGCTGTGACAGAGAAGAACTGAGCACATTATACATGCATGACCAGTTACTTAACGCAGACTTGCTGTGCGTGTGTGTGTGTGTCTGTGCTCATATGTGCATCCATGTGTGTCTGTGTACCTCCTTGTGTGTCATTTACAAGGGGTGTAATCAGCGGTGCCATAACGTCTCAGTACCTGCTGGAGAAGTCCCGCATTGTCTTTCAGGTGAGAAACACACATGGACTCATACACGCACACACACGTACACACAGCAGCAGCGGGTCAGATGGAGTCTTCTTACCAGTGAGTCATTGTGAGAAAGAGGAGATTGTAGAGGAAGAGGTGTCAAACATGTTGCACTCTATCATTACACAGCCCAGTCCATCAGCCATTCATCCATCCATCCATTTGTCTTCTCTACAGCATTATTTCCATTTCAGTAAATCCACCACCACAGGGTTAAACTGTAAAGCTTTTCTAATTGTGTATGCAAAGAGCTGTGCATGTGATACATGATTTATGTATGTCATGTTGCCATGTGTTCACCCGCAGGCCAAATCGGAGAGGAACTATCACATCTTCTATGAGATGTTGGCAGGTCTTCCCCCTAATGAGAAGAGCTCACTGTATCTGCAGGAAGCTGAGACGTACTACTATCTGAATCAGGTGCTCAGGGAAATATGAAATACACCCCCCTCTACACACACACACAAACACACACACATACACACACGTACACAGCATAGATAAGGAGTGGTCACGGTAATCAATTTCATAGTCACATTAACAAATGAGATGTCAATTTTCTGAAAATGTCACATTTATTCTACAAAGTGATTAATGGCACAAACATCAAACTCATTGCTGTACCCAAATACAGAGTAAGGGACCTTTGCAGTCTGGATTCTTTGTATCTGGGATATATTGAGTGATGAATGTAATTTGCTGATTTATTTCCACAATGGATATATAACTCGTTACACTGTGTATTCTCCAGTAAGGCTTTGATGATTGATGTCATGATTTTTCTATCGCTCTTCAGCAGCGGTTATGATTCCTCAAACAAAAGCTCTTCTGAATCGTCATTTGTCTCGTGTCTTTGAGTTGTGAGCAGTTTAAACAGAGAGGTCTTTAACTTCTCAGATTGTTTTATTTAAGCACTTTTCTGAGGCCTGAAGAGATAAAACTATCAGCATTTCCCTAATAGGGAAAGAATGAAAAATGGGGAGAAAAAAAATGATATAGTTACATTTGGCTCCGGGGATGGTACTGTTTGTTGGTTGCTTGAAATATCTCAACAACTCTGAGATGGATTACCATGAAACTTTGTACAGACATTCATGTTTAACAGAGGATGAGCTCTGCTAATATTGGTGACTCTTCCTCTAGCACCACCGTGATGTTGACAATTAGTTTTTACAAAATGTCTCAACAACTATTGAATGGATTGCCATGATATTTGATACAGACATTCATGTTACCCTCAAGATGAACTGCAGTTACTTAAGTGATCCCCTGATTTTTCTTCTATCAGCAAAATTTAAAAAACAAAATTTCTCCAATACTTATTACCCAATACTACCCTTTGCCACACTTCGTGTTGAGTGCTACTGTGCATTCCAATACCCATACCACACTATTTAGCATGCTAGAAAAAGATCTTGTATGTTTTAATACACAGTATGTTAAATTCAGTATGCTAAAAATACAGATTTTGCAGTATGCAAGCCAGCATGCTTTTCTGGCTATTCTGACCCACAATCCTCTGCCAGTGGACGATACACCACATCGACTGAGTCTCAGACAGATGACAGCTCGTTGACATCTCATTGACAACTCATTGACAGCTCATTGACAGCTGTCAGAAGTCGCAATGACAGATGACAGCACATTCAACTAACTGATGAACAGTCAAATAGAAATAATTGCAATATTAATTATTTAAATGAACATCATAAAGATAACCAACAACAAAAGGACATAACTATGAAAATAACAATAACAGAGAATTGCATATGTAGTTCTACTGTTGCGAATGTAATCTGTCAGAACCCACAATGTATGCAGTTATAACTTAAAGATAAAACTACATACATCGCAAAGTAACAACAGCAGAGCTCTGGGTTAACCTCCATATCTGGTGAGCTCTTTGAACAGCCTTTTGTTTTATTCCAAGGTAATGGATATATGAGAAAGAGGGTCGAAGTTTAGGTCGTAATGTTATGAGAAAGTAGCATGTCCCAGTTGTGTGCATACTGCATTCAACAGTACGTACTTTTTAAGAGCAGCTGCAGTGCCTGCTAAAAGTAAAAAGAAATAGTAAGCGATTTGGAACGCACCCTTCATTGGCAAATGCGCTAACACACTTAACTATGAGGTTGGACATGATAAAAATTATACCTGCAAAACACCTGCACACTAGCATTATCATCATGAATGAATGAATGAATCTTTATTTATTTTCGAACATGTATTCAAAAATTAACTAACTAACTCATGACGTTGAAGTACCTCCACAACCTTTCAGATTTATCTAGCATTGAGACCCTCAGGTTGCTCTTCAGAATGTTTCTCCCATGAAGGAACTTAAGCTGTACAGTATATTGACGATATTAGTATTGGTATCCCAAAGCCTATAGGTCTGATATTTGACCAAACGGTACTCGAGTATCGATCGAAATAACCCAGTATCAATTAGCATCCAAACCTCTCCAGTCAAACGATACCTGCATTGGATCCTTTTTGTGCCCAGACCTGCAAAAAAAATGACTATTTGTATGGTTTTACTCGCAGCCAGTCACTGTTACTGTTCTTCGATTTAATGCAATGCGTGATAGGCTCACTACCACAGCAGCTACAACCCTTACAGTCTGTGGTATGGTGAAGTCAAAATCAGTGTATTTGATGGAGTTGGCAGCTCAGCGTGTTGAGATGCCAGCAAATGAGTGGTGGTAGAATTTTAAGCATCTGAATGCTCTCATTCACATGATGGGTATTGAATGATATTTTAAAAAAAAGGTATCAAATGAAGTACTCCATTGGTATCAGTACTGCTTTAAGGGTACTGGTGTACCCAGCCCTACTCTGATAGCGTGTCCCTGTTCCTGCACACTTTATTACCACCATTGAGCCGGTTTGCTCTCTTGGATTTCTTTGTACCACTCCATGAGATGTGATGAAACACAAAGCAACACGTTGCTCATGCCACTGCTGATTAAGAATCCTTGACTAATTACATTGTTATTGGTTGTGGTTACTACTACAAGCACATGTGACTCACTTTTTGAAATAGTAATGTAACATCAGGCTAAAACGTAGTGTTTCACTGCCCTCTGTATGGTCAGAAGTGGTAAAGTGTATTCAGACGTGTGCCCCAGTAACCACACCCAGCAGTGATGTCACAGTGTACTGACACACCCTGTCATCTACTTCTACATCACTGCATCAAGGTGAGAAGTTGAACCCCCTGGAGATCTGCAAAAACAAGACTTTGAGCTGCTGATAAGTTGCTCTTTAATTAGAGCTGTGATTAAACAGGCCGAGGGTAAGTATGTCGTTGTTGATAACGGTGTATGTGTGTGTGTGTGTCTGTGATCTGTGTGTATGTGAGTGCAGGGAGGGGATTGTACCATAGAGGGGAAGGATGATGGGGAGGACTTCAGGCGTCTGCTGAATGCCATGGACATCCTGTGTTTCACCCCAGAGGAGCAAAACGGCATCTACAGACTGCTGTCCTCTGTCCTTCATCTGGGGAACGTCTACTTCCAGCCACACCAGGTCTCTCTGTCTCACACACACTGACACACACAGGCCACGTAAATGCCTTTAGTTCATGGCTGAATGATAATGATGATGTTGATAGATGATGGTAATAATGAATGTGTATGCCTCTGTACGTGTGGGTGTGCGTCCCTGCAGGCTGAGGGTCAGGAGGTCGCCGCGGTGGTGAGCGCACAGGAGATCAGGGTGGTAGCCGAGCTGCTGCAGGTCTCACCTGAAGGCCTGCAGAAGGCTGTCACCTTCAAACTGACAGTGAGCGGGACACAATGACACCCTCACACACAAAGCACACATATATGTAATTATATTGTAACAATTAAGGAGATGTTGTCAGATAACAGATGTGTTTTATCCCCCAGGATACAGTAAGAGAGAAGATCTTCACTCCGCTCACAGTGGAGAATGCTGTGGATGCCAGGTCAGTGAGACTGAATTTAGTATCTGTTAAATTAAACACTACTCACCTACTTCTGCATGGAATAACCTGGAATAAAAGTCTAGTCTTGTTTGAGGCTTTTTAATGTCCTCATTTTTTTTCCAAAAATCATACCAGGAGACTACTGAGAGGGAGTAAAGCGTCTTTGATATTCTCTTCCAATCTTTGGTAGAGGCATGTGAGGACAAAGGACGTCAGGGCTGGGGGAGAGATTTTTCAGATGTCCTCTGTTTCCATAGGAACCGGGTTTTCTGTTTCCATAGAAACCTTATTGTGTGTTTTTCATAGAGATGCCGTTGCCAAGATCCTGTACTCGCTGCTGTTTAGTTGGCTGACAGAGCGCATCAACGGACGGGTCTACCCTCGCAACGAAGCCCTCTCCATCTCCATATTGGACATATATGGATTTGAGGTTAAGCTAAAGAGTGATCTCGCTCAATAATGTTACAGCGTTGATGCGTCTGAGCTGACCTGTGTTAACTCCGCCACTCCCCAATGTCTCCACTCTTTGCCCTCCAGGAGCTACAGGTGAACAGTTTTGAGCAGCTGTGCATCAACTACGCCAATGAAACTTTGCAGTTCTTCTTTAACAGGGTCATCTTCCAGGAGGAGCAGGTCAGGGAAACTACAAGTACATATTTTCATTCACATATTGTGTTTTGTCAAAAGACTAAACATATAGGTTACACCAGCCTATATATGGTTAAAAAGTCAAAGTGTGACAGAAAAGCATTGAAGACAACTTGGTATAACCATGAGACACGTCCTCACTGCACTTTGCAATATTGTCATTCAATGTATTCACATGCAGTAACGTAATTGGGTTACAGTCAGCTTTCTACTGTAACCTGATTTCTTAAATTCCATGTATACAAGACCGCAAGAGGTAGGGGATAAGAGAAACCAGATTTCCCTAGAGAGATTTGTCCTGCGGAAAGCTGTATTCTTGGCCATATATGCACGTAATTTTTTCTTTTTAATGGGATGAAAGGAAAGGTTGTTTCACATTGTGATGCATCCCCAAATTCAAAACTACTTTTATCATTATTTTAGTAATAAAAAAAAAAGAAAAGAAAATTGATTCAGTCCGACTAAAACAGTTATGCATCACCTTAAAACACCAAGCAAGAACCCCAAATTAATGCTATCTGGGTTAGTATGTTTGGAACCATAAAGCTACAGCTGGTAACTTTAATGAAAATAACTGTGTCATATTTGCTAAAACTGTCTAAAAGAAGTAGATGAGACAGATAATTTGTGACAAAAAAATCATGTTTTTTTCCTCTTCCTACTGCCTCTAATGGCATTTGCTAGAATATACCACAATTCACCAAAAACAACCAATCAGAGTTTGTAATGCAGCTGTTAATCATGTCAGTCACTGCTCAAGACCTGCATTCAAACTGTCAAACTAGGCAATGCTGATCAAATATGAATCAAGATTCTGTTACTGCATTGCCTTTTTTTCACCTCAGATGTTTTCAGAAACATATCTTAGTGAACTGTTTAACCGTAAAATGAGGAAGTTTGAGACCGATGTTGAAAACAGCGAGCCAAAACGAAGCACAGCACACCGGCCCGAGAAGACTTTGTTATTTTACAGCTCAACAGTACACTTTGAAAACGGGAAGCAGAGGGAAGGATACAATTAACAAGACCTATAAAATGGAGATGATAAGCCACAGCATTAGGAATCTAGCTGAACTATTTTATGTAAGATAGAAGAGAATGCAAAAAAAACTTTTTATAAATGAAGAGTAAAGAAAAAACAGTACACTTAAATATGTTTCCATAAACATCTAAGGAAAAATAGGCAATGCAGTAACAGAATCTTGATTTATATTTGATTGACTGTGTTACAGACTCCTTGGCTCTGATTGGTTGTTTACCAACAGCCACGGTAGATTCTAGCAAATGCAATTAGAAGCGCTACAAGGTGGAGGAGGGACTTGATTTTTTTCTCGGACTACCTGTCTCATGTAATGCTGTCTTCAGCATATATGACACAAAGTAATTCTCAAAAACATTACCAGCTGTAGCTTTATATTCCTTTGAGTACAATGCACACAGTGGAATTCAACATCCTCATAGTTTGCCCAGAGACCCAGAAAACAACCAGTGCTCCTATAATAGAATCATGCTGCCGTCTGTGTGTGTTAGTTTGTGGTCATTTGATTAAACACAGCTTTATTTTCATTTTGAAATAGAATCCCTCTATAGGGCCACACAGTCGGTAACAATGCAGGACTTGTCTTAGTCGATTCTGTACTTAAATCATGCGACTCCCCTGACCAATTGGCAGTTAATCCAATGACTCAAGAATTGTCACACACTGCAGCAGACATTTTTGTGGGTCCTAGAGGACTGGGGCCCCAAGGGTAGTTTCCCAGTTTGCTCTGGGGTATAAAGCCATGACTGTAGAAACTGTGTCTCAATTTGCATTCTTCCGTACTTACACTTGCTATTTTGAGTGCGTTCACACTGACAAGTATGGCAAAATGCAGTGCACTATGAGTGCCCGGTGTACTCATTAGAGGATGAAACAGAAATAGATTTTCACTCCTGTTCTATCCCACTCCAACAAAAAAAATGACTGTCCCAAAACAGTCCTGGAAAAATAACTTCCAACCACCGTTGTCTTTTTACATAATAAATTAAATAGCATTTATTCATATTAAAACTTCATATTTATCTATGTTTATTAAGCATATTCAATAAACTATAAAGTATAGCATCATGCTGCAGTTACTCCATAGCTAAAATAACTGCTACAACAGAATTGCAAATAACTAGTCTGTTAGCTCAATGCTAACACCCAATGCAATTACCATTAACACGCTAATGGAAATTAGCACCTTGATTGCGATAATATTACCTTAAGAAATGATCCACTTTACTTCACATGCTTAACATAAAAGGCATGTATGCTCTGTGGAAACAAACTAATGTTGTGCTCACACAAAATGCTATGCGAGTTTTAACGCCAGAATATTTTGTGTTGACTCACTTTATACGCATGAATAACTCCCATCATATGTGCGTGAAATCTCTGAATCGATGAATGAACTTCTGCCGATACGTCCAAGGTGTCATATGTGCCTAGAGGATCTCGATTCTCATTGGCTATCACAGCATGAACTGGTATCTGTTCAGATTATTCAACTCTCACGAATAAGCGTATGATGCAGTTTGCGAAACCTGCCTCATTCGTACTGCTTAATTCGTGAATATCGCGTCATGTCCATCACGCCACACGGCTTCACATTGACCTTACATGTAATTCACTTGTGTAAAGTGTTTTATTTGTGTCCAGTGTAAACATCAAATAAGAGCTGTTGACTAGTTTCGCATTGTTAACTCAATACTGTTATTATGACTCGCACCCTGCCCAGTGCTGTTGACTTTGTTTCCTGTCCCATGCCAGTCACATGGAATGAATGGTGAAATTGACTCCCGTTCCATAAGAGTCCGACAGGAACCCTGATAAATGGTCAGCCTCTAGTACTCATAATTGTCAAAAAGCTGGAACACTGGACACTCCTCACCCTAAATGGTTGCCATCTTGGCTACACGGACGAAGGGGAGGGTCGACCAAATGTCTGAAAATGGTGGCCAAGGAAGCTGCAGCGGTTGTGGTTGCTTTGGTAAATAAGCAAACAAGTTAGCAGAAATTTTGGGGAGCAACAAATTCGCCAATAAAAAGGAGAAATAGATGAAGTGGTTAAATGTTGCGATAGTCATTTTCGTTTGGTGCACAACAGCTCTGTTCCATTTGCAACCAGACAACCCTGTTGAAATTCATGCACTATGCTACTAAGTACATAGTGTACACAATTCACTATATGGAAGTGTACTAACAGAAGTATGTGAATTGAGACACAGCAGAATTCTTTAAATCAGGCCACCTCGAATCTTACTCTTTCTTGACCAGGTTAAACATAAAAATAAAAGCACATAAGACCTTCCTTTTCACCATTTTTCAGTTTATTGTTGGCATATTGGTGTTTGTGTTTGTAAATGTGTGAGAAAGAAATGTGTGTATACTCAATTCCACTGCATTGTGTACAACACCTTTTGCTTTTGGCCATGATCTGTTTCTTTATAAATGGACCCTTAAAGTTTTGGTTACAATGACACAGAATTACCATGGATTTCAATCTAAATTATTACCTCCTTTTTATTTATAGACATGATCTTTATCAATATCCAAAAGTGGAAGAAAACCAAAAAAAAGAATGAAATAATGTCAAACAATGAGAACTTGAGTTTTACATCTGCTAAGGCTGTTCTGTCTCTCTTTATGTCTCCCACTGGGGGGGAAAAAAAAAACAAAAAAAGCCTTCTTCAGGGGCACTTAAACAAGAGTCGGACCTCTGAATCAGAATGTGGAACCCAGCAAACGGATAGCACGCCTTCAGAACAAGTAGATATAGATAGATTTATATATAGAGTTTTATATTCAGCTTGAAACTTTAAAAGAGTACAGTAAACACTTCTCACACATGATAGAAACTACTTGACGTCTCAGAATCAGAAAAGTGTAGGTCAAACATTGTCCAAGCCTACAATGTGATGAACCAACCAAACCCAAAGCAAAAAAGAACAAAACATGAAAAGAACCCAGAATAAAAAATAAAACATAAATAAAAAAATATCCTGCCCACAATCTTTTCTTACAAAGTTTGAAGTAGATCGGAATAGAGACACCTGACCACACGAACAGAATAGAAAAATCTAAAACAGTGGTATTGCATTTTGAAATGCACAAAGATTCTCCTGTACAATTTGGCGTCTCTCTGCGAGTACAAACGCCTAAAGGGCTCAGTGGCGGTTTTTCGGGGTGGCTCTTGTTTTCAATATCCGTACACATATGTAGTCTTCGTCTGGTTTTGTTTTTCCTCAGAGATGTATACATCAGTGCTGTAAACAGGCACACGCAGATTGGAAAAAGGACGGAGAGATCAGTGTCCGCTTTTATCTCTCCGTCGCCGCAGTCCTTCCTCCTCCTCCTCCGTTAGTTTCTCAGTCCTGCTGAGACAATGGGCTCCTCCCGGTAAGGCTATCCATCTACCTGCCCGCACCCATCCATCCCAACCCCCCGCCCCACCCCCCCCAACCCCCCCCACCCCCCCCCCACACCCCAACCACCCCGCCCCCCCCCCCGGCGGCAGACGGCCCCCGGCTGCCCGGGATGCCACACGCTGGGGCCGAGTGCCCCCCCACAGGGAGGGGAACCGGC
>JAPZEB010000020.1:8637633-8647724 GCA_029783705.1 Chaetodon striatus
AGGCATCCAAGAGACACAGCGCCAAAAAATGCAAATATAGTGAGAGGAAACGACAACAAGAGTGAAACTGGGGTTGTTTTTTTCTTTCACTTTTGTTGGCGAGCGTGTTTACAAACAGTAACCACAATTCTGCATAGCATAGCAAATCCCCTTTGTCAACAACAACAACAACAAAAAAGATGTGCGATAACTTTGCCTGAATAAAATGTCTAAAATTATTAGAATTTGGATAGAACTGGGGTGCTCAGCAGCTCAGGGGGTAGAGCGGGTGTCCCATGTGTAAACGCAATGCCCTTGCCGCAGCAGCCACAGGCTCAATTCCAGCCTGTGGCCCTCAACTGCGTGTCAGCCCCCCCAAGACCAACATCATCCTGTCTAACAAAAACAAGCTATAAAAACAATCTGTACAGAAAAAAATTTTGGACAAAGCTTTGATACTCTGAACTACAGACTATAATGACACTAGATATTTGAGGTTGAAACTGACAATTGAGAGTTATACATTTCTCCTAATGATATATTGGCAGACATTTTGGAACATGACAAATATATGCACTGAGCAGGATTTTCATAGTTGAGAAGTATGTAAAGCCATCACTGTTACACACATTTTTGGCATTTCTATACTTTAGTTTCTTGCTAATTGTCAACCATCATATACGCCAAACTGATACATCAGTTAATTTGCTTATTTATCAGTTGGATACTTGGACCTGTTCAGAGTGTTTGATGCCCAAAAGATACAAATTTTGGTTGCGTACTTCTTTAACTTTGTATTTTCTCTTGCATGCATGTTGTAATCTGATGTTAAGTTTTAAAGTCTCTGTCCTCACAGGAACTAGATTCAGCTGCAGCACTGTCCAGCAGGATGAAGGGGGCAGGAGGAGTTGGAGGAGGCTCCCAACCTCCACCTGGGGGTCAGTGAAAGACACAGGCTCTGTCCGAAATCATTGTTTTGTATCCTCATTCACTATTAACTGTTTGCATCATCAATGGCAGGTGTAGTGTCACACAGCTTTACCATCTATAAAATCCAACACATTGTACTGTGAGACTGTAAGGCAATAGAAGTGTACATGCTATCGACTCTGAGTCCATAATGATGTCTTTCTACATACCATAAATCCAGGCACACTAGATAAAATGTATTTTATAGTAAATATGGAGTCGTTTTGGACAGAGCATCACACACTGGTATAACTTCAATATCTTCAAAAATCATTAGCAAGTGTAATAAAACAAACACACTTAAAATCTGAAATTTGATGTGTGCCTATGTTTGTGTGCACACAGCTGTGAGAGTCCTTCCCGTGGGAGGCGTGATGTCGCCTCCTGTTGCTGCAGTGGCACCTGTAACACCTGGTTCGTATCGAGTGTGAAGAAAAATAAGTGGATCAAACATAATTTTTTATCCCTCCTTCCTGTTTACTGTGTTTCTCCTGTTCTCTCCTCCAGATGCCCAGCAGGCTGTTTGGGACCAGCAGCAGCAGGCGATCGTGAACCAGCAGGCCATCATCATGGTAAACCCTCCGTCTGGATCTGTTTGTTTGTTCCACTGTTCTTCTTTTGGAGTTAATGCACCACCATCTTGTTTCTCAGGCCCAGCAGATGACCATGCAGGCCATGGCCATGGTCGGCAGCCCAGTGACCAGCCCCCCCACCTCTCCGATCACAAGCCCTCCCATGAGCCCGCTGCTCCACCACCCTCCCAGCCCGTACGCCCCCGCCAGCCCCTATGCTGTCATACCCCCAAGTCCATACGCTAACATCCCACCCAGCCCCTACGCCAACTTCACTCCCACTCCCTTCGCGGCAGCAGACATCCCACCCAGGCATCCCTATCCTCCCCCTGCTCGACTGGAACAAACTCCATCGCACCTTCAAGATCAGCCCGCGGTGCCCCAGACTCGGCCTGGAGCTCAGCCTCAGCCTCAGGCCCAAACTAAGAAAACTGAGCCAGCACAGCCTAAAGCTAACGCTGCTGCACGGGTCAGTAACTCTGAGACGTGTGAGGTAACAGTCCAAACTGACGTCTTACATAATGATTCAGTACTTTTTAATTTTTTAATTTAATTAATCGTAAACTCCAACAACAACAACAGCGAGCAACACTTCCTCAGGAAAAATTATAGGAACAGAACAAGATGCAGTTTCCTTTTATGGAAAGAGTGAGCGGCCTGTGTGCAGTAAGAATGAGAGCAGTGTGGTCAGGATGATGGTTGAAAAGGGAAAGCAAGTGTACTTGAAAGTGAAATGAAAATATGTATAGCCTTTATGTAATCAGGTACCCTCATTGAGATCAGCATCTCTTTTGCCAGAGAGACCTAGAAAAACAAACAAAGCCAGACAAATAAAAGATAAACACGTAACCAGTCAAACAAAAGCAGATAACAGCAGCATCAGTGACAATCATTAAATACAAGTTTCAGAATCCAGTTTATTGCCAAGTAGGTTTTCACACACACAGAATTTGCTTCATAGCTTGCATAATATAAACAAAGTAAGAAAAAATTGGTATTAAAAATAAAAGCAAGTATTGCAAAAAAACAAGAAACATTAACATGAAATATGAAAGAATACTACCAAAAATATGTACAATATATTTGAATTAAGATGAAAGAGCTGTGCCATTTTTAGAAGTGGTAGTTTTGTGCAGAAATGTGCAAAAAGTTTCCGAGGAATGTGCAGAGGTTAGCAGTACAAAGTATAAAAGGAATATGCAATGTACACAGATAAAGTCCTGTAAAGTCTAAAATTGTCCAGTGGGATTAGAAAAATTCCCCCAAATTCTCCAGACAGAAGTAAAAGTGGGCTGGAGGGTGAAGCAAATGTGCCGCTGCTGAGTCTGTGGAATCTTTTCCTTTGTTCTGATTTAGTTTAAGTTGAGTATTTGGTCAGTGTCTGCAGCCTGCAGTAATCAGGATCTCGAGGGTGAGAACCTCTCATTATCTGTAACCACTTATCCTGGTTCACGGTCGCAGGGGGCTGCAATCTATCCCAGCTGACACTGGGCGAGAGGCAGGGTACACCCTGGACAGGTCGCCGGGCTGACACATAGAGACAGACAACCATTCACACTCACATTCACACCTACGGACAATTTAATTAACTGAACCTGCATGTCTTTTGATTGTGGGAGGAAGCTGGAGTACCCGCAGCTGAAATGGGGAGAACATGAAACTCCACATAGAAGGAGTTTGATATGTATAACTTATTTTCATCAAAGATGTTACTTACACCCCTCTGGTTCTCACCCCTTGTGATGATATAATTGCCTTCATCTGATTGACCATTATGTTGTAATGTTTTGATGCACAGTCTAGATTTTTTATCTGAGATGGTGGCAAAGGCAGATTTTATTTTTTTAGTGTAACATATTTCTAGTTTTTACAAAACTGAAAATTAGGGTGCAGCTCAATGCAGCTTTGCCCACACAGAAACATTTCAAACAACACAACAATCCTTGCACCAAGGATGTTGGCAAAATAAAAACAACCATGCTGAAGTGCAGATTCTCACTTCTACAGGTTTCTTTGTTTTCCACAGTTCTTGTGCTGTGCTCGTACAGTCCAGTGTAATGTCCTTTTTCTTTCCTTTTCTTTACTCTGACATTTTTCTGGGTTCAACAAAATCTTTAAAAGATAATATGTTAATATCCTGGAAAGCATTAAGTGCAAACTCTCTGTCCTCTGCTCTGGCTTTTTCAGGTTCAGTCAGGCAAGGACAGCGTCTCTCGGAGGAAGGCTCCAGGCATCCCCATAAACAAGGACGCACCCGCCAGGAAGTTTGGTAAGACGGAGAACACATGGGAGAGTGAGTGAGCAAGAGACAGAGACAGAGTCCTTTTAACTAGAACTCTTATTTAAGAGGGCTTTACGCAAGAGAACATCACTCCTTATTGACTTATTTATTTCTTTGATTGTGTGTTTTAGCCCCAGTGGTGACGTCTCCTCCACCCCCTGCTGGAGAGGTGGTGAAGTACTCAGCTAAGACAATAGATCATGTCGTCCCCAGCCAAGATATCCAAGGTAACTGAATTAGAAAGCTGAACAATATTGATGTCACAGGTTAATACAGCATGACTGGTCAGTATTTGGATTTGAGACAATGAGAGAAAATATAAAGTGTTATCTACATAATTCTTTAATGGTCTGTTTTATTTCTAAAGACATCATCAAAAGGTACAACTCCCCGCCTCCACCGCCAGAAGAGCTGCCATCAGAGAAGAGGTGAGGTCTCACAAACACACAGGCTGATAACAGCAGAGTGGGCACAGTAATCATAGCTTTAAATGGATGGATTGTTGCTTGTAAATACAGCACAGGAGTTGATGCTATCTTCAGTCACAGAATTAAGTGTGAATACTGTAAAGCCCTGAATACAACAAACCACCAACAGATACTGACTGCGCTGTTATTGTTCACAGTGAGCACCAGAATGATTGTATTTGCACACAATAAGCACAAACACACAGATTATACAGTAGACTACATTTGTAGTTGAAAAACCCTGCAGACTGTAATGTGGGATGTTGACACTGTGTGGATGTATTTAGGAGACCAGAAGGGAAGTTTAAAAAGAAGCAAACCCCTCGGGATGAAGCTTTACAGATCCTCAAACCGCAGATGGACAATCCTCCTGCTCCGCAGGTACACACACGCACACACACACACACACATACACATATACAAGAACACACAGTCAGAGTGCAAGCAGTACATAAAGTGATGTAAGACGCTGCTAGAAATCAGTCACGCAGGAGAGCCTTTTTGTGTCGGTCCAGCCCAAGCGTCCTCTTGCCCCCTCACCATCTGCGTCTGCAATAAAGGAGGCGGGAATCAAACCAACCAAAGGCACGAAGACCAGAGCACCTGATCGTCCTCCCCCCCTACCTCCTCCAGGTACTCACACTCACACATAGTGTACACTCATCCACATATTCCTGCACAAACAAGGCTGCTTAACTTTACAGAGTTAAAGGTATCTTGATGAACTTTCTGCGTTTTTTTAGATTTCATGTCTTTCATCAAAACTCAGTGTGTTATTTGGAAAGTCCAACATTTAGATTTGATTTAGATTGTATTTGCTACTTCTTAGGACATCATCGAAGCTATTTTTGAAAGTTATGAAACTAGCCTACATTGTTAATCTTCTCTTTGATTTATGTTTTATCTTCTGTTCACTGCACCACAGTGCCCCTAGTGGTCATATACTCGACTGGGGCACTTTTAAAGGTATACTACATAGGATTTTCTAATGAAAAAAAAAAAATTAAAAAAAACAATGTATAGACTCACACAAATGTTATCTCTCTAAATTGTCACTTATGACCCACTAGGAGTATGTGGCACTGTATTTATGTGCAGAGACTCTGCCCTCTTTGCTGTATTTTCTTGTTTTTTTCTTATTTTCTGTGTTTGGGACGTTCCTGGGTACATCACACAGGTGAGGACTTTATTAAAAGGAAGCGACCAGGTGCCAGCTCGTTAGTAGCATACATCCAAGAGGGAGCTATGGAAAAAAATGCAAGCCGAGTAAATCTGGAGTTGGCTTTCATTTTCCCTGGCAAAACTGTTGACAAATAGTACTGACCATTCCCGATTAGTGTACCTTTAGGCAAAAGTTATGCTCATTTTACCTACCTATTTGTACCATAAACCTCTACCACAAACCTGTGCACTAAATTATGTTTATAAAAATATTGACAACTAAATCTGTATACCTCTGAATTTGCTTAAAGGAATATTTCATCCAAAAACAATAAAAATTGTGTGTAGCACTCACCTCCATTGACTCTACGGTCTCACAAAAAGTTTTCTTTTGAATGGCGTTAAAGAGAGTGGATTCACAGGAGGATAATCCAGAAAATGCTTTGTTTAGATATAGTTCAGAGAAAATATTTGTGTTTGGATTTGCATGAGGTTTCTCCATTAAGGGCTGTCAATTCTGTAACACATTACCAACTTTAACTAACCTGTTAAAGGGTATTTTGGGGAGTTTTTCCTTATCTGCTGTGAGGGTCCAAGGACAGAGGGATGTCGTATACTGTAAAGCCCTCTGATGCAAATTGTGATTTGTGATATTGGGCTTTATAAATAAAATTGAATTGAACTGAATTTATTTGAACTTTAACCTGTTCAGATCTCCAATCCATTCCAGTGGGCATAACTTTTCAAGGATATCTAGATCTGTGATTACAGTCATGCCCCCTTTTTTGAAAAAGCATGGCTGACAGTGAGGCAATAAGGAAGCACAAGGCATATTTCAGTCTATTAGTCATATTGTTAAAGTGCATAATTTGTGTTTAAACTGTAAACACAAGATGTTATATTGCTTATATATGTCAAAATATCATATGAAAGTCTTACAGCTTTTACTCTGAAAGTTTTCAAAAATATGCGTATCAGTTTCATGCTCTGTATACGAACTATGTTAAATTGTATCAACACGATCAAAAGGAATTAATTCAAATAAATGTAAATACAAGACACTTTTTGTACACACTCATTTTGCACAGGTATTTTCTGAAAGTCTTTCAGATGTTTTAAAATCTTTTTTGCTGACAATTCAGGGGTTCCCAAACATTTACCAAGGGGAGCCAAAACTCAGACACAACACAAAAACACCACTCACTGAGTAGCTGTCCGTCAAGTAGAAGGGAAGAACAGATCAGTGAAATCACCTGCACATGGTCAGCCAGAGAACAAAACCCCAAATAAACAAAAACATAGAGGCTCATCACCCACATGGTTCTGAGAGGGTCGGCGGTGACCTCTTCTGAATTGTACCACTTGTTCATACATTCGCTCACTAGACTTTGTTCTCCCAGAGGACATCTCACATTATTCAGTGTAAATTTTGCCTTGATATTTACAAGAGTACCAATTAACCCCATTTACCTACTCATACTAAATCACCAATGGCGAGCTTATGTGCTAACAAATAGTCTCATTATGTTGCAGACAAGGTCGGGAGTACAGGAGGGCAGTTAAACAGGAGCACTCTGACTCTCACAGCAGGCAGGTGGCAAGGCGCCATATGATCCTACTGATATGCAGATTCTGAAAACACATTTGTCCTGTCGTCTTGAGGGCACTTGACCTTAAAGCATTAAGTTGTCTGTAAACAAGATTACAACAATGTTAGGACAATATCAGGCTTTTCCATTCTCTAGAGTAACAGTGGAGCAGAGGCAGTCCGACTGTCCCAAAGCAACAGATCATTAAAACACTCACTTAATACAGTTTTGGCAAAATAAGACCTTTGAATAAAAGTGAAACTAAAATGTAAATGTGACTTATTTGATGCAGTTTCTCGAGAGCTTCCTGTAGAGACTGAGACCATCCAGACACAGCTTCATCAGAGAACCAATGACGAGCACTACACCTACACCAACGTTCCCTGGAGACTGTACCTCAGGAAGGAGGTGTGTACTTACACAAATACACAAACATCATGATCCACTGTCAAAATGTTTGTATCCTATTCTGTTGAGTGTTTCTCCTCTCTTACAGGTTTTTTATCCCAAAGACAGCTTCAACAATCCTCTGGTGCTGGATCTCATCTTCAAACAGGTAATGCAAGAGATAGGTGAATGAATGCAGGATGAATCGATGAATAGATGCAGCATCAACAGATACACACACTTGTTTTCTTCTACATTTAATCAAAGGTGCTATCTGTAACTCTTAAGAAAGATAGTTAATTGTTGAGCCACAATCCCAGGTTGTCAAATACTGATGCTTTGGGCAGGTAGTTGGACCAACTGAAAGTGTCTTCACCCACAAAAAAATGACCATTTGTATATCGTTTCCTCACCCCATGTTGCATTAAAGTCATGAAGAAAACTTGAATGAAGAATCCAAAAATGGAGACAAATCTTGATACATTGGAGTAAAAGGAGGCCACATTTAAGAACAGCAAAGCTGTATCAAAACATCAGTTTACAAACACTCGCACAAATCGTGTTGTATAATCTAAGTCTCATTTATCCAGTCGTATGCTCAGTGCTTCCCGAACACAAGCATTTTCACTATGAACTTACTATTTAAAACCTGTCAGTACAAACAGTCTCATGCATGGCTGAGTGGTGTGCCTGAGCACACATGTGCTTTAAACCCTGCTCAAGCTGAGCTCATATGCAGTCACATGCTCAGGCATGCTACTCACAGGTGGGAGTGTATTAAATCACAACGTTTTAGTGAAAATGCACGACTGCATATATGAGACTTGGATTATACTGCAAGATTTTTTTTCCATGAGGAGTTTGAGAGTTTGAACGGGGTTCAGCAGGATGTTCAGGGTGACAGTAACATTCACTGATATAGTAAACAAACTACTATGCTAATGACGGATTGTATATGCGCTGCAGCATTTTCTGCCGACACTAGATGTCGAACAAAAGCCAGCGACTGCATCATAATAAGTTGCTGTGAGCTATAAATTCAACACTTCTAGGCCGGAGGCAGAAGAAAACATTATCTCAGAGCCTGAGGGGACAAACCTCTCTTCCTCTGGGCAGCTGCCTTTGTGTCGGCAGCTGCCTGTACCAAAGAGCAGCATGAAAGTGAGGAGCATTCACTCTGCACCTTAATCTGGGGACCAAAACGACCCCACAAGTCCACTGTGCACTGACTGCTCAACTTTTTGATATAGTTTTGCTATGGTTAAAGTCAGTGTAACACAGGATGGGTTATTGATATACAAATGATCGTTGTGTGGGTGAATTATTCCTTTAAATGCTTTTTGTTGATTCATTCACCTTTCCCATCTGCGCACACCAATTGCACTCCAGATTTTTTACCTGACGACATAAAAATCATGGAAAGATCAAACTAAATTATTTCCAACATCACCTCTCCTCTCCTCTGTTGTTCTCCTGCAGATAGTGAACGACACTCTGTCAGAGGCGTGTGTTCGCATCACCCGGGATGAAAGGCAGAAAATGAAGGCTCTTTTCGGTAGTCTGTCTGTTCTTCCTGCAGACATTTCTTTAGGCCTTATGCTCTAATCCAAACACTTCTCTTTGACATTCATGAGTTCATGTGTCTGTTTGTGTGAATGACAGCCAAACACGGGGTTGAACAGAATATGGATCCGGTGGAGGAGCATGTGAAGAAAACAATCGTGACGGCTGCCAGAGAAACCTGGGAAATATACTTCTCCCGTCTGTTCCCTGCATCGGTGAGGGTCTTAAACCCTTAGAGGATAATAATTACTGAGTGTGTTATTTTCATTTTTATTAAACTTCTGTTTGTGTGTTTGTGTGTGTGTGTGTGTGTGTGTGTGTGTGCAGGGTAGTGTAGGAACAGGTGTGCAGGTGTTGTCTGTGTCCCACAGCGGTATAAAGCTGTTGAAGACTGTAAAAAGCAGCGCTGCAGCTCCAGACTACTTCAGAGTCCTGCGGCCCTACACGTATGTCTTTGTTTGCACATTCTTATTAGCTTTTCTTTTAGTTTTGTTTGGAGATCCAGATATGTGTGTTTTACAGTTCAGAGTCAGGGTCAGGTGAGTTGTAAACCACAGGAAAATATACTAAATTGTTGTCTACTATAATGAAATTCCTCTCCTTATTTTTTTTAACTATTGAGGAAAATTCCTTTGCCAGACTTTTAGGGTAATATAAAACCCATATTCGAGAGTTGCTGTCTTGCAATGTCTTGTTACTTATACACTGATACTGCTATGTCTCACAGTTTTCTGGTCAAGAAGCAGCTTTTATTCAGGCCTTTGGATCAAATATTAAAATTACAAGGAACCTTACGAGCATAGAAGGAAAGTGATTGATTGTCATTAATTATAGAAAGCCCTAACTTTGCTTTTATGGCAGTCCATCATATTAGAAACTTAATACTTTTAGCATTCTGGCAGTATTGAATTTGCATTCTCAAATATTTTATTTATTTAATACAGTATTTCATCATTATTAATATTTAATAACTGCATTAATCTGCTGATTTTGTAACTTTGTTTTACTTAAAAGTTAGGAGCGTTTGTGCTGTATTTCCTGTTGCACCCGGGGTGTCTGCACGTCCCTAAAAAGTCTGAAAATATCTTCAATTTGTTTATTTATTTTTTATACTTTTTATTTA
>JAPZEB010000020.1:8702537-8714105 GCA_029783705.1 Chaetodon striatus
GTGTGTGTGTGTGTGAGTGTGTATGTGTGTGTGTGTACCTTTGCCCCCTCCAGGTCACCAGCTTTAGCTGCTCTGCGAATCACAGAGTTAAAGAACGCGACGTCGAGCTTCACTTTATGCTGCTTGGCAACTTTCAGCAGCATCTGCAGAGACTGGTAGCCCGGCTCCATCGTGTCAGCCAGCAGAGTCAGAGTTCTGAGGTCTGGACTCAGTTTGTTGGCCGCCATCTTCTCCAGGAAACCTCCTGCTCCTCCAATGAGGACGAGCCTATCTATAGGTCCATCCACGGTGCCCAGGGACACCACACCGCTACTCTTACCCTCAAAAATGTCCAGTAGGTTAGGGGCTGCTGAGTCACCTGCTAAGTCAACAGGCAGCGTGGTGGTTTCTCTTTGTCTGACTGGTATTAACTGGGTTGATTCTTGTCTGCTGTAGAGCTCCTCCTCACCGTCTCTGCTGTCCTGCTGACTCGCACTGCGTGAATCAGGTTGGATAAACAACTGCCTCTCCAGGAGGTCAATGTCTACCACATCCTTACATCCAGACTCTGACTTCACATGTGATGCATGTTCCCGCTCGTACCTCCGGTCAGGCTGCAGCAGCAAGCCAGTGGCCAGGGCGACATTGCCAATCTCACAATCCCTGGCGGTTCGCAGTAGCAGGTTATAGTTGTTAGAGTCTGGAGTAATCCCTGACCTCAGCATCTGACGCCAAACCTGAAACAAAAACAAAGAGAAAGGAGCCTAAAGACTGTGCTATAACAACTTAATTGAATGTTTCACTGCGCATGCTGGGTCTACAAAGTGTACAATATCAATTTTGATAGCAATTTTTCTGGTATGTAAAACATAAAAAAGCCAAAGCAAGAAATGACATGTCGTCTGCACTGGTCTAATGTTTTAAATATGTAACAAAAACATAAACAAGCTTTGGTCGTAGTGCACCAAAAACCTCAACCATGAACAACTCCCAAATCCAGTGTAGGTCAGCCTATATTGATGACAAAAAACTTCAGTATGTTTCTCTCATGAGGGTCAACCTTTATCTGGGACAACTTAAAATCTCAGTGTAGAACGGCCTTTACTCTCAAACATGTTACACACCAGTGTGATAAGAAGGCTCTAAATCGCATGTCTACCTGTAGAGCCAGTCTGAATCCAGTTTCTTTGTCCTTCAAACAGCCCATCAGCAAGTAGTGAAACGTCTCCTGAGTTACGACATGGCCGTTCTGCAGCATCTCCTACAAACAAACACAGACTCATATAGAAACATAAATCTGACAGAAGACAATCCTCACACACACACACACACACACACACAGAGTAATGTCGGCCCGTGTCCTACCCTGAATGTGTGAATGCAGGCTTGAAGGTGGTTGGTGATGGCGTGTGTCTTGAGGAGGGCATGATACGTGATGGTGCTGAGGGGGTGGTTTTTACGACGGAGTTCTTGCTCCAACTTCAACGCTTGCTGGAGACCAGCTTGTTTGAATGGCGACTCAGCGCAGGCATTAAACAGGGCGGTGTAGGTGGCGTCTGTGGGATCTAGACCTCGTTTCTTCATCTGGAAGACACACACATTATTAAACACATTATTACTTAACTTAAGAATAGAATACAGGATATCTTTATTGTCCACCATGGGTGGAAGTTTGTCTTCAGCTCATCAAACACAAAAGACAACACTGTCAAAAGCAGACACAGAGTCAGTTTTGGGGCTTGCCAACTAAAGTTAAAACACTCTCAACCACAGTTTGGTACACTAATTCTAAAATCTGCTGACTAACACCAAGGCCACTGACTTTCCTAAGAAGATAAAGTCGCTGTGAGCATCTCTTAAAAATATACTCAGTATTTCCAGAGAAGCTCACATGGGAGTCCAGTACCATACCATATTTAAAATTTTCCACAGTTTCAACACATTGACCATCAAGTGAAACTGGCTCTGTCCTCATGTTTTGTTTTGTGCAAATAATTAATTCTTTAGTCTCGGCCACATTAATTTCTAACATGCTGATGTGACACCATGTTTGAAGGGCCTTTGTGTGGGCCAGATAGGCAGCTTCACCCAATGGATCTGTTTGCTGAAAAAGAACAACTAAGGCCATGTCATCAGCATATTTAAACAATCTAAAACATTTGTCATTGATCATACATTCATTATTAAACAGACAGAATAGCACAGGGGAAAGAACACATCCTTGTGGGCAGCCTGTGCTCACACTGAGCTCGTCTGACACGCTCCCCTGACACAGAGTCTCTGTGGACGGCAGGTAAGAAAGTCTCTGAACCAGAGAACTAACCGTGTTAATGTTAAGATCAGTTGGCCTTTAATTTGTGTATTGTGAGTATTATCGCTGTGTATTGTGCTTTCTGTGTTTCCCTGCTTTGCCAAAAGTTCAATTCAAATATGTCTGAAAAAAACCCCTACAACATCGTCACAATATCAATGTCGAGGTATTTGACAAGGAAATAACTGTCGCTGAGCCCTACTTCGTATCTAAGCTAAAACTAAAACTACGGCTGGAAACTAAAATAAATATTGTACAACTAGCTTGACAAATATAAATAATAAGACTGGATTTGAGTTATTTATGGCAGTTGCAACTAAAATTACTAATTTAACAGAGTTGAAGATGTTGAATTTTAAGCATTTCTATGCTGGAAGAGGGGTATGGGTGAATTTGGAGCCAATGTTTTTGACTATTTATGGGGAATATATGATAAAAACTCAGGTTCATAAGGCTGTGATTTACCTTTATGAAAATTTTAGAGGCTGCAGTTTGTGCTGCTGAAGTGTAGTATATGAAACTGAGGTGTTTCTATAACAAAAATTGGACATTTGGCCTATAGCCTGCATGAATGTAGGATTTACTGCATTATAAATCAACAGTAAAACTAAAAATAACACATATATGCTGCTTATAGCTTAAATAAATTCTACATAACAGACTGAGTACACAGTTTTACACCATTTTAGGATCTTGAATATCATTTGGCATGTTAATAAACACGCTAAGGCACCACATAAACATGATAAAAGTGTGTAAATAAACATCCCTACATCATTGTAGAGTCTGAAGGCCCTCTTCAGTTGTCCAGCTCGACCACAGCCTCCTATCAGCACAGTGTAGTTGAACTCCTCCGGCTGCAGCCTCTCCCCCTGCAGCATGTCTCTGCTGAACACATCCAGAGCCTCCTGCAGCTGTGAGAGGACAAATAATGTCAACACACAGGAGGAGGTGAGAGGACAGACAGACCAGCTCCAATGGACTCACCTTGTTCTCTTTGATCAGCTTCTTGCACTGTAAGAAGTACCAGTACGGTGTGTTTCTCCTCCCAGGCCTCCTGCGAGGTCTCACCAACTCTTCATCCCCATTATCGTCCTGCTCTCGGTACTGCAGGTCCTGCATGTACGGGCTCATTTTCCTGAACGACCTCCTGGAGGACATGTCGGTGGAAAGCGAGCCGAATTTCTCCCTGTCAGCTGGGTCGCTCTCGGCAGGGGCTGAAGGGGAGCCCAGAGGGTCTGTACCCCCATGGGAGGCGGCTGACAGGGACACAGATCTGGCGGACAGCAGCTGCCAAGGAGTCGGTTTGAGGAGTCCGGATAACCGGTGTCGTGACAAATCTTGTGCCCCTGTTAGAGTCAGGGTCCTGGGCGACTGTTTAACCGTTGAAAACAGGGACAGCTTAGCTACAGGAGCCGAGACTTTCCTCCCGTTTCGCACGCACGAACAGGCGACAGACGTTAACATTTTTGGCGATTTTATCTATCTAACTACAAGATAATTAACGTAACTTAAAAAATGAAACTTATAATGCTAGTTAGCAGACAGCTGCGTAACGTTAGCTTGTCATGTTGAGCGCACCACGATGTTTCAATGACAGAAACTCAACGAGACCTGAATAATAGATAATGAATAATATTTATAAAGCACCCTGTCTGGCACCGTGAACCCCGAAATGTACTAACAAGGACATTAATTTGGTTTAAATATATCATTTCTTATTTCTGGGTTGCGCAAAATGTTGAAAAAGCTTAATCTACCCTAGATAGGATGTCCCGCTCCGATCGACTACATCGATGATAGATTAGTATGCCTGTGTCGTTGACTTAATGTAAATCTAGGCCACTCCCCGCAACTGGTCATTAACATACAAGTGATTGTTGCGTCTCTTCCTGGGGTGAAACCAGGTGAAGACAGTGAGACAGACTAAGTAAGAACATTTAAAGACTGCTTGATATCTGTAGACACTGGCAATATACAAATACAAAGGTGTTAGAGTTGACACAGGCCTCCCGGATACAAGTTTGAAAAGAGGAGCTGCATCTCCAACGTCAATGGTAAAAGTTAGTTTATATCAAGTGTGTGTGTGTGTGTCACCTGTCTGCACCCATTTTAACCTGTTGAGAATTAAATTATGTTACAAACACATATATAAATATTTATTTTTGTGGGGGTTTTTTGTCTGTTCTAATGGAAAAATATTCTTAATGCAGCTATGACTTAATAGGAAAAAATGACAATAAATGGTCTTAGCAGACCTTTTTGTCAACAAAAAACCCTGAGAATATTAATTTTCATGAATGGTTAACCCATATCAATGAATGAAGTGATGCTTTAAAACATATTATATGTATGTTAAATAGCTCCTGAGATGGATATTGTGTGTTCATAATCAATAGGTTGCATGATAAGCTGATTATTTCATTAGAAAATGAAATCAGAACATTATTTTCCAGTACATTTCACAGTCACAGTTTTTGATGATGCTCTGTATTCTGCCAGAGTCACAGAGAGAAACACAATACTAACACTGATTCCTACAGGAGCAAGACCAGCAAGTTCCACCCTCCCGCCCTGTGTCCAACTCCACACCTGCTCCTGGTACACAGCACGCACAACACACCCACACAACAAATGTGCCAGCAGCACACATGGATGGACTTTGTCCCGTAATAACATATCAGCGTTATCACTTCACACCGTGTTATCATTTATCAAATTTAAGTGAAATCATGTGGTAATAATTTAAGCGTATTATGGTTTGTTGTCCATATGAATGGGTTAAGCAAGCTGTTATCAAACAAAAATTAGAGTTATTACATTTTTTGTTTGAATTATTGTGATGTTCATTGCTTTATTATTTCATGAAAGGCTTTGTAAGTATTAAAAGCACTATTAAATATGAGAACAAATTTGTGATGCCTGTGTGTGTTTGTGTGTTTGGTGAAGCAGATGATTCATTGACAGATGAGCCTCAGACCAGAGAAGACTTCTTAAAATGTGAGTCCTTTTTTCTTAGTAACCAAAAACAGTCTCTCACAGACTGATGAACAAACACAAACAGATGACCGTGACACACCATGGAAATTAGCTGTTATCCTGGTCTGTAGGATATGTACTGAATATACAGTTTGGCATAGGAACTAATGATTTTGTCACTATATGGACAAATATATGGTCCATATATTTCCATATATATATAATTGTATTGACATGTTCTTACCTATTTTTTTGGCCTATTTTCCAAAATGTTAAATCATTCCTTCAACACTGTCACAGCAGGTTTTTAAGTCAAACCCAGTTGAGAGTGCTGATGTAGGCCTATTCCTGAAATAAGATGCAGTCACACGTTGAGGCTCGAGGTGTTTAAATGACTCAGTTTTTCATACATCTGTCCTCTCCCTCCTCTCCTCCCACAGACTACTGTCACCTGACCCTGGACCCAAACACAGCATACAGAGAGCTGGTCCTGTCTGAGGGGAACAGAAAGGCGGAGCTCACATATTTAGTCCAGGACTACCCCGAACACCCGGACAGGTTCTCTCACCTCTATCAGGTGCTGTGTAAGGAGGGTCTGACTGGACGCTGTTACTGGGAGGTGGAGTTTGATAGGTCTGTTGAAGTAGCGGTGGCGTACAAAGATCTGGGCAGATCAGACTATTATTCTGAGTGTGCGTTCGGCTGCAATGACAAATCCTGGAGTTTAGACATAAACAGTAACAGCAAATGTTTCAGATACAATGACGAGGAGACCGAGGTGCCGGAGCCTCAGTCCTCCAGAGTCGGCGTGTACCTCGATCATAAGGCAGGTAGTCTGACCTTCTACTGCGTCTGTGACACGACACTGCAGTTGATGCACAGAGAGGAAACCACCTTCACAAAGCCGCTCTACCCAGGGCTGTCTGTCCCGTTCAGTGCTCAGCTGTGTGACTTGGAGTAGAGGTCCAGCCTGAATGTGTCCACTCTGTCTCATGCCACCACTGGTGGACTTGGGAGGACGGGGGTAACCCTATGTGCTTGAAGGCCCCAAGAGTAGATAAAACATGATAAAGTGACTGGGGCTCCAGCTGTAAACGTTTTCTCTAAAGCCCGTAATGTTGTTGGGTTTTTTTAAAATACTTTTTAGTACTTTCATCTTTGTGTCATTCAGATAACAATAGGCCTACATGCCCATGTTGTTTCTCCTATAATGCCATTCCCTAAAGACATTTAATATAATTGAGTAAATGTTCTGCTGTTGGCCGAGTATTTAATTTCAGAGTATTTAAGACCACATTTATCTGGCATTGTTGGGGTCCTAGATCAACCCAGATTATTATGGGATGGATTCAAATGTCACCGATTTGTCAGCTAAACATTAATTCTGTGAACTCTACTCCAGCATAGTATTACAAAAATAGGTTTCAAGATAAATTGTTTATGCCATTTCCTACCCTACCTATGTTATACAAGTTAAAAATAGTGACATCAGACAATTTTTGTGTCTTTTTAGGTGGCAGGAGTGAAAATTAGTCATCATCAAAATTTGTTGTGTTGTAGTTTTGGAAAGACGAAGACAGCTGAGGAACAATTAGATACAGAAAAATGGATGTAGCCTCTACAGAATGTTTCTTTTCCCTCGAATTCAGATTGAGTTTCAGACAACTTTATTAATCCCACCAGGGGGAGCTGGTGCCTGAACAGCTTGCCTTGCTCGTGTATTACAACACACAGTAACATGTAGACACATAAACAGATCAGTAATATATAAAAGATAAAAAAATATGCCAAGGAGATCAGAGGAATAAAGGCATGTACAAATAATGAAAAATTAATAGACTGATTATCAACTGTCATACTTTTCCCAAATAATGGAGATTTTTAGGTACTCCATAATATCAAATGGCTTAAAAACAGTCCACATAGCTGCCAAAAAAATCCCCCGAATGTTTATGTCTGTCTGTATTCTACAGTAGCCCTGTGTGCAAAAAACCCTGATAACATATCCTCGAGGGTGTCCTTACAGGTGATTAAAGACATTACAGTGTCACATAGGCTGCCGTACATGCTAAAAGTTTCTGCAAGTTGGTGCCCTATGTTTCACCCCTGCTCCTCCGATAGCCTGAGTCCACCGCTGCATGTCCACAAATGTGGATTCACTGATGATGATTTATAACAGTCGAGATGAGCATTATTGCTGCCATTCAGCAGCAGATGCAAAACATTTACATAACAGGTTGCAAGGATTACATAACTGTGACTTTTTTTTTTAATCTATTTGTAATAAGAAAGACTTTAAGTGTCAGTGCTTGGTTGATTTAAACAAATCACAATAATAATGTATCTTAAAAGAGTAATTTACATTTAGAGTTAGCATTTAACCAAAAGCACCACTGTGCCTTAGTACAACCTCACAGAGCAGCTAGCATGGATGTAGACTTGTCTTGTTTGAAGTATGAGAGAGGTTTTAGTCATGGTAAAAACATAATTTTATGTAATTCTATGATCAACACTGATATATAATTTATTATATTTTAATACAAATATTAACAGATTAAAATGTAAAGAGTTATTATTGGTGGCTTTATGTAGGAAACACATAATTATGCCCACTGTATCTTTTGTTCTGTATTACTGTGCAAAATAAGTCATTTTACTTTGTCAAAAACAAGTGGAAATGAGTTGTTTTGGGGGGTTAAATGCGGGACTATTTCTTGACCAAGCTAATGCTATGTTACTTGACTGCTGCTATAGCTTTAAAATGAGCAAATATGACAGTGATATCAATCTTCTCTCTAACTCTCGGCAAGAAAGGTAGTGTATTTACCGAAATGTCAAACTATCCCTTTAATCTTATTTGACACCAGTGTGGGGGCTGGGTAACACTGGTGTGTATCTGTTGTGACCATTTTAAAAAATGACATGAACAGACAAGTGATACACAGACAAGAATTACAAATAATTTATATGGAGTTTATTACAACATCATTAGATTCAGATCCTCAGTACTAAATATCTGAACAAATACATCCCTTCATTTATATTTTTGGCACTTTATTTTCTAAAGTAGCAGAGTGATAACCGAAGTAACAAACATTATTTTTGACTGAGAAACCACAATGTAGGCCCAAATGGTTCCAACTGTGAAATGTCCTGGAACAGTAAACTAAAAGTGAACCTTTGGAGACCATTGTTACTCGCACTTGTAAATGTAAACAATCATGACTGATGTGTTGTTGTTGAGCAGCCTGAAACATGTGTTGATGTAACAAATCACACAATCAGAAAACACTGTGCAGATGACAGTCAGTCCTTTAATTTGTGTATTTTTTTTCCTGCAGAATAAAAATTATCTGAGCACCTCAGCTGTTGAGCACCATTCACACTGAAGCTTTCTGCTGATGTCACAATGGTGATAAATGTGGTGGCTGGGCCACGTGGCTCTGGAACAGAGTGATCCTATCCAGCAGTGTCAGCGGGACGTCTCTGATGACTGCAGGCAGGTCTTCGTGTTGTAGTGGATAGATGACCACGCTCAGGGCCGGGCGCTCGACTGAAAATCTGACAGAAAGAAAACACAAGAAAAGCTGAATTTTAGATTTTCTTTCGCCACTTAATGTTTGATGCATAATTTGCCCTCACACACAAGCACTGACCTGTCCAGCAGAGCCTTCTGCAGTGTGCGACAAGCCACCAAGGTGCCGCCCATGAACATGTGGCACATGATGACATGGCAGCATCGCTCCATGAAGGTTTCTGCGGCTGCTGGGTCAAAGGTACCGCTGCGTGAGATAAGGCAGAGACGCTGCAGTAGAGAGCAGCAGGACAGAGCCTCAAAGAAGGACGCGTTGGCATTCAGGTAGGGCTGCTCTAATCTACAAACACACGGACATACAAAATTTAGTAAATAAAAACAACAAGCAAAGCAACTGCAGCAAAAATGTCTTCCATTAAATTTAATTAGACTAACTGGTGTACTGCCCTATGTTTTATAGTGAATATAAAGCACCACCTTTAAAGGAGGGGAGCAAGTATACTAGAAGGTAAATTTGAGTGCATAGTCATGTTATGACAAAGTTAGCCAAGTACTTGATGTTTCTGAATCTGCTTAACATTAGGATTTAATTATAACTTCAAATAATACATTAAATATTACAATTAATTTATAATAAATGCTTTCATTGGACTAAAAGGCAATCTGTTCATTAAAGGGACACACTAATTATGGCTGTCTGATGGTTACTGTTACAGTAAATAAAGGGTACACAAAGACATCTTCTGACCTGAGTTCCTGTAGCTGGGTGCACTGTTTAAGTGTGTCCAGCAGGGCGGGGGCGTAGTTCATGGTTTTTAGTGAT
Organism: Chaetodon striatus; assembly: GCA_029783705.1. Lineage (NCBI taxonomy): Eukaryota > Metazoa > Chordata > Actinopteri > Chaetodontiformes > Chaetodontidae > Chaetodon > Chaetodon striatus. The sequence continues at coordinate 8,712,165 of JAPZEB010000020.1, forward strand.
CCCATGTTGGCAAGGGATAATACCCGTAGGTCCTTGCAGTGCCTGGTCAGCTGTATCAGTCCCGTCCCCCTAAGGACCCCGGGAAGCCCAGCCAGAGTCAGACGACGCAATCGAGGCAAAGCCTCAAGTGCCGCCAAGTGTGCATCACCAACTCCTTGTGCCCACGCACACATGCCACGGGGCTCCACAGTGGCGCGAGTGCAGGGCTCAAGCCGAGGCAGCACGGAGACAAAACCTGGGCCAATGAGCTCTAAGGTCTCTAAAAAAGGGCAGCCAGCTAAGAGCAGAGTGAGCCCTGAGGTGCTGTCCCCTGACAGAGAGGAGTCTGAATCGGGTTTGTAAATCTGGAGCCCCATCCGGGGAGTCTTCTTTAACCCCAGGAACAACGCAGAGGGAGACGTGTTGTTTGTAGAGATCTGATGTGTGTTTAAGCCATCTGACAAGGTGCAGGCAGGCAGAGTGAGAGAGCGCAGGTGTGTGAGCTTGGCCAAGCTGGCACACAGGTGTGTTTCTACACCTACGACAGGTGAGTTTTCATGATGGTAGTGTGTGTGCATCAGGTTCAGCTGTTTGATGTTGGGGCAGCCAACTGCCAACTGGCTCATTGTCGCAGGAACCAGCTGATCTTCCACACTCCTACACTCTGAGTAGAGGACCTTGTTGATCCCGCTGAGGTTCAGGCTGGTCAGTTGCGTGGTGTCTCTGACTCCTCCCTCCAGCAACGACTGGAACACCTGTGGCCACAACGTTGGGCAGCGGCTGAAGCTCAGGTGCTTTGGACTGTTTCCCTCCAGGGCTCGCTTTAGGGACAAGGAATCCAGCCAGGATCGAGGGAGCTGCAGGGCCTCCAGGTCACCTTGTTGACCTAAGCTCTGGGCCAGTGAGGGTGCAGCAGGCCAGTGAGCAGGGTTTGGACCAGGAATTGAAACGAGGAAAACTCTGAGACGCTTTGGAACGTGAACACTGAACACTGCCAGGTAGAGCAGGAGCAAGGTCTGGTTTACCTGAGGACATCAACACACAGATACACTCATAACAAACTGCACAGTGCTACAGTGAAAAATGCAGATGGGAACATATTACATGTACATGCACACCAACGCTCACCTCTCCCGGAGCCAGCCTGGCAGTGAACTCCTCCAGCTGTTGGTAATGTGGCACACTGCTCTGCCCCATCATTAACTGACAGCAAATACCAATACCCTCTCTGGTTACATCAGAGATGTCAAACTGGAGCATCAGCCTGCAGTGCACCAACACAAACACAAACACTGTAGCAGTGAAACAGTAACAAAGACCTCAGAGAGCAATAATGTGCTTTGAAGTGACACGCAAATGCTTACTTACATTTCTAAATTAGTATTTAACCTTGTGTATAACAACTTATTTAAAGAATAGAGATTTGATTATGACACAACGTACAAGCTGATGCAAAAGCAGGAGCATTGCAATTATATTGGAGGCTCTAGGGATGGTGAATAAGTCAGTCTGCCACTTTAGTCGAGACTAAAATATATCAACAACTGATTGGATTCTCATGACATGTACACTCATGACCCCCAGAGGATACACCCTAATGACTTTGGTTATCCACTGACTTTTCCTTCAGTGCCACCAACAGGTCAAAACTTTTCATTTATCCAGGAAACATCTTGCGATCTACAAGATAAACTGGCAAACGTTTGGTAGACATTCATGATCCCCAGAGCATCCTGCTGACTTTGTTGAACCCCCGACTTTCCCTCTAGCGCCACCTTGAGGTTAGCTTTGGAGTTTTGATGACACGCATTCATGTTCCCTTCACTTTTCATTCAACACCACCACCAGGTCAGAACTTTTCATCTGTCTAATGCTTTGGTTTATGACCAAATATCTCAGTTGTACTTTGTGTTTGGTGCTAATTTGCCAGTGTTAGCATGCTAACATGCTAAACTAAGATGT
>JAPZEB010000020.1:8726067-8742358 GCA_029783705.1 Chaetodon striatus
CCTGAGGACTTATATGTAGGGAGGTAGATAACACTATTTTATATATTTACATATATTTTTTAAACTTTGTACTCACTAACTCCTCCCTGGCAGATGTTTCTCAATGTTTCCTCCGGACACTGAAGCCATTTCATAACTCAGTGGCGTGCGTGACTCATGCATGCATTGCAACACGCACACATGTACACACTCCCTGCATTGCTCACTCGCACAGTCAGAGAAACTCACAGGCCTGGCTCTCGGCTCTGACTAAGACCGTATATGGAAGAAGCTAGCAGGTAGCTTCTGTCCACTTTTCACTCATCCCTATCTCTCTCCCTCTCTCTCCTTCCCTTAAACACACATTCACTCTCTTCCTTTATTCGCCACATTTCCCCTCGACCCAAATGAATCACTCCCTTATTCCTTTTCCCAGGACAGGGACAATTATAGGAGCGCAATACAGCGTGCATATTTGCCCGTTACACTCTCTACCAGTCGTTTATGGCATCACATTCCAGCTGAGGTTCACGCATTCAGAGGAAGTGTGGCATGTGTGTGCTTGAGTCAAACAGAGAGAGGAAGAGGTCAGAGAAGATACACATTTCCAGACAAAAATCCACCCCAAAATCTCACGTCTGACAAAGAAAAGTGAACGCATGACACCAATTCTCAGGTCTCTGCACTGGCCCTCTCAACAGTTACATTTACTATCACTTCACAGAGCTTTAGACCTTAATACACCTCTGCCCGTCTTATCATATGAGCCCTCTTGGCCTCTCAGGTTTGTTGTCTGTTAACCATTTCCAGAGTCCAAACTGAACACGGTGGGGCAACATTTAATCACTACGGACCAGAGAGCTAGAGCCGTTGTCTGATTAGGGGACTGAGGGGCAGAACACATGTTTTTGGGTCCCTAATTAAGTCTTCAGACTAGATTTTGAGCACAAAATCTCATAAATGGAAAGAATTTTGCTGGAAAAATTGTAGTTTGATTTTTTTAATCACTCCTCTTACAAAGGCACACCATGACATCAGTAATTCTCAGTGCTGGAGGAATTGTGGCTGTCAAGCTGCCAACTGTTACCATGTTTTCTGGGAATGACCAAATGAAATTACCAGAAAGAAATACACAGGGCTCAACAAAACATGGTTAACATTGTATACATTAGTCATACATTTAGGCTATACACGGATCATCCAGAGCGTTAAAACCACTGGCGGGTGAAGTGAATAACATTGATCATCTTGTTACAGTGCAATGTTCTGCTGGGAAACTTTTGGCTCCTGGCATTCATGTGGATACTACTTGACACGCAGCACCCACCCGAACACCACTGTGGAGCAATGCGCCATGCCTCACTGCAAAAACTGGTCAGGAGTGGACCGAAGAACGTCACAGAGAGCTCAACGCATTGACCTGGCCTCCAAATTCCTCAGATCCCAATCTGATTGAGTATTCGTGGGATGTGCCCCAGAGGTACCCCCCTGATCCACTGTGGGGCCTTTTTGGATCGGACTTGGCTCTGACATGTCAGGGCATGGAAACAGGACCTTTGAGGGTGTCCTGTGGAGTCTGGCACTGGGGAGGTGGTGGTGGTGGATCCTTTGAGACCTGTCGATTGTGAGATGGGTTACTGGAATGTCCCATGAATGCTGGATTAGATTGGGATCTGGGGAATTTGAAGACCAGGTTGATGCCTTCACTCTTTGTTACATTCTTCAGGATGTTTCTAAGCATTGATGGTGGTGAGGAATGGTGTATGATCTGCTGGAGGGGGGGCACTGCCATCGAGGAGTGTTATTGTCATGAGGGGAGGGACTTGGTCTGCAGCAGTGTTTGGATGAGTGAAGTGCTTCAAGTGGCATCCACATGAATGCCAGGACCAAAGGTTTCCCAGCAGAGTATGGTATTGTAACGAGATGGTCTGTATTGTTCATGTCATCTGTCAGTGGTGTTAATGTTTTGGCCGATTGATGTATGCTGCCTGAAGGAAAAGGTATTGGCAGCAGGGAAAAGGCTCTGACCAGAGGATAGATTATGCATCTTGGTCCCATTACAAATAACTGGATAGGTGTAACACAAAACAAGATTTGTATTTCTCTTTATATCTAAAGATGAACATTTTCACTCAACACTGGGGAAATTGGGTGCAAAATTTGAAACCTTAGAGACCTGACTTTAAGATAATGAATTGAAGGAACATTCATTACTTTCTCTGTTCCTTATTGTATTCTCTTCCACGTCCAAATATCTCAGTATTATCTGCATCAAGTTATTTATTTTATTTTTGACTTTACCTCTGTCTCTCTGGATGTGTACAGTTACATTATGGCTCTTTTTTCGTAGCCATCCCTTGTAAATGAAAAGAAATAGATTATGAGTCAATCTAAATTAAAACAAGGCTGAGAGATTATATTTGCTGAACAAGATTCTTTCTCACTACTTTACTCTTTTACTCTTGGCTCTGAAAAACATTTTCACTGCTTGTATATCCATTGTTTTGACTGTGGATGTGACAACACTGCATTTTGAAATAAAAAAGAAACCAAAAACTCGATTTTGTCACAAGGTCACTCTATCAGACAGGAGCACATGATTAGTAATAATATGGGACACAGCTTAGTTGAGGGTGTACTTGTACTGTGCAAATTCTTAAACACATTTGGGATTCATCAAATTACGCACAAACAACAAACTGGGGCTTTTGCGGCCCGGGGGTAGTTACCTACTTTGCCCAGCTGGTAATCCAGTTCTGACTGGAACAAACTTCCAGAAGATATTAAGGAGTAATTCACTTCATATCTTTTTAATTTTCTTTTATGTCTTTCTTCATGTTTAATGGTCTTTGCTGTGGTTTCTATAAAATGTTGTAAAGGTCCACTACAGCGGCTGATTTGAAAATGCAGAAACGCAAATGGGCCTATCTGGGGCCAGTGTTTGGTTTGTCCGCTCTGGGCTACTGTAGAGAGGACCAGCTCAGTATGTCGACAGCTCATTCAGCTCATATAAATGGCTCATTCTAAGGTAACAAAAACACAACAGTTCTTATTTTTTAGGTAATTATAAACTAATCAAAACAGGTGCTCCTACATCCTACACACTGCAGCTTTAATATATTTGTTTAAAGCCGCTGTGAATGTATGTAATTAGTTACACAAATTAACCTTCCTTGCTTAGCGATGACCTCGGAGTGGAAAGATCAGTATGTTGAAATGACTTACAATTTTTTTAAACTGCCAAAAGCTAAAAATACAATAAACTGGGGTCTCCAGGCTAATGCCTCTTCCTGATATTCCCAACCCCTGTTTCTCTTTATTTAATTTATTTTTATCTCTACTCTTGATTTTGTTTTATTTATAAATGTTTACATAAATGTATAATCAAACACGACAAAAAATTAAATAAAAAAAAAAATACAAAAAATGTATTCTTGCCCTGAGTAAGAGTTCTGTTTATTAAAGTATTATATATGACTCTGTGCCACAGACATTTAGACATCCTCTTTGTTTTTCCATCTTTACAGTTTATCCAACCAGAGTGAGCATATAAGAAGCAGACTGCAGGTTCAAACTGGAAAATGTAGCAACAATTTAACATGAAATATACACTTATATATACACACACACACATTTACAATTATTGTTTTACTTCTTTTTATCAACAGAACAAGAACATTTGAGGCCTGCAAGCTGAAAAGCACAAGCTGAAAATACCAGTGTTAGAACAGATTTGATTCCTCTCCATGTCTTGACTGTGTCACGCAGTCCAGCTCTTCCCCATGTCGACCAGCTCCATGCCTTCACAGTAGGACCGTGGCCTGGTCACCCTCACCTGGTTTCACAGGGAAACAACAAATGAAACCAGATAAACATACAGTGTATCTCTGTGTGTCTCTTTTTCACCCACACACACACACACACACACAGTCGAACACTCACTGTGGGTGTCCTGTGGGAAGCCAGTTGCTGCAGAAGTGGGAAGGGAGTCCAGTGAATGGGCTCCACAGGCCAGCTACAGACAGAGAGGTCACTGGCCTTACCCGAGTCCAACACGCCGTCCCCCATACTCATCTCACTCCCCCTCCAACCATACTGAGAGCTACAGGACAGACAGAGAGCCGAGGGATTATTCACAGACATGGTCTATATACAATGTGTCAATGAGCACCAGTACTTACAGAGATACGTTTATGGTTTTGTCAAGAAAAACTGTGAGCAGTGAGAAAAGAATAGGACCAGAAATTTTGTTTTATTCATTATTATTTGGCTTTAATGATTTATTCAGCTCCAGTTTGAGAAAAAGATTAAAAGGTCAATATTTTAACTGCACAACCACTAAATTGCACTCTTCTTTTAACCTCTTTACTTGCTCCTTTTACGTAGATAAAACACAGCATTCAGTCATGAAAGCTGATATAACCAGTACTGGAGAACAACTAGTTACATATAATGGAGTTACATAATTAGATTACGAAACACACATGACTGTAATACATTACAGTCACTGAAAAAAGAATTAAATTACAGCTACTTATAAAAATGTTGGTGATTACAAAGGGGTTACATGTGAGTATATTCTTTTAAGTAAAAAGTTATATGTAGAATTTAACATTCATTCTGTTGCTTTGCACCTTTTGTTGTGCAGGAACGCCTCCTTATAGCATATTTTGGACAATAAGAGCCAGCAAAGATGTTGGGACAAATATGAATGCATTTATGCACTTATGTTTTTACGATGTTTCACCGTAATTGCCCAGTTTCAAACATTTGGCAGAAAAGTAATCAAAAATGAATCAAATGTTACAAGTTACATTACTTTAATGAAGTTATTAAAATAATAATACAATGCAAATGTATCTCTGTAAGTACTTATTACATTTTAACAGGGTGACTAGTAATTTATAACCTATTACATTTAATAAGTAACCTTCCCAACATTAAATATAATCAATATTTCTATACCAAAAACAGATGAAATGATTATGTGTACTTTGAAAGGGGCTGGTGAGGATGAAAACCCTACTGAAAATGATCACCTAACTCGACTCTAAAGGCCTTTTTTTTAACACGTTTTAGTTCAGTGTTTCCTTTTTTTTTTGCTTTATGGCGAACAATTTAATTGTTTTGGTTTTTGGTTCAGTGTATCATCCTCATCAGAGTCACAGCCACATGTAGGCAGCGGTTTTCAGATATAAAGCTCTGAGAAATCACTGTACAGGACCGGCTCAGCTTTAAATGGCAGATAGTTAGCAACCAGCTGATGGACATGGTGAAGACTTCAGCAGCTAAAGAGACAAATATTTCCCTCCCCCTGAGCTACAAGAAACCATGAGAATGTTTGATTAACTTTTGTCACTTGCCCAAAAACACAACTTCAAATAAATGATAATGTAACTGTAGGTCTGTTGACCGTGTGAATAAACAGCTGTTTGTAGAGTCTGCTGCAATGTGAACTCTGTGTTTAAAATTTGTTCTGCTGCCCCCAAGTGGCAGCCTTTTGGTAAGGTATTAATTTTTTTTAAAGTTATTTATGTGCGGTACATTCAAGATAAAGGCTACTATGCAGGATCAAAAAACGAACAAACAAAACAATGTATGTATAGATTCACACAAAAGTAATGCCTCTCTACCATCAGTTATGACCCACTAGATGAGTGTGGTGCTGTATTTATCTGCAGAGACTCTGCCGTCTGCCTGTATTTTCTCCTTATTTTCTGTGTTAGGGAGGTTTATGGGTGTGTATCCCCTCTTTATAAAATGATCACGACCAGGTGCCAGACCATAAGCAGCAGGCATCGAAGAGACACAGCACCTACATGAATGCAGATATAGTGAGGCGACATGCCAACTGAGAGTGAATGTGGGATGGGATTTTATTTTCAATTAAGCTGGCGAGCATGTTAAACAGTAACAGCCAATACTGCATAGTATACCTTTGAGTGGGCTAAAAATGGGTTCAAGTTCACACATACAATTTTAAAGCCTAATCCACCACAGAGTGTTTCACAGAAGCTCTAGGCAACAGGTTGTAGTTGTTTAGCTTACTTGTTTTTGTCTTGATCATTATTTTATTGGTCACCCCTTAAATCTGATGTTGCTTTAAGGGTGTACAAATGAGAGCAGAGCACAGGCACATGCATGTTACATACTGCAGTGTGTATTTCATGTTATAGACAGGCAGATTGAGGAGGACAAAACAATATTTGTTCCCTACACGATCAATAACATTCTAATACTCTTAGGCATATTAACCATAATGTGTAATACCGGACATATGTGTGTGTGTGTGTGTGTGTGTACCTGTGGGGGTATATTGTATTAATGCGTGTCCCATGGCTGGGGCAGGTGGAGGCCAGCGACAGCGTGTCGTCGTGGTAACAGCAAGGGCGGTCGAGCGCCCGCAGGTGCAGTAACTCATCGGAGCGTGTAAAGGCGGGATTATCCAGTGAGTCTGCTGATCCTGCCCACGAACGCAACCAGAACCGTCCTGACAGCTCATCAAAATGGTTGAACCTGCGATAGCTGCACACACGACAGATAATGTGAGGATGAATAAATACTCACAGGGTACCATATTACTAGATGAATTGTATCTGCTTCAGTTTTTATCTGGGATGAAGTAAGACACACATATATAACAATGTTAACAAGTTTTAAAAGTCTCACTGGAGGAAACAAAAATGCAAAAATCAACTACTGAGGGAGCAGACAGATTTCAGTAAACAGTGCTCTCCTGTTGACTGGGCCTGCTGGAGAAAGTTAAGCTCCTAAGAGTCCAACTTTCTCTAGACAGCACGCCTACTCCCTACTGTTAAGGAGACAGTCTGGATTTAAGGCTTAACTTCAGACTTATTACCGGCTGTCTGAACTTTCTCCCCAATATTAGGAGTTAATCTCAGGATGAAACTAGTGTCCCAGTTTAGGAAAATAAAACTCTTTCCCCTCGCAGACAAACTCTGTGATTTAGGTTCAGACAACAAGTGTTCGAACATAAAAATCTTGACAAGTGCAGCTTTAAGAGGCTGAATCCCAGTGTCTGCAATCCAATACATCTGAAGGCTGTATATATCCACAATTCAGTCCACAGGGCCCTCAAAGAGACTATTTACAGACGTCCAGAGAGTCTGTTAGAGGTGCAGATTTTTCCAGGCTTCGTTTGGAAAATTACCCATTGCAATATTGATGCGATAAGAAAACAATAATAATAATAATAATAATAATGGAAAACAACCTAATCCAGTCTAATCCTGTAAAGTAAACACAATTTTTTAAGTCACAGTACTCATATATATGTGTATATATATTTAATGTTGTCAGCAGGTCTACCTTTGCAAACAGCTCAGAGGAGCACTTTGAGGTTGTCAACAGAAATTTTGATTCATCACCATGAAAGTGATTGAGGTCTGAAGTCCTGTCTATTAACACATCTTATCCCCTCAAGTCCTGGTATCCTAACAGACGTGACATGGTGACAGTGAACACATCACTGTCTTCAAGTCCACACAGTGAACATTTGGATTCAGTCCGACTGTCTCCACATTTTTTAAGTCTCCGGCCTTCATCCTCAGTGTGTGGTTCAGCAGCCAGACTCTGACACCTAGTGGAAATTGATGTAATTACAAGTACTGTTAATGTGGTTATATCCATCTCACTGTCTAGTTTTCCCCTCTCAACACATCATCGCCTCCAAGGTGTCTACTGAGTAATTTCCACGTGTGTCTCATCAGTTTAAGTCATGAAGAGTCAAATGTATTTTAATGTTTCCCATATGTGTCTGTGTGTGTTAACATGTGTCAGTTCCACCCAAAAGCCCTCGAGACCATTCATCGCCCACACAAGCAAAGCTGACCATTTTATTCATTTTCTAAATATTTCTTTTAAGGTAATCATCCTCACATTTTACATTATCCTTCATGTATATGGCATCTGCAGGCCTTACAATAATTGAATTTATTTTCTCTCCAAAAGCGACCTTATTAAACTAAATCTAGACCATATCATCCCTGCTGGTTTTCTATCATACTTCGGGTGGTTTGCGTTTGAAAGCTGTAACAAACTGTATTCTATGTGGTATTAAAAAGGTCTTAACAAGTCATATTTAACCAGGTGAACCTCTGTGCATTGAGTGTATTAATCTTCATGTTGCATGTTCTGTGCTGTGAGCTGTAGTTTTATGTGTGTCACAGGGTACCTGCTCCGAGTCTGATCTACTTTGGCCTGGATCAGAATGGCTCGGTAGCGTCGCACTGCCACAAGGGCCAAAACGCCGATCACCGTCACCATGATGAGTAAGATGGCAAGACATGCGCCCACAAGCCGTGCTCGAGTCATCCTCATGTCACACCTCTGGCCCATGTACCAGAAGTCATCTCCTACAAGGCAGCTAGTACACAATAAAAAACAAAAACAGGCTTACATGCACAGAGCTTCCTTGGATGGACGGAGAGATACAAAATGAATGTATCTATCAGTGTATCTGTGTCTTCTTACCGGCAAACTGGGAGTTGGCTCGGGTGGTGAGTACAGATGCCGTGGTGGTGACAGTAGTCAAAGTGGCAGACAGAAGAGCAGCTATAGTTCGAAGAACCAGGCTGGAACACACACTTGTAGCCTCCTGGACACTGCAGTAACCAGTCACACACATCACCCTGCAGACCTGGAGGAAAGACGTGTTAAAGGATGAGCCCAACGGTATTCTACATTTTTATTATTGTCAACAAATCTCATAAAAAGACAAAGAACAACACCGTGGTTGGTTGTTGCGTCAGTCTGAGTAACTTTATGACCTTCCTACCCTGTCTGTGACACTCACCTCCAAGCCACCCATTTCAGTACCTACTAAAGAGGTAACTCTACAGTACAAACCCCAAAAAGCCACAAATACATAGTTTTTGTTTGTTTGTTTTTTACAGGAAAAATAATGTCCAAAAACGACTGAACACTGTCGTGAAGTGGTTTGATGGCACATGCCACCCAGTGCACCCAGTATGGCTGATTTATGTTTATTATAATAGTGTCTGCTCGACAATGGATCTCTATGGCACAGAGGGACAGATGGTTTTGTATTTTTTCAATAGCTTTCATTTTTATTTAGTTTTTGTTTTCGTTTCAATTTAGTTTCAGTTTCCCGAGTGGGGCTGCTTGTTTCAGTTTAGTTTTTTATTGTTTGGAAATGTTAAGTTTCAGTTTAGTTTTTATTAGTTTCGGTATTAGTTTTAGTATTTTTAAATTATCACTATAATATGAGGGGTAATTGTCAGCGGAAAGATTTAAGACGTTCAGAATAGGTATTACAATACAAACACAACACTTTGTAAAGTCAACCGACTCACAGTCATGTAGACATAATTTAATGCCTCCTCACGCTTGTTGTGTTGATAAATTTGACCAAACTGACAAAGACTAAAACTAAAGACATTTCCTGTATATTTTTATCTTATTTTAGTAAGTAAGTTCATAATATCATTTCAGTTAGTTATCGTTTTTTAGTTTTTGTTTTCCTTGTTATTTCAGTCATCAAAAATCTTTTTTTATACCTAGTTTTCAATAGGTAGAGCAGCTCATCCACTAATCGGTGGTTCGATTCCTGGCTCCTCCAATCTGCATGTCAAAGTATCCATGGGCAAGATACTGAACCCCAAAATGCCTGTGCCATCAGTGTATAAGTGTGTCAGTATCTAAACTGAGTAGCAGGTGGTACCTTGTATAATAGCCTCAGTCACGAGTATGTGAATGTGTGAATGTTACTCTGTAGTGTAGAAGTGATTTGAGTGGTTGGATGACTACCACATCATTACTTTTAGTGTACTTTTAGTTAACTATAATAACCTTGCGGAGGAATAAGACATATCAGACGTTGGGTACACAGACAGTACTTGTTGGCAAGATGATTTTGTTGTTGGTTTTGGGGATTATTTCAAGAGGTCTGCTGACTTAAAAAAAGGAAAAATAACTACTACTATTATCATCCTTTGAATTTGTCTGCCAGTAACACAATAGCTTAAATACCTCACAGATGGTGGACCACATGCGCTTGAGAATTAGCAAATAAAATAACATAGGTTTTGAAAGTCTATGTAGTGTTAGTTTAGAGACTATTTGTAAATGTAGAGTTGGCTGATGATTGTTAATACTGTATTATTTGATGCAAGTATCCCTAATGTCTCAAATTATCTGCCAAGAGAATACACCCATCAACCTACTTTGACACCAGCAAACAGGCACCCACAGCACCCACTTATGTATGTGGCAAACCAAGTGTCAAAGTATACAGAGTACAGTACAGATGATTCCATGCCACAGTAACAAGTTTATTATCAGAGTAAGGCAGACGTGTTAATCTGATTTCTCGTAAGTGGATTGTGAGTTTAACTGAATCAATCTAACCAAGTTATGATGTTTAAATGAGTCTGCGTTACATGGGAGTGTGAGTCTCTGTTAATTAAGTAAGCAGGTTAGGGAGGGAATTTCCTCCCAGGTAAATGTAGTCACTGAAGCTGACGGCTAACCTGGTGGTTAAAGTTTTGTTGTGTCTTTAGTGGACAGTCAACAGGGAGAAGAGATCGACATGCAACTAAAGGTTCCTGTCCAGACTCGACACAAAGGTCCACTGTGTAGGATTTAGGGCCACCTACTGGCAGAAATGATACATAATATTTAAAACATTCATATATTTTCATGAGTGCATAATCACCTGAAAATAAGAATCATTGTGTTTTCGTTACTTTACAATCAGCCATTTATATCTACATACAGAGCAGGTCCTCTTCCACAGAGTCCGCCATGTTGTTTCTACGGTAGCCCAGAACAGACAAACCAAACACTGGCTCTAGATAGGACCATTTGCATTTTCACGTTGGCCATCATAGTTTTCCTACGCACTTGGCACACAGGAGAAATTTCAGTTCTCCGACCCCACAACTAGATGCCACTGAATCCTACACACTGGACCTTTAAACCACGAGGCGCCCCAAAAGTAAGTAATCTTGAGTCAGCCGTCTACAGGTATGCATCTCGACCCAGGCTTACCTCCCAGTGTGATGTTGGTGATCTTGGAGGATCTGAAGCTTGTCCCGTCACACACAGCCTGAGCTAGTCCTGTCCGTTCCAACAGTGATGTGGGTCCCGTCATGCTGAGCCACTGCAGAGCTCCGCTGGTCTTGAACTCCAGCAGACTCTGCACTGCATGGCCGCTGGGACAACAATACATTCACTTTCTGTATCTGTCTTCACACAACCTAGCCCTGGTTTGTGCTCGTCATGTGTTACCATTATATTAGAGTTCGAGCGAGGCACCATATTTCCTGAAAATACCTACTTGGTCATCTTTGAAAAATCCTGACAGTCGTTTCACAACACTGATTGCTGTTCTAAAGGTATATCAACAGTTTCAATGTAAATACATGAGAAGCATAAACAGGGGCTAACTGCAGTTTACTATAGCTACAGTACACATATGTACTTTATAAGACCTCACCTGCTCCAGACTCCCAGCAGCCTGCTGAACCCCGGGGCTCTCTGAAGGTACGGCTCCAACTGAAAGAAGCAGGAAGTGAGAACTTAATAGCAGCTACCAGGGCGGAGCGGGGGCTTCTGGGGCTCCAGCCCCAAGTGTTTTCTCAAAAACAGTCCCCAATTCAGAGTTGTCACTCGTATCACATATGGCCATTCACTACGAAAATTCTACTATTTGTTCCTTTATTTTCTAAATAGATTTTCAGAGTTTGGACGGGGTTTAGCGGGATGTTCAGTGACATTCATGTAATACAGTAAACGAGCTAACCACACCAACGACGGCTTGGAAATGTGCAACAACAATTTCTCCTGACAAAAGATATCAAACAAAAGCCGGAGACTGTATCGTATTAAGTAGCTGTGAGCTGTAAATTCACTGCCTCTAAGCAGAAGGCAGAAGATAACGTTATTTTGGAGCATTACGGGGCTGTGTCGGCAAGCACTCCCTATGAAAAACATCCCCACAATGCACACTGACTGGCAGAAAAAACAAGCTAACGAACAAAAAACCCAACTTGTTCGTCAAGCAATCTCAGTTAACTGAGGCGTCTCTGACTGGTGACTTTCAGGATTGGCCCTCGTTATTTCCTAAAGAAATCTAATATAATTGGCTACATGTTCTTCTGTATTGTAGACCTCATTTACTTGGCATTGCTGGGGACCCTTGATTTGCAATTAGAGCAGCCCACATTATTATGGGATGGATTCAAATGTAACAGATTTGTCAGCTTAACATTCATTCCTTGAACTCCACTCCAGCACAGTATCACAAAAACGGGTTTTAAGATTAGTGAACTGTTAATGCCAAATTCCTACCCTACCTATGTTGTGCAAGTTAAAAATAGCGACATCAGACAATTGTGCCTCTTTTTAGGTGGCAGCAGTAAAAATTGGTCATCATCAGCATTTGTTGTGCTGTGGTTTCAGAACGATGAAGACGGCTGGAGAACAATTAGATAGCAAAAATAGGATGTAGGCTCTGCAGGATGATTTTTTGCTTGGAAACTATCGTGTTTTTTTCCCAAATGATTCACAGATTTTTAGGCATTCTAGTATCTCAGATAGCTTGACAAATAGTGCCCATAGCTGCCGTAAATAGGCTTATCAAAAACCCCCTAGGTTTTAGCTCAGCCCTGAATGTTTATAACATCTGTCTCTCACCCAGGCAGCGGTGTCTTCCTCCAAACCAGAAGTAAAAGCCGAACTGGATTCTTCTACAATGATCTGCAGCAGCAGCTCGATCGACTCCACTGGACAGAGCAGGCAAATAATTTCATTACAACAGGCCTGGACACTCCCAACCTATTATTTAATTACACACAAATATGTGCAGTACCTTTGATGGCTGCAGGCTGGTCCAGCACAATGTAGAACTTGGGAGTCTGAGTTGTAGACATCCAAGTTGGTAAAGAGGTTAAAACAGAAGGTGTGAGTGTCAAATGTTTCTGCTGGGTGGTGGGATGTGGGGCTGTCCGGGATGGAGCTCCAGCTGTAGGAGTTTGTTTAGTTGTGCTGCTGGGAAACCGCTGCCAAGACTCATCCTCTTTCTCTACGTCTACATCTTTATCTCCATGTCCATGATCTGAGTTTGCAGTTGTGAGTGAGAGCGGGGAAGTCTGTGTTGTAGTAAAATGGTTGTGAGGGTGTGCATGTGTAACTGGGACTTTAGTGGAGGATGGCAGAGGCAGGTGGCTCTGTGTGTGAGGTGTGTCTGATTTCACTGTAGACGACTGTGAGGGTATAAGCGTTGTTTTAGGGTCGATGAGGGGTGTGTGTGCAGCAGATTCAGTACTAGAGGAGGGCAAAGGCAGGGGTGTGTGAGAGAAGTGTGAACTACCAGGAAATGTAGTGTGTGCTTGGAGTGTGTATGAAGGTGTGGGTGAGTGTATGGGTGCACTGGAGGACGAAAGATGAGCAGGAGTTGGTGAATCTGTAGGTGAGTTGTCATGTAAGAATGTGTAAGTGGGACGCAGTGTGTGTGTTCCAGTGTCAGTGGTGGTTCCTGTGGCAGCCGAGTTATGGACTACATCTCCCAACGTCAGTGCTGCTGTGGGTGTAGAGGAAGGACCAGGGAAACTCGAAGTCCGGTCATCTACTATGGTAATGTCAGGGGAGGAGGACATAGTTTCAGTAGTCATGTATGTTCTTAATGTCGTTGTTTGCATCTCGTCCTTGTTTGTCTGTGTGAGTGGGGAGGATGTGTGAGGAGGTGGGAGGCTCTCTGTGCTTTGTGTCTGTGTGGAAGGAGTGAAAGTGTGAAGCATCTCTGTGTTTTCAAATTCATCAGAGGACTCAAACGCAGCAGTTTGACTGGTAACGTCTGATGCTGCTGATACAGATGAGTCAGTTCGACTAATGTTTAGATGAGATGAAGCAGCCTCCACAGTACCAACAGCGGTGTCAAGCCCTGCGAGGTGGGCGGTGGATGATTGGCTCCCACTGGGGCCCTGTGAGGATGACGCAGTGGGTTCAGTATCAGCGTGCACACTGCTTGAGTCACTCTGCTGAGGTTCGGAGGGTGATTTTAAAGGATCAGAGGTGACAGTGGAGGTCAGATCAGAGTCAAGTCTGTCTGTGCTTCGCTGGCTCCTCCAGGAATGGAGTTGTTTCTCTCCAGGTGTCCCGCTAACGGCTCCACCATGTGGGATTGGGATGGTACCACTCTCCCAGGTTGTCTGGGAAGGTAGCTCAGAGGGAGAGGAGGTGAGAAATGGGAGGCGGGTGCTGGACACAGTGGGAAGAGCTTGTGTGGTTATAGATATGTTAGACGTCTGAGTGCCTGTATATTTGTGTATATCTGTGCCATGCGAGGTGTTGTTGCTCCGGTCTGTTTCGTGTGTCAGTGCCGTCTGGGTGTGAGGGGGCTCGCTGCTTGCGTTTGTTCCTGTGTTTGCTGTGTGAAACGGTGTATCTGTACTGAGTGTATGCTGAAAATAGGGGTGTGTTCTCCTTCTGGCAGACATTTTACCATCAGCGAGGTGAGCAGCTCCAGATGTATCCGCTCCATTGTTTTGTCCTTCCTCAGGAAGAGGGAGAGTTTCCCTATCGGCTCTCCCAGCCTCAGTGAGTCCCTGCAGGGGTGAGGTGGGGTGCAGCAGCCCCTGGTCCTCAGAGGAGGGGCTAGACACAGACTGAGCCTCAGAGCTCCACTCCAGACCTTCGTGGAGACGACCCCTGCTCCTTTCTGTCCCACTTCCCACCTCCTGACCAACAGGAGCTATGCTTGTAAAGCTGGTTCCTGTCTGAGACCAACGCAAGAAGTCTCGGCCTGAATGTGGGCTGGTGTGGTCCTCCGAGGAATTCCTCTCATCTTCCTGGACTGGATGACCAGAAACAAACACAAAAACAGAGAGGGTGAGGAGAGACAGAGTGGAAATCACAACAACATAATATCTATCTGCCTCTCACACCACAGTGTGTGTGATAAGAACTTTCCGACGGACAGATTTACGGCTCATAGCACAGTTTGAACAACACATTTCCACAATATGTTTCCACAGTTGGTAACCATAATATTCTACTGTAAAAACAAAAAACACTTTTCATGCAGTCACACAGTCAACAAAATAAACAAAAAACAGCTCTAAAACAAGTCTGATCTAAATGCTATTATGACAATTAGATTAAACTCTCGTGATCAGGGTGCAGGAAAGTGGACCATCCTGACTCAATAAATCAAACTGGATAACTGAGTAATGGCTCCTCACCATAGTAGGACAGCTGAATTGGATTTGAGAATCGTCCTGCTCCTGTCCAAGTCAAGGTGGCTTTGTTTCCATCACAGCCTGAGAGCAGAGCCGTCCCCCCACTTTCCAAAACCCGATCTTCATCTTTCCAAACACAGCGCACTGTTACACCCGAACCACTTTCCAACCATGCTAACTTTAAGAGTACCGTCCGACCCCTGGGAATACCTATCGTCCAAGTGCAAATTGAAACCGGTAGGGTTTTGTCAGACTGGTTGTTCATGGGGTTGAGTCTGTTGTTGGTGTCAGTAGAAAGTCCAGGTAGAGTGAGATTGATGTGACCTGAAGGCTCTTTGTCCAGGCTGACATTCCCAGCACAGTGGTGGGGTGACAAGGCCAAGATTTTATCTGAGGAAAGAAAAAAAGACGGTGGTAAAAGAGGGTATCACTCTGGCACTGATCTCCTGATCTGTATGTCACGGTGAAAACCAATTCATTTACGGGTATATATTGTAGGGAGTTCCAGGGTGTCCCCAGAAAAATGGTGTATAGATTAAGTATTTAAAGGTTCAGTGTGTAGAAGTGAGGGGGGTATATTGGCAGAAATGTAATAACATAATAAGCATATTTTCTTTTGTGTATAATCACCCAGAATAAGAATAGTTGTGTTTTGTATATCTACACAGGGAGTGGGTCTTCATTTATGGAGATCACCATGTTGCACCGCCATGTTTCTACAGTAGCCTAGATCAGACAAACCAAACACTGACTCTAGATAGGGTCATCCGGTTTTCTCGTTGGTCACTATAGTCAGATTTCCACAAAGACAACACAAAGATTTGTAATGTAAAACTGCTTTTTTTCAGTGTGTTTACAGGTTTAAATCACCAGGTTTGTTTTTGGCGAAGACCGGTCCTCTGTGTATAATTGAGCTCCTGGTGAAAACCCCCTGAACGTCTGGATCTTAAGCTATCAGAGGATAAAAGTGAGCACACATTGGCAAGGTGTGTGCGAGCCACCTGTCCCTGACATACCAAACAGCATCGAAGAAACACTCATTTGTAGCTTGAAACTGCTTTATTTAGTGTTTTCTCCTGTTTTATCACCTG
>JAPZEB010000020.1:8772964-8789504 GCA_029783705.1 Chaetodon striatus
AGATGAATGAGGTGGAGGAGGGTGCGATGATTCCACCTAAAACGACAGCTGACAGGAGCAGAGAGGAGAACAGATTCAAAGTTTGGCAGCAGCAACATGAATGGCTGAAGGAGATTGTGGCAAAGTTTGATTGACTAACCAGGAGGAGGAACGTCCATAGTCAGCAGATTGGACGAAGTGGTGGGAGTGGGATAGAGAGAGAATTGTGACTGGGTGTAGCATAAAGAAAGTCTTCCTTATTGAACTTACACAGAGCTTCATTAGATGTTTGGGTCATCATAGCGTCTTTACAGTTCAATAAGCAGCTCTGATACAGTAGACTGGCAGTTTTAAAACCCTCCCTGCCTGGTTAACATTTACATCTTTCAAACTCTGCCCTTCCAGTTTGTAAGTCAGGCTTTCTGTCTTAAATTTGAATGCGAGATAACCTGTGATCATACTGATTGTACCGACATTATACTGTTTTTACAGGCTGAATAGGACTCATGGTTACAGTTGAGCAGACTTTGTGTTAGTTTGGTGGAGTGCTCCTTTAAGGGGTTACATTGAACTGCTGCTCCTTTTAACTCAACACAAGTCTCGTCTCCGGTTTGACTCCCGAGCTCCCCTCCCTCCTCCCTGTGGCACAGAGTTCGGTTGCCATGGCACCCAGCAGGGTATTCATGCTGTGTATGACAATGAGTGTAATGTCGGTGGCCCCGTCTTAGATTACAGGAACACAGAGGTCTGTTCCCCCCGGAGAGAAGACGGTTACAGCAGTGAACCTCCCTGACGGTCACGCCTGCTAATGTTAGACTCAATAAACACTAATCCTCTGCCGGGCCCGTCCTTATATTACACCTTCTTTTCCCACAAATAAACTGCTGTAGGTGTATTTTTCTTTTTCTGTCTCACACCTACATTGTTAGTCTCACTTTTCTGTTTAATTTATAGGTCTGCGCTTCTTGAACGTATTTCTGTTTTTCACTCCTTAAGAGTATAAACCATGGCAGCAGGTGTCTGACAGGATATCCTGCTTTGAACCAGGATGCAGGGGAACACTCGTCCACCAAACAACCGCTGTGTTAAGAGGATCATTTTAAGGACATGGCTGTTTCCCATTAGTTTATTGATTCCCTGTGATTAATTATCTGCCTCCCCCTCCTCTGATCATATCCTCGCTGACCTTTTGACTGTTGACGGTGGTTTTAAGTTGTTGCCATGTGGACAGCCTGCCAGACATTCCTATAGGAAGTTAACAACAATGAGTTGCCAAGTCAGCAGCACTAATTCACTGCCCAGGGAGACAGCTATTGAGATATCCGCTCTGAGGTTTAGTCAGATTAACGTCTTCTGTCGGAGCCGAGGGGAGGCAGATGGCTTTTTTTTTTTACAACCCCACCGTGTGTCATAGGATCAGTTTTACAAAGAAAGACCCCCGTCTGTGCGACTTACGAGCCTTAAGTGAGCTCACTGTGCCGATAATTGTTTTTTTACGGACTTTGCTTGACGTGGTCCTCAGTGAGGATAAAACATTTTTACTTAGGTAAAACACAGAGTGAGTAGCAGCTTGAGTGGTAAATTTCAGGGAGGAAAAAGCTGCTCTGTCGTCAGTTGTTGGCTACTCTTTAAAGAACTGGACACTTAAATATTGTTTTGGGAGGTTTGTGATCATTTGAGCTCCTTTTTGTACTATTTGGGTGGTTTTCAACTACGAAAAGTTCAACTATATCCCAGTAAATCTGCCTCTCCTCTAATTTGTTTTATCAAGGTTGACAAGGCACTAAATTCAGTGGGCTCAGCTTGACGTGCAAAGACTGATAACTGATGACCATTAAAACCAAATGTCACTCCAGTTTATTACAACTAGAATCCTTTTCATCTATTCAAATTACCATTCAGCCAGTCTATTATTACCGTATGCAGGTTTTAGGCTCTTATTGGGCTACTTTTGTGAGCAATGGAGGAAGTATTCAGATCCTTTACTTTAAGATCTGAATTTCAGTGCTGACACCACACTGAATATACTGTTACAAGTAACAGAAAATGCATAGAAAGTGTTACCCAGATAAAAGTATGTAAGTATAATCAGGAAAAAGTTGTAAAAGTTAACATACTCAATGCAGAAATGTGTCCCCTCTTACTGTTATACTATTTTACGTATATCAGACTGCAACTAATGAACAGTTTATAAAATAAATAAATAGAAAAAGGGGCAAAACTCCACATTTGTGAAGCTGAAACTATGAATTATTTGGCATTTTTGTATTAAAAGCAAGTGCCAGGATTGCTGACAAATAAGTCAAGCAACGAATCAACTATTTCTTTCAGCTGTACTTGACTTAACTGTTGGGTAGCATCATATTTGATAAAGTCTTTGGTATGTTTTTTATGCAAAAATCTGAATGTGTACATTAACTAAGGCTGTAAAAAAGGAAAAAGCCTGGAAAGCCACAGCCTGGAACTAGACACTACATTTTAACCTGCTTTTATCAGTTGCTGTTTTAACAGTCCTTTTTATTCATTCATTTTCCATAACCACTTATCCTGTTAGGTGTTGCAGGGGGCTGGAGCCTATCCCAGCTGACTCTGGGCGAGAGGTGGGGTACACCCTGGACAGGTCGCCAGACTATCACAGGGCTGACACATAGAGACAGACAACCATTCACACCTACGGCCAATTTAGAGCCACGTATTAACCTGCATGTCTTTGGACTGTGGGAGAAAGCCGGAGTACCCGGAGAAAACCCACGCTGCAAACTCTGGAAAGAAGGGCTCCCCCACCCTGGGTTCAAACTCGGAACCCTCTTGCTGTGAGGCGACAGTGCTAACCACCGCACTACTGGGCCGCCACACAACGTATATTCGCACCATCTATCTATGTTTCAGCAGTGAGTGTTAAACAGTTTGTGCTAGATGTGCCTCCTAAGTGATACTTGCAGTTTCAGATGTGATTGCAGCAGTTAGTACAGACTGCACCAGCCTTGTTGCTGCAGCTGAGACGACCCTTGAGTGTATAAGCTAAATAATGCCGGGGTTGGGAAAAAAACAGACTCGCCCTGACAGGACAAGCCATCCAGGAAAGTTGGCCAGTCCGTGCCTGCCTCAAAAGGTCTGTACTCTTTGTGGTATACATTTTTATGTTGTACTGTTTGTAAGACCTACTTAAGGCTACTTGTACATGACGTCATCTCAATGAACACTGACTCTACCTTTAGTTCAGACTGAAATTTAAACCTTAAAGGGATAATTTGGGTTTTTTGAAGTGGGGCTGTATAGGTTACTAATCTATAGTCAGTGTATTACATACAGCAGATGGTGGTCTGCATGCTCCCAGTTAGCAGAGGCAGACAGGACGAGCTCCCCAGACCCTTAGCAACACACTGCTATGGATGGTTTTTTTCAGCAAAATGTATTTTAGCCACTTCTCTTAAAAAAATCAGTATCGATCTGAGTGGTTGCTATATTGAGAATATTGTCACCTCTTTGCCTTACTGTCAGACAGCCATTCCATTCAGCACTACTTTCTCTCTACCATAGAACTTCCGTATTTCTACGCAAAAGCGCAACACTGCTGTACACTGTATTACGCCACAGGGCAGCTGTTTAGGTCAGAAAGGGCCGTTGTTGGGTGGTGAAACAAAAATTGGCTTTTCTTAAGATTTCTAAGATGTTGCCGTGTTTTTCTGGGCTGTTGCAGCAAAGAAATGAAAACAGCTGTGGTTTGTTACACTAAATACAGACATCCACTCTACCTGCAAGACTGAGACAACTTGGCATTTTCAGTCAACATTTCTCTGAAGAGGACTATGTAAAACCACCACCAAACAAGCCAGAGTGACACTTGTTAAGAGCACTGTTGTACCTAACCAACAGGTAAAATAATGCCTCATACAGACATATAATGAAACAATTTACCAAACTATGGTGTGAGGTGCTGGCATCTGTCGATTCAAAAAGAACCAGGTCCAGGCAGCAGTGCGTCTCTGAGCCTGTGACCGTGTGTTTACAGTTCACAGTTAGCTTTTGCTCCCTCTGGGCCTTCAGTTTCCACACAAGTTTCCCCTCTTTTATTCTTCCTGTTCAGTTTCTCTCTGTAAAAGTTCTTCTTCTCTATACTCTGGTTCACAAACGTGTTTTTTTGTCTCCACAGTGAACTGCATTTCATCACGGCAATCATAATCACTCAGTGTTTTTTATTATGTTCTTGTATTGGTTGTCTCCTCAATAAACCTCTGAAATTCTGACCCAAACAGCTGACCAGTGGCGTTAGACAGTGTGCGGCACAGCTGCGCTAATGTGTAGGAATACAGATGGTTGGGTAAATGTAGTGCCAAAGTAAGGGTAAAGTGATGAAATTATTGTAACCATAGCGTCCACTTAAAATGATACAGATTTGTTTTTTATATAGGCCTTTTTTAAGCGGCTATAATACGTTTTGTGGAAAACCCCCACCCACAGCAATGCATAGCTGCCTTTCTAGGGTGTCAGTCTGTCTGCTTCTCCAAATGGGGGTCATGCCAACCGCTATCTACTGCATATAATACGCTTACTATAGATAAGTATCTTATACAGCCCCACTTCAAAAAAATCTGAACTATTCAAACCACCCACAACTACTTCAACCACATCTTCTGTTCACTGTGTGCACATTATCGTACATCTATAAATAATTGCTGTTCACTGCAAACTCACACATCCCCTGTGTGTCTGTGTTTGAGCATGTGTCTTCCTCACCTCCAGTTTCATTCTGATGTCCTCCCTTGTATTCGAAAGCTTGTCCAGGTGTTTTGTCGCCGTTTCCACCTGACTGCAGTAACGACCGTACAGTAAGAGCTTCTCCTTGTAGTTGAAAAACACCTGGTACAGGTTCTTGGCTCCGTAGTCTAGGATTGAACTCCGGACCTCCTCTAACAAACTACGATGGGTGGTGGCCAACTCCTACGAATACAGGTACATGGAAAACATGTAAACAAGGCTGAATACATGAAGGTAAACACAAACTGTGCACATGACTGGTTGTGCAGATAATCTCCTGCCGTACCTCTATGTTGATGAAGATACTCTCTATGTCTTGAGGCTGGAGAAACTTTTGAAGAGGCTTCATAAAGTGCTGCACAAAAAGAAGAGTCATAACTCCCTCTTTAAATATGCATATAAATGCCTGTTTCTGTGTGTGAGTGACTTTTTTCATGTGTAATTCATATGTGTGTGTGTGCATGGATCTTCTTTCATCAGTAAACGTGTGCTCACCTGTAATATAGATACCAGTGTATCTGTGTATTTCTCCTCTGTCTGTCTGATCTCTTGCAGGCAGCACTCTCGTTTGTCTACCCCAGTCTTCTGCTGCTGCAGAAACACACACACACACACACACACACAAATGTCAAAGTAAGCATTAAGAGACCGGGCCAGAGGATATTTAAGATTTGTTTTATCTTGTATCTTTGTGATGAACTGAACACTAGAGACAGACCCTCTGTCTTTTCTCATCATATTGGTTGTTCAGTTTCTTTTCTTGATGCCAGTTTGTTGGCATCTCTCCTTCTTCCACCGCTTGTGTGACAAAAACAAATCTGCTATTTCAGGCTGCATCTTTTGTTGTTTTTGGAACAAATTTGTCCCATTTGTTTCACACAGAACACAGTGGAAACAGTAGTCCAACTGATCCATAAATACTTGACGAAAAATGTGAATGTGAATGATGAAATGAACAGGATAAAATGCTACAAAAATAATTTTACAGGTTAACTGTGCAAGATTTTCCTAAAAAACGATGTACAGACTCATACAAAGGTAATCCCTCTCAACCATCATGTGTGACCGTATATTTATCTACTGCATGTATGTTCTAATTTTCTTCCTATTTTGCCTTGTTTGGGGCATTTCTGGGCACAGTGCACAGGGGAGGTAGACAGTAAAAGTAGCTAACAGGTGCTAGACTGTAAGCAGCATGCGACAAATATCATGGACACATCGACGAAAGAACGCAAACATAGCAGGGCCAAACACTAAGCGGATTATATCTGAGGTTGACTTTCACTTTTGCTGCTGACACTGTTCACAAACAGTAACTGAGAATTCCTGTATAGTGCATCTTTAAATGTTAAGGCCTTTTCTTTTTTGGCATTTTCTGAACATTTCTGTCATTTTTCCCTTGACGCCCTGTTAATTTCTAACCCTGACTCTCCTGAGGCCTCATTTATACCAGCTATCGCAGTGTCTCAAAGCCAGATTGTGCCTTTATGAATTATGTAGCTGGGTGACATTTACACATAATGCCCTTCCTGGATGGGACTGCTGTCTGAAGTTAACTATGAAAGTGGCTCCTATCTGTTCCTAGCTAGAGAAACACTGCAAAAGTCTCTGCACAACTCTGGTTGGTTTGAATCAGTGGTTCCTAATATGGGGGTAACAACACCCACAACGTAAGTCTGAGGGATAACAAGATGATTAACAATATGGGAAAGCAGAGAGATAAATGTCTGTCATACAAAGTGCGTTTATTGTGTCTCAATCTTTGCTTTCTCTGGCAAATTACTGAATAACTTTGCCCTCTAAGGTATCGAAATGCAGCCAGTGACAAGAAGTCTCATGTAAAACTTGCTTCATTTTCAGGGGTCACAGGCCACATTTTTTGGGAACCACTAATTTCAATGATCAGACGGAGACTGGACCCTGGATTTCTGAACTCCCATGGTCAAAGACAGACCTGCAAAGCTTCCAGGCTGCCAAAAAACAGGCAAAACATGTCCACTCACAGTTTCAGGTTGTTCATCCGTCCTCATCAAGTCTTCATAGATCTCATCTCCTTCGTTTTCTTCGTCCTCCACAAAGTCGTACAAGTCGTCATCCTCATCCACTGTGTCACTGATACATAGGATGCACACACACACAACATTGATATCATCATAGTATTTGTCTTGTCCTCAGGAAACATCACTTTCTCACTCTACAGAGAGGTCAGAGGTCACAGTGTGTAGGCTGCTCAATGTGTTGCTTAAGGATACCAAAGCATGACGGGTATTTGAATCATTGAGATTATACTGTTCTCTTTTCTCATGTTTTGGCTGTTAAAAGTGCTTCATGTTTATTTCTAGAAAATACTGTGGAATTATAAATAGTGGGTACAGAGTGTGGTCATGTTTGAATCTAGATTTAGAGTTTAGGAAAACATCACATAACACAGTTTAAATTATTATATAGTATTAAAAATTACATTTTTCATCTCTTTACTGCTCAAATAGGTCATAATGAGTATTAATATATTTACCAAACTCATATACAAATGAATTATGATATTTCTCTAGCTGCAGTAATGGTAAAAGGAATATTCTGTGTATTAATATCTGTTGCCTCACATTGGCATTTATCTCCAGATATTATTCTATTTTGATTCAGAAGGTCCTGATTTGATATTTTTCTTTCAAATGTTTAAGATCCCATTACTGCTAAATTAGATAAATAACAATACTGCATAAATCTGAACGTGCTTTTCAGAAATTACACCAGGAACTTGAATTTCTCTTCAGTTAACACTGATTATTGCAGGTACAGCTGTCATTTTTGTGCCTTTTTTTTTACATGGAGGTTTAACTGACCTTGATGGTAAAAATGCATCATTAAATGTTATCTAAGAAGAAAAAACATTTGAAATAAAAATACTTCAGTGTCCTAATTGCTCATTTTGTTCTAAAGGCCATATTGTTTGGGAACATCAGGGTGGACTGGCAGCATTAGTTTCCTTTAGTAAATGCTTTCCTACACACTTGAGGGAATTTTAATTTGGATTTTAATTTGTTTTGGTTTTTTTTGCAGTTGGCATGGACTGTATGCATGCCATGTGTCTGCTTGTGTGTGTTGTTGTTTCTCCACTGCACAAGTTATGATGAAACACTGGAGCTGGACTCTGCTGTATGTATTTGGATGGATGAATTACTGCTGTAACTGCGTACAGTAGCAGGCCAAAAGGAGATATTGCTATAACTGCCCTGTGTTCAATACAAGTCAAACACTGATTTGACTAAACAGTGACCTTTTGAAAACTATCTGTCTTCATCCACAAGATTTTTATTTTAACATTATTGAGAAAACTTCGAAGACTTACTCTATCTGGTCGGACAGGCCGCTGTAGATCTCATCATCAGCACTGCATCCTCCCAAAGGAAAAGGCCTGAAGGTGGGGAAGGTGTGTGTTTGGGTGTAGGGAGAATTAAATTAGCATGAATATTGTTATCAACTGATCGATGTTCTTAAAGAGTATAGAGTATTCAAGCACCTATTACTGGAATGTATGTTAACATTTCACTTTTTAAGCACCCTTGACAAGAAAACTGAAAATAAAGTCATCATTAAAACAAAAGTTACTGGCTATATAACTTCAACTTTTCAACAAAACATAGTCCAGTTTTAACAGACAGAGAGAAGTCTTTTATGCTGTTAACAACTTTGGAACAAGCAAACAGACTCTGCATCATGAAAACAGTTTTACTTTTATAAGTCTGTATTAACGCTTATTGTTTAATCACATTTGAAGCGGCTGCCAATAAAGGACCAACCAGGGAACAGTTATGAAGCAGGAAGTCATTACGTTTGAATGTATTTGTCAACAACTAGAACTTCTTCTGTGGGCACCCGTAACTGGAGGCTGCTGTATAAACAGATAATGAATGACGGATGTATTTTACATTAAGTACACTAAGCACATTTACTCCAGTGCTGTACTTTTTTTGTATACTCCAGTGTTTTAATTTTATGTTACTTTGTACTTTTCACTCAACCACATTTACTCTTTTTGTGACCAAGTTTATACGTTGTTTTCTTTTTCATTCATCTTGGAGGTAACAATTCATATGCAAGTGCCATAAGAGAAGTACATAGCTCATCTATTTAGTTTGGCAAGCCCATAAACCTGAAGTACATTGCTTTCCATTCACATAATGACATGGAATAGAGCGAAATAACCAAAAATAAATAAATAAATATGTCAAATGAAAGACACACATATCCGTATACTCTGGATAGGGCCCAAAATCAGACCATCTAAGTGCAATGCGTCAACACCTTTCAGCAGCATTCAAGCACAACTAATTTAAGGGACAGAAAAAAATAAATAAATACATAAATAGATAATAATAGTAACAATAATGATAATAATCATAATTTATTTTGACCGTTTCACTTATTAGCTACTTTGCAGATTCAGATTATTAATAAAAAGTATAATCAACAGATAAATTATGATTTATTATCATGGATTGAGCTACTCTGCATTGTGGATGCTTACGCTTTAATGCATGAATAACAATAATAGTAATCAAATAATATAACACACATCGTTCTGGAATGGACCATTCTGCATGGTAATTACTTTTACTTTTGGTACTTTAAGTTTAATTCTGATACTATTGTACTTATTCTACCACTGCATTATAGTAAGAATGTTGTAATAACAGAATATGTCTCCAGAGAAGAAGTTATAACTGCTGACAAATACTGTACATCAATAAACATTTAAAAAATATATTTTTAATGTGTGCATCTACATTATATTGTGTCATTAACCTCTTCTTTACTGCTTCTAAATGCTGAAAAGAGGGCATGAAGTGAAGTGTCACCATAAAACTGCATTAACACTTGAATTATGCAACAGAGGAAGGAAGTTACTTACTGGAGCCTTCCTTGAGTAGCGATGGATGTATGAGAGAGGATGGACAAAGTGTCTATAACCTGTCACACACAGAGACACACAGTATATAATTGGTACTTCCTGAGCAGAGAGGGAGAGATTCACAGACTGGGAGAGAAACAGTGAGAGCTGTTTCACACTTGACGCTGAATAATTCTCTCTGACCTGGTTTCGCTCTGAACTGCAGTATCATGATGAGTGATCTCAGAGAGCCAATTTCATCAGAGATATGACCAGAAACAAACTTCAAGATGTCACATGGCTGTCCGAATGAAACTGATTGTTATTTGTAATTAAGCAATAACGGACTTCAGTGGGCTCTAATATCGCTGCCTATCTGGACTCGGCTGTTGTGTGTTTTAATGTTTTATGACGTCTCCCTCTCTAAAGTCACCTCTGACTTCTGTTGTATTTGAGAACTTTCTCCAGAGTGGCAGTCAGAAACAAATAAAAATTCAAAAGCTGCCTCCTGAACTTAGGTTCTTTTCTTTCAGAGAGACAAATAAAAAGAAGGTGGGCCTGCCAAGACACTTCTGGTGATATAAAATAAAAATACTGTCCAAATAAGGAGCATATCTCTCAGTCAGTGCTGCTGTGCTTTTTTTTTGCTGGATTTTTACTTTCATTCAAGACAGAGAGAGAAGAAAAGCTGTGACAAGAAGTGAAAGTCTGAAGGAGAAGTTTAAAGAAAAAAACATTTGATTCGAATGATTTACAGTATTCTTCAACAGGGACATTTTTGGGAAATTCTTTAATTTGTTTTAAGGGCGAGAGTTAGATGAGGAAATCCATACCACCCTCATGTCTGTACGATAAATACAAAGTTACAGCCTGCAGCCAACTAGCTTAGCTTAGCACAAAGACTGAAAAGGGGGTAACAATTAACCTGGCTCTGTTTTAAGATAGCAATACCCACCTTCCAGCAACTCTAAAGCTCAGCACTAAATATAATATATAATATATATTTTGTTTGTTTAATACAAGTGAAAACCAAAAAAACCTAACATACAGTGTATATTAGCCTCAGGGGCTATTTTTTGATTGACTTTCCTTTCAATACTTGGTACATTTTGCTGCTAATACTTCTTTAACTTTCAGAGGAGTACTTTCAGTGTGTTACTACAACTTTACTTAAACTTTACTTAAAGAAGTATTTCACTGCTGGAAAGATGGTCTTTTCATAAAACTAGGCTGTACATGTAATAGAAAGATGCAAATACTCTTGACATCGGCGCTATGTGACCAGAGAAAACAGGGGAAAAGGGCCGTGGCATTAGCTTTTAGTCATGAGGTAGAAATCCTACAACTACCACAATGCACTTTACCACACCGGTAAAATAAATGCCTCTGCTGGTGGCTGATGTAATACGAGCTTGGTGGCAAACAATCTTGAATTACAATTAAACAATAAAATAAAATGTGTTTCTGAGAACATTTTAGGTGACATGTAGGCAATGCAGTAATATAATCTTGGTTCATATTTATCAGCACTGCTTAGTTTTACAGTCATCAGAGTTTGGTCTGAGTTTGAGAAAGGAGCAGTCTCTCTGTCTAACCACATCTAAATTCTTTGTGTTTGTGTTAGCGGGCATTGTAAAACGCAGTAGTACAATCTGTAGCTTGAGCAACAGCCTTAGAGCCAGCAAAAATTGCTGGACAGGGTTAGAAATTAGCACCAGCCACCTGCCAAATGCTGGTAAGATATGCAAGTGGCTACTAGATTTGCTACACTCACCAGCCAAAAAAGATTAGCATCTATTGAGCCACTGGATGATGCAAAATGCATCGAACTGGTTACTGGTAAGACGAAGGGAAGTTTACCATAGTTTATTTATACATACTACCCACACTGTTGGTACAAA
Organism: Chaetodon striatus; assembly: GCA_029783705.1. Classification (NCBI taxonomy): domain Eukaryota; kingdom Metazoa; phylum Chordata; class Actinopteri; order Chaetodontiformes; family Chaetodontidae; genus Chaetodon; species Chaetodon striatus. The sequence continues at coordinate 8,784,494 of JAPZEB010000020.1, forward strand.
GCTGGTCGAAAGTATCTTGATCTAAATACTTCTTTAACCGTGGTAAATTACACTGCTCAGATAACACCACGCCTGTGTTTTTACCGTATTTTATTGCAATGGATCACTGATTCAAAGCAGTAAAGTGAAACGAGAAGCTCAGTGACAGTAAGACACTGCAAACTTAACAAAAAGAACAAATACTGTAAAAAAGACCCCAAAGTCAAGCTGAGGTCAATCTCTTGTTGACTCATTAGGTTCTCTTCCTCTTACTTTGTACATACAAATCAAACAAGTCCACATTTCGAATCTCCTTTTGTTCAAACCAAAGCGCTGCGGCTGCTCTGCATCGAAAGTGAAAGAGAACTGTGAAATACAGAATTCGTTCACTCAGCCGTGTAAATTATAAAATCACCAAACTACTTCCTGTTAGGGCTGTGTGGGTGTCTGCAAGTCTGCAGTGAGGAGTCAGGACTCTGTTCATGCATCTGGCTTTTACCACCATGACTGGAGTATGAGTGCACAATCTCATAATTACTGTACTGCACTTAATAAGGCAGGCGGGCAGATAGATAGAAAGATAGATAGATAGATTGGTGGGTGGGTGGGTAGGTAGATAGACAGATAGATAGATAGATAGGCAGATGTGTGGGGTGATACCTTTCCAAAGTCTCGAACATCAAACAGGTCAAAGGCCTCAAACAGTTCACTCTTTTTGAGATGAAATCTCTCCTGACAAACTCCCAGAAATGTCCGGATATTCTTCAGACACAGGAACTAAAAGCAAAAAACCCAAATGTTACTTAACATTTACTGAGACAATTAGTTGATCATTTAATCACCAGAATGTTTAACAACTACAATTCTGATCATCTATCAATAGTTTAAGTCTTTTACCTAAGACAAAGACTCTGAGAGTTTCTGAAATCAGCATGCTAACAAGAACACAATGACAATGTTTAAGGGACAGTTATATATACACATATCTTTCCTCTACCTGTAGTGCTATTTATCAGTCTTGATTGTTTCGGTGTGAGTTGCCGACCGTTGGGGATATTCGCTGTAGAGATAATTGTCTTCTCTCAAATATAACGGAACTAGATGGCACTCAGCTTGTGGTGCTCAAAGCACCAATAAAGAAAACATTTGAAAAACTCCACAGCAATGTCTCTTTCCAGAGACCATGACCCAGTTACTCAAGATAATCCACAGACCTTGTTGTGAGCAGTTTCATGTTGGAACTATTCTCTGTCTATCAAACTACACCCTCCAACCGTATCACCATGCAAAAGGGAGCGTGCATCCACTGCTAGCTCAGCTGGCACAACTGAGCTAGCTAATGTTACAGCTCAGCCGAGGAGGACGCCATTAGTGTACACATCTCAGGCTGTCACAAGCACAAGCATCTCGTCCATGAGTAGATGCACGCTTCCCTCTGTATGGTCATAGAGTTGGCAGATGTAGTTAAACAGAAAGAGAATAGTTCCTACATGAAAACGCACATGACAAGGTCTGTGGATTATCTTGAGTAACCAGGTCATGATTTCTGGAAAGAGACATTGCTGTTGATTTTTCAAAGGTATTGAAGCAGCACAAGCTGAGTGACATCTAGTTCCATTATATTTGAGAGAAGGCAGACATCTCTACGACTGATATTTTCAACACTCTGCAACTCACACCAAAACAATCTAGATTGATAAATCGCACGACAGGTAAGAGGAAAGACATAGATTTTTGATTTTGGGGTGAACTGTCCCTTTCATTATGTCTAACAGGTATTCACCAAGTTCACCCTTTTAGCATAGCATGTTAGCATTCTAACATTGCTAATTAGCATGGAAATGTCATTAATTTTACAGGCATTTTGTCATATTTTGTGCCAGTTTGTCCAGTAGACTTTCATATATTTCACAAGATAAGTTAAACTGAGAAAAGTGAGTAGGATTCATCCTCTGGGGACTATGAATGTGTGTAGAGCATTTAATCAAAAAAAGATATTTCAGTCCGGACAAAAATGGACCGACCATCATGCTGCTAGCATGGCTATGCTAAACCAAAACCTAAAACTAAAAAACACCTGACAACTACAAATTAGACAAAAAAAATAAACGACAAAATAGAGAAGAATTACAAACAAATAGAAGATGAATATAACACACACGAGACATGGGCACATAAAAACCCCATACAGGACATAAAACAAGCAGATTTCAAACAGATTTTTTACATACTGCTGCACACTGTAAGCTTGAAGTACTATTGAATATCATGTTGGCTTTGCTGTTTGTCTAACAAGCAGATTCTTTAACTTTCTCACATCAAGTGATACCAAAAAAAACAGATGCACTTCATATTAAAGTGTACTGAAATGCTGCTCAGCCACAAGGACCACATGAACACGAGCAGCGATGAACCATTACAAAGAAATGATGACTGATTGATGTACTGATTCTAAAAGAAGCAGTACAAAGTGTAGACTTTATAACTGCAATATAACTACAAAAGAAACCACAGTGAGCGCAGAGCGCAGTCCAGCTGACACGGTGGTCAGACATGTCGTTTTACATAACTTCCTGAACCAGCTGCTCTCATTCGCTCTTTCTGTGTCTCTGCCTGTTCAGCAGTGGGAAATGCGGAACTCTAATTTGAGAAAAGAGGAAATGTTGAGTTCTAACTGATACTGCTGCACACATCACATCACTCTTTGAGGAGTGCACACAGCCATACATACATACATCCCTGCAGCTGGAACTCATAGCGTAGCATTGCAAGAGCACTGGGAAGATCCTCTACTTGTGTAATATCATCAAGTGTGTGTTTGTGTGTGTGCATGTGTGTACACGTCAGAGTGGACACCCATCTTCTGTTAATCACCGGATGTTTCTTAACCACTCTTGACCTCATAGGATTTCCCAGAGTTTCACAGGCACGTGTCGAAGCACATTAACCTCTGCACACACACACACTTTAAGACATCGCGGTGAGTCCAATCAGAGGTGATCGAGGACTTCCCTTGAGACATTTAGGCCAACCGTGTGACAGCCTGTCTCTTCTTCTTTGTGAAACTCTCGTTCTACGTCTTTCTTATGTCTTCATCTCACATTCTGCTCGACCTCTAATTCTTTCTGTTCTCACAGACACAACTCATCTTCAGAATCCAGTTTGCTTGAGTGCTTGTTTATTAGTTAACATGATATCTCAAAAGCTTGACAACAGGTTTTGATGACAACAGTTCATGATTCAAGTTTGTACTGTTCACCCAGATCCAGATGAGAACAGGAATTATCAGAAAAGGTTTCTCAGATGAGAATGTCAATGCCACTGTCATTTCTACATGGTAGCCACGCTATGGTAACCAGTTAGCTTAGCTTAGCTTTAAGACCCCATGAAATGAATAATACATTTTCCCAGTTTTAATCCTGTGCCCCTGTATTAATCGATCACTTGTTACATGTGAAATATGTGTCAACAAATCTGTATCTGAGTATTTCTTCATGAAAATCCCTCTCTTTTCTCTGTCTATAAAATGGTTTCAAACATTTGATGAGTCATCCTGCACTCAGAGACGCTTACAAACATTCATCCAATCAAGTGAGACTTTGGGCAACTCGCTCACCACACCGGTTATATAAAACTGCACTAAACTGTTTGTGGGTTGTAGTAGCTAACACAGCAAGGAAGATGTGTGTTTGGATATAAGTGGGTAAAACCTCTGTTTTTATCTCTCAAACACGGCTGAGGTCTATTTCATTTATCTCTCCCTCATTCTCCTCCTGACTGCAAGGGAAGTGTGTAAGGGGGCCAGTAGTCCACTGCAGCTCTGTATCGCACTTAACTCTAAGCCTGCCAAATTTTTAGGGGTCCAAGCAAATGCAAAAAATTTTATTTAAATCCTGCTTGTTAATTGTACGCTCAAGTATTTAATTTTGTGTCTACACATTATATCTCATTTGTTAAGTCCATACCAAAACCAAAGAGTAAGTACAACAATCTGCTTGTTTCACAGGGAGTTATGTGTTGAGTTATTTCTTGGCTGAGAACACTTGCCAGTAAAGACCACAGAAAGTTACCGCTCACAGACAAAAGAAACAATAGTCCAGATATAACAGTAGATATAACAGGTGGAGCGTGTTAGTTAGTGAGCTTTAAAGGTGCTGCTGGGCAGATTTTGTTACCCTTCAGCAGTTTTCCCTTTTTCAAAGTCTTAATGCTGAACTAAGTTAGTTTAAACACATAATCTAATTGTCTGATTGCACAAGCAGTTTCTTTCTTTTGTTAACATGACTTTGAGGGTTCAATAATGTAGCGAGTACTTTCTAGTTGTTTCTCTTTATTTCTTCTTCATCATCATCCTCTCCACTCTCTACACCCGCTTCCCTGATGTAAACAGATACAGATCACAGTATTTTCCTATCAAAAAGCCTTGGGGCTTTAGTGTTGCCTCCTGGTCACTATGGAAATGGCCTATGGAAATAGATCAGGAAAAGGTGTGCATGTGTGTGTGTTACCTGCGACATCTGTGGGCGCAGGTTGATCTCTCTCAGGTTGACAGCCTGAGGCAGCAGGTTGTTGAGCAACTGGCAGAGCAGCACGCCATCTCTCAAAGCCTGAGCCAGGTCACACACCTGGCAATGCACACACAAACACACATTTAAAATCTGACTGAGGAACTGAGACACATTGTGTCATTGTGTGTTTGTGTGTGCAGTTGTGTGTATTGTATGTGACACCGCTGATTTACCTGTGCACCCTCCCATGTGACCCGGTGGTTCTCAGGAAGGACTCGACAGTCGATTAACCACATCGCACACTGCCGCCACAACTCCATCTTTGTTTTCTGTTAGTCAGAAAGATAGAACAATAGATAGATGGGATGTGAGGCAGGATTCAGTCACACCGCACAGAGCAACCAGTAATCGCTATTGTTCTTCACAACACCAAAAAGCAGTGAATAAGTCAGTAAGTCAGATCTGAAGTTAACGCTCTCTTAACAATCGGGGATGAGTTAACTTCACAAGGAGCCAGGAGTTAC
>JAPZEB010000020.1:8822333-8833107 GCA_029783705.1 Chaetodon striatus
TGTGCCTTCTGCAGCTCTTTAGTGATGTCGTCAATCTTCCCCTGCAGCCTCTTCTTCCTCTGCTCCGGAGGAAGGTGAGAGAAATCTTCAGCAGGAGGCTGCTACACACACACACACACACACACACACACACAACACACACACACACACACAGTACCTATCATTAGCATCGTGTATACGTCAACCTTATCAATGATCACCACCAGATGTCACTCCTTCCTGTTTCAATCTCTCTTTCCCACTGATAATGAGACGTCTACACACAGAAAGAAAGAGAGAGCCACATAATTACTCTGTGTCAAGGAAATAAACCCTGTCCAAGGTATGAAAGTAGTGACGGGAAAACAAAGGAAACACACATGGTTATAGACAGAGAGAGTGAGGACAAGGACTGCCTTACAACATCCCATAATTATATCATTGAATTTCAGCTGTTGGACTGATGCAACATGTTAGACTCTTTCTCCTGTGATGCCATGCAGATACACATCTTGGTAAGTGCAAGAATTACGTTTGATTTATAAAAGACCATTTAAATTTGAAGAATCTATCAAAGAGAAACTAGAATAAATGGAAATGAGGTTTAAGATACTTTTAAATAATTATTTAGATTTTGAAATGTAGTTCCTTAGCTGAGGAGTAAAAATGGCAAACGCTACATCAGCTGTAGTTTTACGATATCTGACCTTTGAACTGCTCAAATATCTTGGTTTTGTTAACAGCCACGCTGCAGACGTCTAAGCTAGTGCAGACTGACTGAGGCAGGTAAACAAGGTGTGAGGTCATAACAGCATGGGTGATTTTCTCAAAATCTTGAGTTCAAGAAGGGGCCTAGTTCTACCTCTAAAGTTAAATCACCACATGAGACTGCAGAGTTAAGATGTCATCAGAGTGACAAATTAGCAACTAATTAAGACAATTTATTGGAGAGAAAGACATTAAAGCTGTTCACAGCGTGTTTGTTTGCATGTTTGCATTAACCAAAATAACAGCAACACTTACTGAAAAGAAATGTTGCTGTTGAATTTTTAAAAAGCAAATATCCACTCACATTGTTCTCCAGTGCAAATATAAAAACCAAAACTATGTGCACGGCTGGATACCAGTGGAGGTAAGTAAGAAATACGTATTTTTGTAATTTGGGTGAACTGACCCTTTAATTCCTTGCTACAGAAAATAATATTAAGTACTGCACATGATGATGCTGTGGAGTTATTTTCTAGTTGGATGATAATGGCTATGTTTATGCCGTCACATGTTAAACATTGTGTGCATTTGCTAAATCAGAGTCTTGCTTTTAAAAGTACGTTTGGCATCACAGAATAAAGACGTAATTCTCTGATATTTAGTTTAGAGGGAAAGTTAATATTGTTTCCTCAACAGAAATGTAGGGCCCTGTGCCATTAGAAAGATGTTTTTAATTTTGTAAATTAAGGAGTAACTGCACCCAGGAAAACAGTGCTGCTTGAACTGCCAACTAGTGGTGACATCAACTTTCAACATGCTTTGCAGCATCGCAGCTGGTTCTACTACAGCAGACAACACCTGACCACGCCCAGCTGTGATCACAGGTGAGGTCAAGTGAAACCCGGTCACACCTGTATTTAGAGACAGCATAGTGTCACTGCACAACTGGCTTATTTTAGTGGAATTGGTGCGATCAGTGTGACAGAATAAATGTGCGAGAATTGTTTGCATCGGGTTTAACTTTAGTGAACTTCGACATACAAATTTCGACGCTGAAAAATAGCCGTCTGTTGTGACAATGCTGACCAAAGCTCCATCCACTTTTATTGACATTCTCTGTCTCTTAGTACAAGCTACTTGACAATAGAGGGATAGACATTATGGGACAGGAGTCGATGGTACAAATATGTCTTTCAAATAAAATCAATGAACTTATAGTGACCAAAAACCCAAACCCAGTTTGTACCTCTCATGTTTTACCGTAACATTCGAGTCAAATGCTAAACAATCTTTCTTATAATTAGTTAGTAAACGGTAGAAAACAGCATGGAGGCCACTCAAAATGTTACAGTGTTAACCTCTTTTTTAAAAAATCGCTTACTTATTCAGTCACTCTCTCAAACTCAGTGTTAACTTAATTTTGATCAGTGTTCGAGTGCTGCTTAAATGGATAGGGTTGGTATTTAATGGCGGCAAGTCACTGCATCATGCTAGCAAAGGGACGTAAATTAGCACGTTCGCCTGGGTGTCGTATTTCAATCACTGTCGATAGAAGCCAATTGGCGCTGGAGCTGATAAAAACCTGTGACTACTGCAGAGCAATTTGGTCATGGGAGTGAACACCGACTGTAACCTTTCCCACTAAATACAAAGGCCAGGTAATAGTGGGTTAGTGGGTTTTTGTGCAGTGGGAAAGCAGCAGCTTGAATAACCTCTGGCCCTTCCTCACAGACGTGTGGATGAATTTCAGTGTGTCAGTTTCTGGTGTGACCGGGCCTTTGAACCTTTTTACCCACAGAGGTCAGTGCAGCATGATCCCGTGTGGAGTTACTCCTTAAAAAGTATTTCCCCTTGAAAACAATCCAGCACCAGAACAGTTGTATAACCACCTTTAAGTCTACCCTCTATGTAACGTTAATAAGTGTTACCATTTGCTTTTCAGCATGCGATATCTGGACAGAGAGAGGACACTCAGCATGAGTTAAATGTACAACAAGCACACCACATGGGAAACATACTTTTACAATAACAAGCATGACACGTCCAAGTACAACAGCTTATTCTGATGAATGGCATCTGAGACAAATACATGAGGGGGGAGACGTTTACAGACAGCGAGGGGGAGGACCTGAGCAGATGTCGTCACTCACCGAGTGCTGTTTGTGTAATATCTTTAAAGTGGAAATCCTGGGTTTGATAGAGCGATTAAACTCTCTCAGGCAGAGAGAGAGAGGGGAGTGCTGCAGCTTGGAGAGGGGGAGGGAGAGGGGGTGGCTGCCCGGTGGGAAAGGGGACGGGGGAGAGAAAGACGGAGGAACAAACTGAGGAATGGGGGGAAGAGAAGGGAGCAGAGGAAGAGGAGGAAAGGAGGGAGAAAATGACACTGGTAAAGAGAGGAAAAGAAGAGAGGAAGACAGGGAAGAGAATCAAACAGATGCAGAGATTCTTGCAACAGAGTGGACAAATAGTTAAAGAGAGAGCATGCGGTGTTTTGGGGCAAGTCTGTGCGGCAGACTGGAATTAGAATTGGCCCCTGAGGGCAACACAGTGGTGGAGTAAGACATGAGTGGAATGTGTGTCGAGTTTTGTGTGTGTTTGTTTTAATGCATTGTTGTGAGACCATGTGAGCGTCATTTTACACTTCTACACTGGTCAACAGGAAGGAGATGAGAAGAGATTTGACTGTTGATTTTTCTTTAAAGCTGTATTGGACTGTGTAGATGCAGTCAGTGTCTGGTGATAGTTAGCGGGCGTGGTGAGGGGGAAAATAGTCCTTACCCCGGCCTGTGAATAATGGGAAAGTGCAGTTTTTAAACTCACGAAAGAGACACTATTACCAGCAGTGGATCTCCCTTAAGGCGACATATGTGGCCACCTCAAAAAAAAAAAAAAAAAAAAAAAAAAATCACGATTGTTTTGACAGGTACTGCGATTGTGATATGAGTTACAGTTTCAGTGAGAATGGTAGTTTTTGTTTTCCATTTTCAACTAAACAAAATATAACAATGATGATGAAGTGATTTTTTTTTTGCTGGGGTCTGGACCAAACAAACATGTTGCCGTACGTCTTGACTTTGCAGGCCGACATCTCTGTAGTGCCACAGTTCTTCATTTTTGTGACACATTTTACCTTCATCAGAAAATTGCAGCTCTGATTTTTTCAATAATATTTAATTAGTGATACATATTAATTGTGCAGCCCTTGATTTTGTTGCACCAAAATCTGTGACACTAGAGGATTATTTTATTGAAAAGACAAAATATTGACAGTTAAGTATTAGAGTTCCACAGAAAGGTCTTCACACTAGAGTCTATGCTATCACAGCTATCTAAATCTGTGACCATGTCCATCCATGGAGGCATCTTTGGTAATACAAATATGTGATCAAGTATAATAAAAAGGTTTGCAGTGAGATTATACCTGAAACTTCCTCCCTGGGTCACAGCATCTGTTGTAACACTGGCGTCTGTGTTTCCAGAACTGAACTTGCGGCAGACAAAAACAAGCGCAAGAAGAGGAGAGAGCTCACCGAGGACCAGAAACATGAAATCAAAGAAGCTTTCGAGTTGTTCGACACAGACAAAGATAAAGAAATCGACTATCACGAGCTGAAGGTGAGTCATGAGGTACACGCACATGTTCAAAGAGAACAGGTCGTTGCGGTCAAATGTGCGTAAGTGTGATACAGTCAGATTGTATGTTCACGTTTACAGATAAATATGTTAAGTTGCACCATGTTTATATTCCTTTATCCATGACCATAGCAGCGTCCAGTTTTCTGATTGTCTGCGTTGGTGTAGATCTGTTGTTTCTATGCTGACTGAGTCACTGCAGAGGATGAACTCAGTTTGGTTTCTGGCTGCGTTCACTGCTCTGCAGATTAACTTTTCTATCCAAACTTTAGTAATTGAGGATGCCAGTAAAATTCATCTTCTGCATTACTGATGACAGACCATCATTACATTGTTAATCATCATCAACACACACACACATATGAACGTGGAGGAGCGATAATCAGAGACCTGGGCCGGGCGGTACTCCAGAGAGCATGTCCAGGTTTCTGAAACCAGGGTATAATGTTAACATGACAAACCTTTCTGTCATGCAGAAGATGAATTGTATCACCGCTGTTGTTTTCCATTAACAGTGACCAAGAGAGAAACTAAATCCAGCAGAGTACAGACAGCCAGAACATGAGCTCATTCTCAGGTGTTAAGGTACAGAAATGATGGAGAGTCGCTGGGATGGAGAGAAATACGAGACATCCATCTGCACACAGATAATCAGAAACAGACAGACGGTTAGACTCATGAATACAGCGGTAAAAATAACCTGGCTTCTCTTTGTTCCATGTAAAGATCAGAGCCAGAATTGTAAGTGTGCATGTGAACCATTCATTGATTGATCATGTTTATGATTAAGCTACTGTATGTGCTCATATAAAAATGCCAACAGGTGGCGATGCGTGCGCTCGGCTTCGAAGTGAAGAAGGTGGATGTTTTGAAGATTCTTAAAGATTATGACAGAGAGGGAAACGGCAAAATAACATTTGAGGATTTCAATGAAGTTGGTAAGTCTGCTTTCAGTTCAATTAAATCTGTATGTAGAGTGGCACTGGGTATCGGTACTTGATGCCCAGTGCCACTCTACATACAGAACCCAGTACCAAATAGAATCGAAACATCTCCAGTCAGATGATATCAGCATTTCATCCTCTTTGCACCGGGTGTCTGATCCCAAGCCGTCCTGACTCCCTGTCTGATCAGCAGACTTTCTGTAGCTGCCGTCTCCAGAGTCGTTCTTTTCCCAGTGCTTGCCAATGGCCAGTTCAACGCCTTCCTGGTTAGCTTAAGCTCACACAGTCGCAGCAGCGGCTAACATCCAGCACTGAGCTGTTAAACCGTACCAAACAAAGTCACACTGACACCAAAATGGCTCAACCACTGTCATTAAACCCGTTAATAACCCTCAGGTAACATTAGCCATGTGATGCCAAGATGCCCCTAAAACGTTGAACAGCATGTCTATACTACACGCCACCCCGTCACATTACAAAGTACTCTCTTCAAAGGCACTGGTACTGATAGCGGTATTGTAATTTTTTAAATGATATCCAGCTCTAATGCAAACAAAGGTATTGAAATGAATGTTATATCAAAGTGGCTGATAGGAGAAGGGGGCTGAATTTTGAGTGAATCACTTTACATTGTGTGAATAAAAGTGCCAACAGGTAGGAAACGGTACACTTTTTTGTTGTTGTAGGTCAAAAAGATTACAAAAAGGAAACAAAAGAAACTGGGAAAGGGTTGGCAAGTTTTCCTCACACTAACTAAAGTTCTCGAGTAAATCCTTGCATCTTTCTGCAGTGACCGACCGCATCCTGGAGCGAGACCCAAAGGAGGAGATCATGAAGGCCTTCAAGCTGTTCGATGATGACGAGTCAGGGAAGATCAGTCTGAGGAACTTGAGACGAGTCGCTCGGGAACTCGGGGAGAACATCAGCGACGAGGAGCTGCGCAGCATGATCGACGAGTTCGACGCCGATGGAGACGGTGAAAGTGAGTGATCAAATAATCGTTACAAAGATCAAACATCACCTATGCAACATTCATCTTGAGGTGAACAAAGACGCCAAAGGTTTATTTCCAAGTAGGTCTTCACATACAAGGAATTTTCTTTGACTTTGCACTGCAGTAAAAAACAATTTAAAAAATGTGCAGCAGCCACTTATGACGTATTTATTCTTCACTTCACCCAGTGAAACCCAGTGTTACTGAAGTGTTTGATGCAGTCCAGCCCAGTGAAACCCACACATTTATTTATTTGTAGCGGCCCGCCATGATGGAAACATCTGCTGTCACGATTTGATTATCTAGTTTTGGAGCTTGAACGTTCATTAGGTGCACTGTTGGAAGATGAATACTGTTTGGTTATTCATTACTTCACATTCATGCAGTGCAGAGCGTAACGTTACTCTGGGCACAGACGGAGCAGCAGAACGGCAGGCGCAGTGAAAGTGTAACTTGACCATTTATTGTGCTGGGTCTGTAAGTTATAACAGCTGCTCCTCTCATGCATCTGTCTGATGATATCTTGACTTCGATACCAGTTCCTGAACGATACTTTTTTCAACACCAACTTTATGAAATCTGTTTTAACAAGATGACATTGACCAGGTTTTATTGTTTATCTCCTTGACATTTTTACATAACATCAGTAAATGCAACTTTTAAGAAGCAGAAATCGAAGCGGCTGCCTTCAGATTTCCACAACTGCCCTGTCTCCTCCACCCTGCGACTTAAAACTCTCAAAACTGCTGCTGAGGGAAAGAAAAGACTTCTTCCTGCAATGCGTTCAGGAAACCGCAAAAAACTCAGAATTTAGACAGATGACACTGACTGATACAAAAGGACATGCAGGCAAGGAAACAAGTCAGCTTAAAGGAGACACAATGTGGAGTAAGAGCACACAGAGTCACTGACATGAAGCTTATAACACAGCGCAGCAGTGTTGCAGAGGACAGGAGTAATTACTGGTGATTAGTTGTAGATGAAACCATGTATGTTGTGCTCCCTGCTGGCCTCTAGGTGGAGACAGAGATTAATAAATACATGTAACTTATTTTCTGTAACCATGAGATGCTTTGTATGATGAATGGATTTGACATCAGATATGATAGTGTGGTGAAAACATGTACAGACATGGCTGGAAAGCACAGCTGTAGCTAATAACCATGACTCTGACTCTGTCCCAGTGAGATATCATGCACAGTAGCAGAGAGCTGGAAGTGACGCACCTGAATGGATATCAGCATTTATTATGTCGTTATTCAGTTTATCAAATCAAATAATAATTTGTAGACATCTGCAAAACTATAAGATGACAAGTTTCATAAAATATATAGATTTTTTTGGACAGCAATTTGCTGACACAGCAAAGTTTTCATCAGTAATTTATTTTTATTCTAAGTGTGTTTTTAAAATAATAAATTGTTACCCTCTTCATATAACAGTTACAGATGTTTATGAATATAGGAGGCACAAAAAGAGTGGCATTGATTATACCTATGCAGGGAACATTATTATGTATGTGGCTAAATTTATTTTTGATGTTTAAAATATAAAGAAAATTGACTAGAGCTGAAACCATTAGTTGATTAACTGATTAGTTGATCGACAAAAGATTTATATGCAGCTGTTATGAGTCATTTTTCAACAAAAAAATGTGAGTATTTGTAGCTGCTCTTCGTCTTATGTGATAGCAAACTGAAGACGTCACTGTGACCTTTAGGAAATTATGACAGGCATTTTTTACTATTTCTTGACATTTTATAGACTTAAAGATCAATGGATTAAGTGACAATATAATCAGGATTAGTGGCACATCCTTGAAATTAAGTCACAATGAACATGAATGTAAATACACGTGTTTTTTTCCCAGTAAATCAGGAGGAGTTCCTCTCCATCATGACTGGAGACTCCTGATGAGGAGTTCATCCAAGCTGAGGACTTTAGTGTTGGATCGATCGTCCACGTCGTGAGAAGCTGAGCGACTGAACATCTGTGGGCGAGTGCATGAAGGTAAACTAGCGTCAGCGTCCTCTCGAGGGTCTGACGTGGACTGGACTTACTCGTTGGCCTTGTGGTTTATACTTGATTCGCTACATTAAAGGACCAGACTGTGTGCCACTCTGCTCGAGTCAGTCTCTCCTGAAGATGCCACTCTTTTACTCACATTTACTCTACTCGTGTTGTCGACTTTTACATGTTGCTGTCTTAATAAAAACATGCAGATTCACCTTAAACGTAAATGTAATGTTAGTTTAGTTGATTTATACTCGATGTCTTTCTGTCACCTCCAAATGCCTGGGCTGGGAAAGGGGACAAATGGGGACATTTTATTGTTTATTCCTGGAGTCATTTAGTAACACAGTTCATACCATAGAGGACCATTCTGACTGTTTGTATTAACAGTTTCCACAACGTGTGTTTGAATGTGCTATTTATTTTGTATCTAAAAATAAATCAGTTTGCCAATAAAACACTTCATTTATTATTTTTAATTTACGCCAAACAACTTCACATTTGGTGACCGTGAGATCTTTCCCTTTAGAGCCACTGTGAGGTTGTCATTTGAAGATGGATTGTAACGGAAAAATGGTTCAGACATTCATGTTCCTGTCAGGATGGATCACGATAACGTTAGTGATCCTCTGACTTTTCATATAGTGCCATCTGTACAGACAAATAAGATGCAACAGGCCTCCACCCCTCCGCAAAGGAACAAGACTGAAACCAAGCACCTGCAGCACTTTTAAACGTTCTGCATCTGTTTATGACCGTTTGACATCTCTTTGTGGTCATATTGCGTCTCTTTGCAGTTGTTTTGTGCCTGTTTGTGGTCATTTGTAGACCTATTGCATCTCTGTGCAGTAGTGTTGCATCTCTTTTTGGTTGTGTTGCATCTTTTTGTGTTCATGTTGCATGTTTTTGCGGTTGTTTTGCTTCTCTTTGTAGTCATGTTGCATCTCATTGTGGTTGTCATTCTGTGCTTGTATTGCATGTTTTTGTGGTCGTTTTGCATCTCTCTGCTGCCGTGCTACATCTCTTTGCTTTCTTGTTGCATCTCTATTAAGTCATTTTGCATCTCTTTGTGGTCACGTTGCATTTGTTGTAGTTGTTTTGCTTCTGTAGTTGTGTTGCATCTCTTTGCTGTCGTTTTGCATCTCTGTGGTTATTTTGCATCTCTTTTCAGTCATGTTGCATCTCTTTTTTTAGTCATGTCGTGTTGCATCTCTCATCAGTCATGTTGCATGTCATATTGCAACTCTCATCAGTCATGTTGCATCAGTCATGTTGCATCTCTCATCAGTCATGTTGCATCAGTCATGTTGCATCTCTCATCAGTAATGTTGCATCAGTAATGTTGCATCTCTCATCAGTCATGTTGCATCTCTCATCAGTCATGTTGCATCTCTTTGTGTTCGTTTTGCATCTGAAGTTCTGCTGCATCTTTGTGCAGCCGTTTTATGTATCCGCAATCTTTTTGTAGTTGTTTTGCATCTTTTCTGTTCATGTTGCATCTCTTTTTAGTCATATTGCATCTCTTTGTGTTCATTGTGCCTTTCTTTCACGTGCTTGCGTCTCCTTGCAGTTGTTTTGCATGTCTTTGTAGCGTGTTGCATCTCTTTGGGGTAGTTTTGAATCTGGTCGGTTGCTTCTTTTCATTTTGGCATTGCGTCTCTTTGCAGTAGTTTTGTGTTTATGGTCATGTTGTTGTTTCTTTGCAGTGGTGTTGTGTCTCCTTGTTGTCTCTCTGCAGTTGCTTTGCATCTCTTTGTGGTTTTTCATCTCTTTATGTTGCTTTGTGTAGGCGGTGTAATATTTTAGGTAATATAAGACTATTTTACACATAGGGATGATGGATATATCATTCCAGTTTGAGTTGACATATCCTCATGACATTAAGTCTCGATGTGTCCTTCATATTTCCATCTAAACGTGTTATATCCAGTTTTGATCTTGAGAAATTATACAAAGTCGTCAAACATCCTTCCTGCTGTACCTCAGCTGTCCACCAGAGGGAGTCACTCAGTCATGATTCAAAGTGTCATGACTTCATGCCCCAAATGTACAGTATGATGACAGTGAACAGCTGATCTGAAAACCAGTCTCACAACATATGTTCCAGATTAAGATGTGTAATTTCCTTCACATGCTTGGAATGATTTACATAAGTTATTATTGCCGAAATGAAGCGCAGCTGTACGTCTAATTAATAAGTGGTGTTAAACGAACATCAACAAATGACGTAACTGCATCAAATGATAAAAGGGAGGCTTGTCACTTGAATAACTGGTGTTTAAAACCACAGTCAAACAGAATACATCAGAGTAACACTGAGAAATCTCATCTGACGATGAGGATGTATGTGTAGAAATAATAAAGCTTCTGACACACACTGAGCTCACAACAGAGATGCAGAGCACCGACCACAAACCCCTTTAGGCGGCTCCTCCTGAGCTCCCTGTTATTTGGCTCCCCACAGACCTTTACATATTGATTTAGATGAAGGTCTCTGGTCTCC
>JAPZEB010000020.1:8833207-8844850 GCA_029783705.1 Chaetodon striatus
AAAAAAAAAAAAAAAAAAAAAAAAAAAAAAAAAGGAAAAATGCTCTAAAGACCTAGCCTTAAGACCAGCAGTCAGTCTGTAGTAGGTGTACCACCTTTAATGTGTTCATGAAGTCAGAAGATGCAAAAGCAGTGATGGGTATGGTGGAGTGGAGTGTATATGGACAGCATTAGAATAAGAGGAAATTAAAAGTCAGAAGCCATCCAGGGCACAATACAAAAAAGAAAAAAGGAAAACGTTAATATTTTTTTGTTTGATATTTATTGGTATTTTTTGTTAGCTACGTTTTTTTAGTTGTGTTGAACTGTAAATAGCTCTTGTTCTTGTTTGTAATGAATACAAACAAGAACAAGAGCCCGTTGGCAGGGCATAATATGATGTATGATGTAATAGGCTGGCACGTTTTAGTGAATTCTATGCATGTCTCGAGACAGTACAGTAGCACCAACGCTTCTCAACGCCATGAGCCTATGATTTCACGGTGTGCTATACCTTTATTATGCAGGTCCTAGGAGGCAACTTTCTTACATGTGGCTTAACAATCTAACACTGTTTGGGTAAAAAGTCAGATCCTTTTTGTTTGACCAGAACAGCCCCGTAATCGCAATTGCCAACCCCACCAGACACCATTTAAAGACACAGTAGTTTTAGCATGTTTCGAATTAAGGGTTTATTTTAACCGAACCAGAGTTGGTTATTAAAACAACAGTGGACAGACCAACAAAGATTCCTTTTGTGAGTTTTATTTTGTTTTTTTCAACTTTGAATGAAGTGTGTTTTATCAAATTACTGTTTATTTAAATGAGGACTGGTGGGTTGACAATAGCAATTTCAGTGCTGTTTTTGTAAAACAAAAAGGATCTTGCTCTGTAACAAGAAGGTCTATCTCCGCAGAGATCCTGTCAATAATGTTGTCAGACACTTACAATAACAATCTGAGGCTGTCAGTGGCAAAAACAAGCACTTTTACTGGACGTAAATGAATGCATAAATGCCCCATTTTACCTTGTTTCCATTAGTGACTTAGACACAAAAACATGGGAAACTAGGGTCCCAGTTGAAAATGAGCCTTTAACTCTGGATTTTAAATTTTATCTGACGTGCAGAAGGCCGCACAACAGTTCCTCAGCATGGTAAACAATGCTTTGTTTTCCCGCTTGGCGTAAAAGGATGTGACGTTTTGTGGGTGTTCCATAAATACGGACTGTACCTATCAGCAACAAGTCATAAAACCTTCATAAGTACTAATTTACCTACAGTTGGCTGAAACATGACACCTTTTCTTTTTTTGAGAAATGTTGATGTAATTATCATTTAAAATGAAAACATGTCTGTTATGAAAGGATAAGTTTGGTGATATATATTTTTGTTATGTCAACATCTCACTAAAAGACCAAAGCCAACAATGAATGATCTAACTCACAAAGCCTGATATATCTTATTCCTCTGTGCCGTAGAGCCCCATTGTTTTACAAAAACTATTAAAGACCCATCAGGGAGCCACACTGTTGCAGTGGGAGATGCATTGCTTTCTCGTACAGAACATGGGCACTGTAGTTTATTTTTAATCAATTAAACTAAAACTGGAAATGTAAAAAAAAAAAAATCACTTCAGTCCGCAGCTGAAAATAGTCCCCAACAGATGCACTACTTACTCCAGTTTGTGTAACATCTGCTAAAAACCACAATACCCAGCTGTTCTGGAAACTTACCGAGCCTTTTTAGGAAATGAAACTATGTATTTGTGAACTGTTTTTAAAGATAAGCTATATGAAAATACAGAGAGAGGATCTAACGCTTTGTTGCTTTTAGTGTTTTAATGGGATTTGTTTCAGTAACAAAAATATGCAGTAAGGCCAGCCTTACCTTTTAGGAAACACAATCTGCTGCTTTAGTTGTCAAAATTTAATCTGGGCACTTACTTATACCTACATATAGTAAAATATAAAGCAAAATAATGTGCCTTTGCCACATTTTTGACTGTTATTGGACCGATGGCAACAGAAAACACGGCACTTAGTCATGGCATTATGGTGAAAACTTGTCAAAGCAGAATTAGTGGAGATGGCACATCCTAACATAATATCATACCATTAAGAAACCAATAGGATGCAATTAAATACAACTACTAATGATGTACGATATTGTTAAAATGTTGCAGTTTTACAAAATAAATCTTTCTGGGGGAAGCATTTATTAGGCAGAATAAATGCACTTGTATCATGCAATGAATTTAAACTGGAGTGGGCTCATAAATATATGTAAATTATACAAATCTGACTGATGTCTGTTATTAGAGTGAATATAACTTGCTTTTAGAGATATTTTTGCAGGGTTAAAATTCATAATTAGATACATAAAAGGCTTCAAATTAAAACTGTGAGGCTCTCTCTAAACAGGGCTCAATTAGACGTGTGCTTGTTGTTGTTTCCTGTCTTGATTTCAAAATAAGAGCATGCAGTGTTTCAAGACTAAATAATTAACCCCGTTAATTGTGTTTAAAGAACTAAGTTATATGGATTAGACATGACAGGATATTTTTAGCCCGATAACAACTTGTTAGCCCGGATTAGTTGAGTCACATTTGAAGAACAGGACAGGGAGGATTTTCAGGTTGTTAAATGCAGAAGCAGGCGAAGCAGAGAGGGGAGAGGCAGTAAATATCTTGTCCTCGAGATGCTGTACTTTTTAAAGCAAACTCAAAAGAGAATACAATGTGAACAGAGTGAAGATTCACCTTGTGCTTCTTGCTGAAAGGCCAGAGCTTGGCGCGCACTTTCGGGGGGTTTAGGCTGGAGTCAGAGGTTGCTGGTTTGATTCCTTGGCTGTAGTCTTCAAACTCCACATCTGTAGGTCGCTCAAAACCAGACTTATGCTGCTCTATGAACAGTATCGAGTCCTGCAGAGTGACACACAGGAAATCATCTCACTGGATTTTTGAGGTTGGCAATAACATTGTCTGGTATTTGTTTTTTAACATAAACACGTTATCACTACATAGTCAGAGCCAGGATGTCCTGAGCAGGAAATTTTATAGCTAAAAAAACAAAGTTTACATATATGGAAAAGAGAAAAAAAAATCACAACCCCTCCTTAAGTATTACTGCAGGGATAAATCAACACCTGTTACACACAGTGTCAACATAAGGGTTTGACAAACTTAGTTTTTATTACTGGAGTGTTGCATTGGATTGCTTTAGTAAACCTAGTAGACTTGTGTACACTGAAAAAGAAACTCATTACAGGGCTTTCTATTATTTTGGTATTTAACATGCTTTATGACACTGTATAGCAGTACGTCATCAACAAGACATCAAGACAGTCACTGATACAACACACTCTGTATAACATGAAAAACATGCATTGTGGTACAATGTTCACAACAACAGCAACACAATGCAGAAATGAAAGTTCAACAGATCAAACCAGAGGTGTACCGGTTTTACAGTGTGACTTTTAGAATTCAGAAAATGTGACCTAGGTAGCCTGTGGAGTTTTAACATGCCAGGAAACGCAGAAATTTGCAAGAGCAGACAGCGAAAAAGACTGCAAACCCGTAAACATGGATGTAAACAACACAGCAAAGGTGGGACCAAGTCATTGTTTTGCAAGTCACAAATAAGTCTCAAGTCTTTGCACTCACGTCCTAAGTCAAGACAGGCAAGTCCTAACTCATAAACAAGTCATAATGCGCTCTCTCCTATTTTTACAGCAGAGTCAAAATAAATAAACACGGCGGCTGTGGCTCAGAGGTAAAGCGGGTCGTCCACTCAGCAGAAGATCAGCGTTTTGACCCCCGGCTCCTCCAGTCTGCATGTTCAAGTATTCTTGATACTGAATCCCAATTTGCTCCCGATGACTACTGCATCGGTGTGTGAGTATAGCAGGTGACACCTTGTATAGCAGCCTTGGTGTGTGTGTGAACGTGTGACTCGTAGTGTAAAAAGCGGCTTGAGTCCTCGGATGACTAGAAAGGTGGTATACAAGTGCAGGTCCATTCACCATTTTATAAAAATCATTAATGCTTTTTGAGATTTGTGTTTATTTGTTAAAACAAGTTTGCTAATAAGTTACTAAGTGGTTAAGATAACTTTAGCTTAGCATTAGCTCGCTAACAATGTTAATATTAGCACTGATGTACCGTTCTTTGTTCAACTTCAAATGTCGTAATGAAGTTGGCAGCTGTTGCATCTCTGTGTCTGATTTTCAACCTGCACATTTTGCATACTGCGACAAATGTTTTTTTTGACCGCTGCATAGTTTTGTACAGGAACAAAATCATTTGGTACCATTTTTAACAACTTGTGCTCAGTAATGTAACGTTAGTTCTTTATGGCTGTCTCCTGCAGCTTGACTGGATGCTGTCGGATTGGTTCAAACTAAGAGTCGACTTGCTGGAAATGAATAGCATTAATGTTCCAGGAAATGCTAAAATGCAGGGCAAGTGTTTCAAGTCAAAGGCTCAAGTTCAAGTTAAATCACGAGTCCCTAGTGTTAAAGCCCAAGTCAAGTTGCAAGTCTTTTTTTCATTTTGTCAAGTCGAGTCTAAAGTCCTCAAATTTGTGACTCAAACTGATTAGAGTCCAAGTCATGTGACTCGAGTCCACACCTCTGCAATGCAGGATTCAAAATATGCCTCTTTAAAAAAAATCCTATTTGAAAATGTTTTATGATTGAGGAAATGCATTCAACACACTTGTTAGACCTCGAAGACACGCACAATGCCTCTCAGTTAATGACAATGTATGTAAACATAATGTTGTTTGTTTATGAGAAAACTCCACAGGGCATCTTTAAACTGCAAAACGTAAGTAGCATCATGAAAGAGTGAAATGAGTTAAGTTGCTTTGACACCACTCTAACATGTGTATGGTAAAGATGAAGCTACAACCAGCAGGTAATTAGCTTAGCTTAGCATAACAACTAGAAACGGGGAAACGACTAGTCTGGCTCTTCTCCAAAGGTAACAAAATCAGGGGTTATCTAAGAGACTTTTTCATGGCCAGGTGCAGTGACTTCCTGGAGTCTCCTCTGGTTGACGACAAGACTTCAGGAAGTGGTTTGTGGAAGGTAGTTTTTCCTTGTTTGTATCATCCTGGGTAAAATGCTAACTCAGTTTGACCTGTGTACCTGAAGCCTGTAAAACATCAAACATTCACCTGTTTCTCATCGATTTTCACCCCTGCTGCAGAGATTCCCTCTAAACATTTGGAGATGATGGGCAGCACCTTCTTCTCGATGTCTGAAAACTGACAGTAGCCTTCGGCCAGTCGTCGAATCCTCCGTTCATCCATGTCCTGCATTTTCTGTTCGACACACAAACACACAACCTTTAATTTCCTGTTATATTCACACTGTCTGTGTTTATAAATTGTACTTGTAAATGTGTATGAAAACACTGGTGAAGGATTACATTTTGAAAGTATGCATGGTTTGGCAACTTTAACAGGCATGTGAGCTCCGCCCAGTTGTACTTCATTGTGTGTGTATGTGTTTACATGTGTCTTTGTCTCACATTGAAGATCTGCGGTATCTCTGTGTAGTAGAAGTAGTTCTGTTCCTTGTTGTATTTCTGGAGCTGTGCTGCATAGTCGCTCCTGCACTCCTCCGCTGTGTGTGTACGGGAAAGGGCGTGATGCCTGGCCTTCAGAGCGAGAGATAGGTGGAGCGACAGGAGAGAAAGGGAGGGGAACATGAAAGGATGCAGGAAGAGGGAGATATGATGATGCAAAACAAAATGCAAAGTGGGAGAAATGCGGGAACAGATGCAGGGAGGAAGTGGAGGGAGGAGACAGAAGGCGGTAAAAGGGGACAGAGAGAGAGAGAGACAAGGGAAGTTCAAGGATTTCTTTTATTGACTGAAAATATCATAAAAACCGAAGGTTCCTCTTCAATATGTGTGTGTGTGTGTTTACTTTCTCAACATCGAGCTTGGTGGCATTGAGGTCGTTCTCTGTTTTTTCTGCTTGTTGTGTGGCTTTTTCAGCCTCCGCCCACTCCTTGGCAAAGCGCTTCTTAGTCTGCAGACACACACACACACACACACACTTAATACACTTAAATGATCAGAGCTTCAGTCGTATTAACAATGCAAGAGTCAGGGAATTCAGCCTCACTCCAGGTACTAAAAATACAAGTAAACTGTCCACTAAATAGAGAACATTATGTCACCATACTATGTTAAAGGGTTATTTGCCTCTGGTGGTATCTAGCAGTGCAGATAGATTTAGTTTAATTTGGCCTGGCTTTAAGATATTTCTCTCAGAGATTCTTTCTTGCATCCCCAAAGTTGTTCCAATTCACGGCCCATAACTGATCTATAAAACAATAACTAAGTCATCAGTTAAAACTTACAAAAACGTAAAGGTCCAGTGTGTAGGATTCAGGGGGATTTATTTACAAAAATGGAATGTAATATAATAAGTATGTTTTCATGAGTTTATAACCACCTGGAAATAAGAAACGTTTTATCATTACCTTAGAATGAGCTGTTTATATCTACATATGTCTTCGGAGATCACCATGTGGCACTGCCATGTTTCTACAGGAGCCCAGAACGGACAAACCAAACACTGTCTCTAGATGGGGACATTTGCATTTTTGCATTTTTGTGTCGGCCACTGTAGTTAGCAGCCCCTCCACAAGCAGCATCAGAAATCACTGATTTTTTAAAAATGTAATTCTGCTTTATTGAGCGTTTTAACCAGTTTAAATTACTGGGGCCATTTGTTTTGGAGAGAAACAATTATCTGCGGATAGTTCGACTCCTGGTAAAAACCTCCTGCACGTCTGAATCTTCAGTTATCAGAAAATAAAGGTGAGCAAACATTCGCAGGTGCTGGGCCAGAAAGCTCAGAGGCAGGACGAAGTCAAACAAAAATCAAAAATGGTAACATGAATTTACAGATCTGCAAAAATTTCCAATAATTCATAAAAGTTGATTGGAAAGAGCCATGTACTGTTATTGGTACTAACTATAGTTGAATACAGAGTGTTCCTGCAAAGACTTGTTTAATTTAGCACCAATCACGGGGGGAAATACAGCTAAAGTTCTTTATTTTTGTTAAATCAGCCACTTTTGTTGTGTTCAAAATGTGTTTTGTCTGAGGAATTTCCTTAAAAGGAAAACTTTTTACCATTAATTTATTGTTAGAAACTTTATTCTCAATATATATGTTGAACTGCATGTTTGCCGGTAACAAATTGCATATTTTTGCATGTTCAGCATAGCTGCTGTGCATGGACTAATAAACTCTAAGTTAAGCTAGTTTAACAAATATTTGGAATTAATTTATTAACGTGTGAGAACTGAAGTGTAACAACTATTGGGAAATTTTGGTGAAACGACACACCTGTGAAATAAAGCTTTGAAACACAAAAACTATTTGCATGATGAGATACCATAAGAGGCAAGTGAGATTTTTTTTTTCCTAATTTGGGTACGTCGTAAACAAACATGTGACTCACACTTTCTAGATGTTTAAAGCTGCTCTCTAAATTCTGCTGGGCTTTCTTGGCATCAGACAGGTGCTGCAGAAGAAAGAGGTTTCAGTGAATGTGCTGCAGTTTATGACGATCACACAGTGTAGCACATCAATTTGCAATCTGACAAAGTTCCCTCCCCTGTGTGATCTTCCCCTCTCTCTCACTGTTTTGCGTTCCTGTTTGAGATCCTGAAGGTACTTAGTGAGTTCCACGCAGATGCCGGTCATCATGTTTTCAGCGATGAGCTCTCGCTGGCCGGCGTAATCGTTCAGCTCATTCAAGATCTCCTGGAATGATGCGTGGTTGCTGAATCTGCAGCATTGAGGGAGAGACAATTTGGAAGATCATCACAGCTGGAGAGACATTCGTTTAATTGACCATTCACTAAACCCCTCCCCCAAACGGGAACTGTCCAATCATGGCTTAGAAACTGTAGGCTAAGTTAGCTGTAAAGCTCTGGATTTCTCCACTCGCTGAAGCGATGTGCATGGTGCTGTTAACACATGAGCAAAAGTGAAAAGAACAAGTAACTCTGTGTTTATCTGTGTAAGTTGCTAACGCTAGCATCTGCCTGGCTTACTAGATTACTAACTACAGCAGAAACCAGCATTATTTTCAAGGTATCTACGTTATTTTGTAGGGTTACAGGTTTCTGTAGAAAAACATCTTGTCAGGACAGAAACATCCACCCTGTGCGAGCCAAGATGCGTCTTCCAAGATTAGAGTTTACAGTAACTGTGGCAGCACTGTCCTGCTCTCTTTTTAGACAGAGGAAGTTTAAACCCCAGAAACTCCGACCAAACTTGTCTAAAATTGTCATTGTTTTTTCACATCCTCAAATCATTTTCTTTTTTTTTTTTACAAGTAAAGTGTACGCTTTGTGAATAAGCATGAGCAGTAAGTATCCAAACCATCCAAGGGTTACGTCGGAACAAATACATAAAGTTTTTACTTACAATACTGCACGATGATACTACACAATATACTAACAATGGTGCACCATGTTTTCTTTATCACCTGCTTAAGATACAGATTTCTTTAATCAGTAGTTTCAGCCCAAGTCTTTCAAAGACTGTCATGTTGCTATTGTGCATACTGAAGACCCCCTTACAGGATTCTCATTTTACAAGGAGGCAGTTTAATGAGTTTGTCACACAACAGAAAAATGTGTTGTTACACACCCAGCCAAATTTGAATGATTAAAAAAGAAGCCAAGGATATGAAATTACATTTGAGAATAATAAAAAGATAGGCAGTACTCTCTGCTCAGAGATGCTGGGGGTGTGTCTGCTGAATGTGCTGAGGCCACGCCCACTCATGGAAAAGATGCAGCCTCCTTTAACTGTACCACTACAATGGATGCTCCATCTAGCAGCTCTAGGCCCCCGATCACACAGGACATGTTTTGCAGGCTGCAAAATGCGAGGTGCACCGCACTTCCTTTTTATAACCAAAGACCACAAGTAAAAAAAAAAAACTGTGCCTTTTTTTTGTTGCCAAGCAACCACCCAGTCACCTGCTAACAATCCTGTGGTATCAATGTACTGATTATTTTATTTATTAGACAGTAATCAGTAGCTAGTTCCTAAATTGTTGAGGCAGAGGGTACTTGCTGTAGCTCTGGTTGAGGGTGAGAGGCTGTCAGTAAATAGTTTGTTGGGCACAGGGAAACAGAGATCTGTGTGGGTACATGAGACCCCAAAAAAGAGGGTGGATCACCGGGAGCACTACCAGTTGGTCCAGGAGCTTTGCCTCCATGATGGCTCGGGGGCAGTTTGAAAACCTGCTGTCTATCATTGGGTCGTATAGCTTTGGGAATCCAGCAACTGCTACCACCAGTTTCTCCTCCATTGTTTGCCAGCTGCAAACTTTTGGTCACGACCACCTCAGAAGAGCCGCCTCTCCAATCATCCAATTGGACAATGGGGAAAAGGCGGAGCTGACATGAGGTGTTTTTCCACGGAGTTTTTTTCATCTCGAGGATTTAAGAGTGCTACGGCAAAAACACCAGGCACTTAAGAGCACAGAGATGCAAGGCACATCACAACACAAAAACCGTGAGCAAAAAGCTTCATTCTCATTAAAGTCAATAACAAAAAGGCGCCCCCAGCGCTTGATCAGGGCCTTATTGGACTTGTGCGACCATATGTGTTTGAGCCACCAGAGCCAGGATTACATTCAGAGGCAGAGGACACTGACCCGCCTGAAAATCAACTGAGTTTGTCTCAGTCTGCAACAGAATGGTTATTTTTATTTATTTTTTCAAACAGCAAAACTCAATGGTTTCAGTTTTTATAGGGTGTAGGGGCGGGGCCTATGCTAAGGGTTGCTCCATTGCGTCATTGAGCAGGCTTTTAGCCCCACCCGAAAAATCCTGGACACAGAAATGGTGAACGGTCCGACATGTTTAATGTGTTTGGATATAAACCTCAGATTTTACTTTACCCCAACTTTAAAGAGGCTGTAAACAATATTCAGACTGTGTGAATGTTTCAGAGTCTAATACAGAGGTTTTCTGCACTTAGTTCCCAGAAGTGGCTGAGCTAGCAGCTAGCCGCTATGTGCTAACAGTGCGAACAGTGCTGACAGTTGACTATGTTAGCCTGGGGGGGGGGGGTACAACACTGTGGGTTGGGATGGCATTATCAGCAGTAAGCGCCATGTGAGTGCAGCGTAGAGCGGCGGTGATTAGCCAGCCAGGGGGATACAAACATGGGACTCACATGCAATAATATAAACCACGTTAAACTTGACAACATAGACATTCACGGTCGTTTTGTGTTTTCTGTTGGAATCATTTGCAGTGTCTCATGAATGACATCAACTGAGAGGACGTAAACAGGGACATGAAATGGTCTACACACACTCAGCTGGACAGGCTACCACAACAATAAACAGAGAAGCTCAGATAACAACACACACAGAGGGTGTGTGATTTCATTCTCTGCTCGGGTCACCATTATTCCACTGTATCTTTACATAGTTAATATTTGCTTGCTGCTATATTAATGCTCTGAATGTTGCATACCGCTCCTTTAAAGTGTTTTTTCACAGCCCACAGTGAATTTTAACATTAACATTATCTTACACTGCTTTGCTACACTTGTCATTTCAGCCGACAAAATTCACTGTTGTCAGCTGAAATGAGAAGCCTGCTTTTGTTTACATTTGTGTGAAATCAAAGACCTATTGTTTCAAAATTTACTGTGAATGCTGAGTCGTAAATCTGCCACCATTATCACTCCTACTGCATATGTGTGGTGCAGAATGGAAAGCTGTACAGACTTACTGCAAAAGCAACTAAGGTGGTTTAGTGCACATTCAATTATTTTTAAATATGCAAACAAAGGACAGGAAACTGGACATTTTATTGTTGTCTCACTTGCAGTCTTGCTCTTCTTTGCTCCCTCGTTTGGCATATTTCTTTGATAGACTCCTGTTAGATAGCGCAAAAGAAGCAGTGTGACTATTACACACACACATAAATGCACAAAGACACAAATACATTTAAGATCACAAATCATGTAAATATGAACAAACAAGCTCATAAAAAGCAAAAATCACACCTGAGTTGTTTGGCGTAGCTCTGTTCTATCTCTGTCCGCTCCTTCACAAACTTTATGTAACGCTCCACCAGGTCGAGGCCTGACTGCGTGTGCTTGTCGATGTGATCATACTGGTCCTGAGAGAGAAAACGCACAGAGCAACACATATTTTAATACATGTTTAAGCACACAAACGCTGGAGGCATCTGTTGAGAAACACACAGCTGACACAGTGCAGCCTAAAGGATTTGGGGTAGTGACACATTTTCATTGTTCTCGGTCTGTGCTTCAGCACTTTGGATTTGAGATGAAGTCAAAGTTGTTCCATCAGTGTGGGACTCACAGCCTTTTTTGTACAGGGTCCAAATTCAAGACAATGTAACAGGATATTGATCCTAAACATACACACAATGAGACAGAGGGGTGTTTTCTAAAGAAAAGGTCAAAAGGTGAAAGGTGTGGACAGACCAAGTCGGTCACATGACCTCAGTCTAACATATCATGTGTTTCATCTACTGACGGCCAGACTGAAAGCAAAAAGAAACAAGAAGTGAAGCCGGCTGCAGCACAGGCCTGAAATCCATCAATAGGGAACATAACTAGTTTCTGTTTA
>JAPZEB010000020.1:8890762-8903471 GCA_029783705.1 Chaetodon striatus
TATTCAATTGTAATGTGATTACATTCCTTCAGAACATATTTGGTAATACGTAGAAACAGTTACCTCATGTATATTTTACTCTAGTACATTTGGTTTAGTTCAGCTAAGTAAAACGGTCTCAACAAGCTGAGACAAATGATGAGAAGCTGGTTAAAGCAGACAGCTGGGGTTGGAACTGTGCCTGTCAGTGGATGTGTCAGCTGAGTTTATGTCCCGTCAGCAGCAACTGGGTTAAAGTGAGTGTCAGGGGTTTTTAATGGCTAAGCAAAACTATAGCTCCTACACAAACTCTATGAGGCTGTAAGACTCATTACACACCAGAAAATGAGCAGCTGGAGGGATGAAAAGACATATTATTACCTACAGTAATACTCCCGTGGGCGTGTCGGTGCTTCTATTTCATAATGATGAAAATTTTGTGAAATAGTCTCTGGTTTTGCTTTTTTCAAGCAATTCTGTTCAGGGAAGGAAATATTTCACTTCACTTCAAATACAAAAACTTGACAGCAGACTCACATATAGTCAGCGGTTTGTACGAGTGTCTCATGGAGGCTCTGATGATCTCGGAGCCATGGATGCGATCCTGATGACGAAGCTGCTTGGTCTCGTAGAACCATTCTCCAGTCATGTACCTCAGCTGGCTCCTGTCACTCACAGTCCTCTGGAGCTTCCTGAGTGCAGACACGTAAGTGGGAAATGAATAGTTACTACTTTATTATTCGGAGCAGTCATTTCAAAATTTTAGAATAAGAAAATCTTTTTTTTTTTTTTTTACATTTTGTTCAAAAAAATACCTGCAACAAAACTTACATAAACCTCTGCTGTGTATGCAAGAAACATGTTCACCTAAACCTGGAATTTCTAGGTTGCAGATAAACGTACTCTCTACAGTTCTTCAGGACAGATTTAGTTTGTGCCTCTACCCAGCGCTTCATTACACACCAACATGGAACAACTGACACCAGGAACTCACTGAACACGCTGCTCCTCGGCCTTCTTCAGCTCAGCATCTCTCTGCAGCACAGCCAGGATGGTCTCCTGCTCCTCCTCCGTCAGGAAACTCAGGTCGATCATGGTGACTGCTGCTGCTCGCTGCGTCCTCAGCTGTCCACTACTTTGAGTTCGTGTCTACAGACTGAACATGATCATCACTTCTTGAAGCTCCCAAAGGTCTTATTTTGGTTCTTCAGTTCAAGTCAGTGTTGGCTGTTTACACAAACTGTGATCTGTTCTTTATCCATTGTACTAAATGATCTATTGAGATGATGGTTAATGCACTCCTTATTGCATTTGCTCCTCTTTGGATATATTTTGCTTTAGCTGGGGTTGTTTCCTGCAGCCATGTTTGACCCTGTCAAGACCAGTTTGAATCTGAAAGAAAACAGCACAAACCAAAAAGGGGTTATAAGATCTGAGATTTATAGAAGAAAGTCTGTCTCTCTTTTAACATCCCTCAACAGACAGCATACAGTTTTGATAATTGATTTAAAGGAATATGTCACATTTTTTACAATGGTGAGTATTTTCTCAGATTGTTTGAATTGGCAGGCTGATAAGAAGCAAAAAGCTAAAGCTACTTTAACAGCTGATATCTACAATAAATTTTGAATCAATGTGATCAAAATGTTAAAGTAAACCATAACAACAACATTGAGATCATTTTCTAAAATTTTTGACTGATCGCCAGCTTCACTAACTTTGTAAGCCAAAAGCAGGAAAACAACAGTGTTGCAGCTGTATGCATCACGTTTTAGTGTCCCCTGGAAAAAAATTCTGTTGTGTCTTGTGCCATTTGCAGTGTGTTTCAGTATTTGGTTGTGTTTAGAGTTTTTGCACCATTTGTTTCCCTGAATGCTGCTCATATGATGTCAAATTGGTGCAGATGTTTTTTAAAGGTCCAGTTTGTAGGATTTAGGAGCATCGATGGTATATAGCCTAGAATTCATATATTTTTATTAGTTTATAATCAGCTGAAAATAAAAATTATTGTGTTTTTTGTTACCTTAGAATTAGCCATTTATATCTACAGTACATATAGAGCTGGTCCTCCTCCTCGGAGTCAAGCATGTTGTTCTGCAGTAGCCCAGAACGCAAACACCAAACTAGATAACCACCACAGTTCTCCTACAAGCTTGGCACCATGGATTCATAAAGAGAAATGGATACAACATTGTAGGCGGGGCCCTGTTTATTTCTATGAAAGCTTCTCAGTGACGCATAAACCATCCAACCATCCATTTCCATAAGCGCTTATCCTCTTGGGGGTCGCGGGGGGCTGGAAACTATCCCAGCTGACATTGGGCAAGAGGCAGGACTATCACAGGGCTGACACATAGAGACAGACAGCCAATCACACTCACATTCACACCTACGGACAATTTAGAGTCACCAATTAACCTGCATGTCTTTGGACTGTGGGGGGAAGCCGGAGTACTCGGAGAAAACTCACGCTTACATGGGGAGAACATGCAAACTCAGCAATGAAGAGCACACCCACCCTGGGTTCGAATCAGGAACCCTCTTGCTGTGAGGCAACAGTGCTAACCACTGCACCACCGTGCCACAAATTCAACTAATTCCCATGAATTCTGCGCAGCCTTGCAATTTCATATAATCAATGCAACTTCACCAAAAACGTGACAATTTAAAACAGGTAAAGTCTCATTTCATCTTAGAGCTGCACACAGTGTATTGAAGTGTGAGCTTGGGGCCTGGGACAGAGGTACACACACACAGTGACAGGACTAACTGTTAGCATCACACAGCTAACATTACCCAACTGTTATAACCAGGTTTAACAACCAAGTTGTGTTCAGTGTCGCAGTGAGATTGTTTGGACCGTCTAACAGCTTGGTGTCACGTGTTAACAGAGAGCTGGCAGAGAGAGCTGGAGGAGAAAGGCTCACGGAGACAGTCCTTCAGCGCTGCAATGAACCAACAGCATCAGCTGATGCTGCCCTACCCCCACCCATCTCCCACTGCTATCGCAAAAAGATTTGAACATTGCAGGTAAACGTAATGCTCATAACAACATGCTCTGAATCTTAAACACCATCACAACTATATCTGCAATTTTAATTTGACCCTGTAGCTCAGGAGGAAGAGCGATCCCCGGCCCCTCAAGTCTGCATGTCAAAGTATTCTTGGGCAAGATACTGAACCCTAAATTGCACCTGTTAGTTGTGCCGATGGTGTGTGAATGCGTGTGAATGTTACCGTAATTGAGAAGCAGGTGGCACCTTGTTTGGTAGCTTTGGCCACCAGTGAATGAAGAGGTGAGTGTGACATGAAGTGTTAAAGCACTCTGGGTGGTTGGAAAGACTAGAAAGCTGCTATACAAGTGCAGGTCCATTACCATCTATTTACAGATTGCCTAAACACATCGCAACATGCATCACATTTTTTAAGAAAAGCTGCCCTGAAATCAGACATTTCAGGTCACAGCAATCCCAGAAACAGCCTGCACAATGCTAAGGACTGAAAAAGTGAAGATTATGGGGGTGAAGCAACAATCTCTGCTCATATTTTCTAGTTTGGAGTGAGTGATGTTGCCTGTCAAGGTCATGTGGCCAGCTTGTTTATTAGCAGCCATCGCCTGCCATCAGTCTGTATTCAATTTATCAACATTTCATGAAGTCTATTAAAAAAAAAAAAGTCTGTGCCACATGCATGAACTGTGAAAGAAATGTGTTTCCTTCCCACAAAATCCTAACAGAAAAGACATGACTGGAGAGAGGTGGAAGTTTGAGAGGAAGGGGGACTTGCAAGAAATACATTTAACAACAGTCGAAATTGGTAAAGCAGAGGCTGAAATATCCTGCCTGCTACATGTCCACACACTTTAAACTTTACTGCTCTAGTTCATAACGCTGATTTTTCTGTTGACAATTTCCAATCTGAATTGAATTTCTCAGGTTTTTAAAAAGTTCTCTCAAGAGCCACAACTATTTCCACAGGCTGAGGACTCCTTGAGACGAAATAATAAACTCATCTTCATGTGTATAATCTGTGGCGTACCCCTTTAAACCACTTGAATGCCTGACATTTCATGTACTTGACTTTACTGTTTAACATTTCATGAGTTATTTTGAAGGCAGCATAAGTAATATTTTCCAGTGTATTTTTGAGTATTACTGTCCCTACAGCACGTACCGAGTTTGTTCATGCAGCTGTGAAGCCTGGTCTCCAGCAATAAAACCCTCTGCTGAAGCTCTTCATAGTCGTACGCTCCAATCTCTTCCTGAATGGCTGTCAGGATGACTGACAGGTTGAGGAGCTCCATTCGCAGGGTGGCCAGTGTCTGCAGGTCCAATCTGTACTGCTCCACCACTGACAGAAGGGGTCGTAGCTGAGACATCTGGCCCTTTAGCTCCTGTGGGCGCATGAAAGACATGAAGAAAAATAAGTTGGAGAGGAGATGTGGTGCAAAGAAATGTGGTTAAATCTGACAAAGCATTTTTTTTCTCTTTTTTTTTAGGAAGAGCTACCTCGGAATAAAGCCACTGCTCCTTCACAGCTAAATGAGGTGGTTTATGCTCCATGTCAGGACGCCCTCCTAGTGTGAGTGTGACTACTTCCCTGTGGATGACGAGCCTCCAGAATAGACTCAAGGCATTTTCCATTCAGCTAATTAGTCTTCTTCCTGTCCTCGTTCCTCCATCCTGCAGCCTGTGACCCGGAAATTGATCGAGCGAGGAGAGAGGAGGCTTCTACAGAAACCACAAGTGGATTCTATGGAGACATTTTTTATCTCAAAGCAACACTCCTTCAATGTGAATCTGTTTAGTGAACATTTGGTCTGATGTGGAAGCAGCATTATTGTAAAATTAATGTTACTGCATGATATAAAGTCCCAAAGGCAGGACTGAACAGGTTTTGTTGCTCAGTCTGTCAGTCTATTAAATCCAAGTATGGGCTCTAAGTACCCTCAGTGTACCTGGGTCTCACACTGAATGTAATAGGGAATGATTAATTTGCTGCACTGTGTCCACTTTTCCTAATGTCTTCTGTGATATGCAGCATTTGCAGTATGGTTTCGTTGTTGGGTTAAATTTTGTGTTGGTATTCATGTGGATTTATATGAAACAGTGTACATCCTGGTATGCAAGATGAATTTATCTAACAATAAAATGAAATTAAATCAAATCAAATTTAAATACTGTAAATTAGGCAAACTACCTGTGGAAGCATGAATAAAAGCACCAACGGCAGCTATAATGTTATTCATTATTCATAAAATAAAATGATTAGTTGTGTGGATAATCTGTTTTCTCTTTTTTTTCTTCATTTTATTTTCTTCCTCTTTTCCGATTTTCCATTAAATTTGCATTTTGGCTCAGTCAGGAAAAATATGCAGTGCTATACAGCCACACTGTCACAGTTATCATTATCACCTGAAAATTATCAGACTACCTGCACCTGTGGTTTTTCACAGACAAATTACAGAATTCATTTATGAAGTTGCTAAAACATAAAGTCTACTGGAGCTATTTCTATTGCTGATATTCCATCACACACTGAGAACATAACAGATTTTTTCTCAGTGTTGGAGCAGCCACCATAAGGTGTTTTTCTTTTCATTCACACTTAGTTTTATTTTCTAAGTACAAAAAGAGTTTGCAGACCCAAATCACTTACACTGCTTTTTTTAGTCAGTTTTCAATGTCAAAATTCAGCAGAGGAGGAAAAATATGCAGACGTTTTAGCTTTTGTCAGTGTGTTTCAGTGAGGCTGGTCTAAGGACAGGTAGCCACCTGGTGCACCTGTTGGGAATACACTGACTGACACTCACTGTTGGTGAAAAGTTAAAAGGGATTAAACATGAAACTGAACTATCACAACATAAAGAAGGCAGTGTCAGAGCATATGTGCATTTTCTTCCCGTGTTTATGTTTCACCTGGAAAATTGAAAGAAGCAATCTTTGGGGAGTGCAAACCCTTTTTGTACTTCTTTCCCTCTTCTTAATTGTCCCTACACGTGCGAGAGTTGAGATGCTGTCCATCATAAGTAATTGCCTTCTCCACCCTCGCGTCTGACCCTCACATCTCTTTCGCTAAGATGCGAAGAAGAGACACGAGTGAGGGAAGTGAAGAACCGCGTTAGCCAAATGGAAAAGTGCCCCCAGAAAATGCTGGAGGGACGACATATCCCATCTGGCCTGGGAACGCCTCACAATCCCACAGGAGGAGATGGAAGATGTGGCTGAGGGAAAGTACGCCTGGGCTACTCTGCACAGTTTGCTGGCACTTCGACCCAGATAAGCAGCATAAAATGGAGAGAGAAAAGTGGAGAGATGAGTCTTTTTCTGCATTTTGGCCCCTGAACAGTTAAAGACAGCTTTTTCTATTACTGAAAATAGATCTTTTTAAAATTGTCTGGCTAACTTTGAGCCAGTGTGGATGGAGAGAAAATTACTTTTTTCTGAAATCAGCACGAAGGAAGATCGATATTTAGCGTATGCATTAAATGTATGACACATGACTGTGTGTTGCAGCAGGAGGATAAGGGTGCTCCTAATATACCGCTTTTATTTCTCTGTTTAGAGTCGACACTCAGATATCTTCTCATCCTCAAATCTCCCCACCCAAAAAAACTGCTGTGTATCGGGAGGAGTTGGATTTGATATGGAAAAAAGAAAGGGATTAAAAGAAGTGTCAAAAGCGAAGACAAAAAGCTTATCATCTCGTCAGAACATTTCACACCCCCACAAACAAACACAACAACACATCCAGGAAACAGGCTTGGCAGTCAGTCAAACACTTTATGTGTCTAATCCCTCCCCTGTTATCTTCAAATCAGGACCTAAATACTTTTCAGACATCCCTTCAAAACATTTTCCGAGGCTTTTTTGGAACCATTATTTTTCATGTCACAAGAGAACAGTGTGGATATTTTATGATTGCTTGGGCTGGCCTTAAATTTGGCCACTTCATCCTTACTGATTAGTACTGGCATCGTAATTTGCATATAAATGTACGTTCATTAATATGCATTAAAACCAATCTTGACAAAATGCTGAAAATGTCATGGCCTGTTAGATAGTAAACGCTTTACCTGGCTAATCCTTCCCCTGCCGTGTGTCCTCCTTCATCTTAATCTCTCTCTAATCTCTCCCCTCCTGTTTCACTCTTTTATGTCTCCCCCTCTCTCTGCCTAACCTTTACCTCCCCTCTTACTTTACTTTGCTCATTCCTCTCATCCCTCCCTCCCACAGGCAAAAATGGTAATTTGAAATAAGCCATCTCTTTCTCTCCATTTCTTCCCCTTTTCTCCTCCATCTCCTCTCAAGTCCTCCATCTATCAGTCCATTCTAATCTCTCTGTTTGACCTCTCTTTCTCCATTTCCCTTGTTCCCTTCACCCCAGGGGATGAAAATACTGTTTAGTTATTGATAAACTTACTGTAGCTGCACATCGCATAAATATTCACCAGTTCTGCCTCTCCGTGCAAAGGCAAAAGCTTATGACTGTGAAAACCCCCAAGGAGCAACAAGCATGCACGCACACACACACAAACACACAAACTAACTGTATAAAAACTTAAAAACAGACCCCAGAGCCCCGTGATGTTGTTAAGAAGATGCTCGGCAAAAGATGAAAGGCAGAATGGATTTATGGGGAGGCGGAAATGCTCTGTATTTGGGAAAGTCAGGGGTAGAGTGTGTGTGCTTATGTTTTTTTTGTGGACCTCCTATGGAGCCTCTGTCCAGTTCATACAGCATTTCAAGATTTGAATATTGATATATTATTCTGTAATGTTGAATTATTGAGCTTCCTATTATATTTTTAAATTCATGTGTGTTATGCTTGCTGTTTGGTATTTTTAAAGGAATAGTCTAATATTGTAGATGTAGATAAGGTCAGCAAACGGTTAGTTTAACAGTTGCCAGGCAACCAGCAGAGTCTCCAGGAAGTTACTGCTCCTGGCCAAGACACAGACCGGCCAATAACCCCCTGTAAAACAGCAAATTGTTGTTTTTATTTGTTATTTTATTTATTTTTAACGTCCTTTTTACTTGTGGTTTATAAAAAAACAGATATACAAAAAGATACAGAAAAAAATACTTTCAATAATAATTGCCTGATGTGTA
This sequence comes from Chaetodon striatus, assembly GCA_029783705.1. Classification (NCBI taxonomy): domain Eukaryota; kingdom Metazoa; phylum Chordata; class Actinopteri; order Chaetodontiformes; family Chaetodontidae; genus Chaetodon; species Chaetodon striatus. The sequence continues at coordinate 8,898,853 of JAPZEB010000020.1, forward strand.
TTTGGAGTGCACATATATGCACTTCAAATACACTAGAACTAATGGAGCTTACATTTCTACTGATCCTATCAAGAAGGGAAGAGGAAGATGAAACAGCGGTGTAGCCATAGAAGCAGATTGGGTTATAAATTCAATCCATTTATCTCAGATTTGATAGATTTTTTTTTCTTTTTGGATCCTCAGAGAGAAGGTCAACTTTTCCATTTTAAATACTTCTAAAATTATTCCGCACCAATCTCCCAAAGTAGGTGGTACTGGGTTTAGCCATTTTCTAGTGATTGATGTTTTACTTGCCGCCAAAAGGGCCTGCAGCAGCTTTGTATCCCTCCGTTGATTCAAAAACATAATGTGACCCAGATAAAGAGTTTCCAAGTTCCAGGATATCTGAGTCTTAAACACCGTGTTTAATGTTTTTTGGATGCCCTTCCCGTATCACCTCAGTGTTGGACAGTCCGAGAATATATGAAAATGGTTTGCATCCACTGAGCCACATTGTCTCCAGCATGTCAAACTCATAATTTTGTATTCTTCCTGGTGCGAGGCCTTAAAATATCTTATAATATTCTTCCAACAATGTTCTCTCCAATCCATAGAGGTAGATGAAAACTGCAAATGTTCCTCCAGGCCTCCTCAGAGAGCCCAATTCCTGCTTCTTTTTCAAACTTTTCTTTGATAGGTGTTTTTAGCAGAGCTAACAGAGCTTTATACAGTCTGGAGACAATTATTTTAAACTTTACTTTCATACAGATCAAACAAATCAGATATAACGTGACAATTAGTGAACTTTATAGGTGCATTTACAAACCCAGGCTAACTGTTTCCCCCTGTTTCAAGTCAGGGTCGGCTGTGGCTCAGAAGGTAGCGTGGGCTGTCCACTAATCAAAAGATCAGCAGCTCAATCCCCAAAGTCAAAGCATCCTTGAGCAAGGTACTGAATCCCAAATTGTTCCTGATGGCTGTACATCAGGAGTGTGTGACTGTGCTAAAAACTGAGTAGCAGGTGGCACCTTGTATGGTAGCCTTGGCCACCAGTGTGTGAATGTGTGTGTGAATGGGTGAATGTGGCTTGTAGTGTAAAAAGCGCTTTGATTGGTCAGATGACTAGAAAGGTGCTATACAAGTGCAGGTCTATTTACGAGGTCCATCTTTATGCTAAGCTAAGCTAATGGGTAGTGGTTGTAGCGTCATATTACTGCACATACATGGGAGTGGAATACTCAATTCTGATTGGCTGAAGGGGGTCCATTAAAAAACTGACACCCACTAAGTAGCTCCAGTGAAACTGTTCTGTTCACTGCTCTAAATTAATGCCCAGGCTACATTTTAGTATCAGCCTGTAACAAATATGAATAAGGGAGGCAGTTAAATTCTCTGTTTACAATTAATTTCCAACACTGAGTGTAGTCTTCAGTGCCTCATCACCACAGGATGGGGACTGTAACACACGCTGCAGGTACTGCACTGCCCCTCTGAATTTAAGCAATCATTTCACATCCCATCTGCAACTCAACTCACCCCTCTGCTGTGCGTCAGACAGTTCACCCCTTTGCGTCAGCTGTTAAAAACTGATAATGGAAACCTCATCAAGTATTATCTCTTACACATATATGTATACATATATTCAGTATAATGTGACTTGGACTAAAAGTAGTAGGGGTGGGAACGATTTTTGATGCATCTGAATGCATCATATTTTGATTTCTATACATGATTTATTTTTCTCACTGTATGACTACTTACTATTTTTAAAACACAGCATACTGTAGTTGTAGTGATCCATAATTAAATAAACAGATACATTAACTTGCATACCATCTGGGTCTTTGGCAGGTCCCTTTTCCATTCAATCTTAAGCCAAAATGTTTCTATAGCAGCAGCTGCTGAATAATACATGATTTGCAGCCTTTTTATTTTAAAAAGTTAACTGCACTGATTAATTAATTAATTAATTAACATGAAAGCACCTTACAGTAAAATGAGGGGGAGGTATGTAGGGTCATCCACTGTGTTGTTTTAATGTCTCCAGCAGTGAAGAGCAGCCTCTCTGCTGCACATTCGCTCTGGGAAAAGACAAAACGCTGAGCGGACTGAGTGCAGGGTTTTTGAGGTAAAAACAGTCCGGGCAGAGAGTTTATTTTGTCACCACAGGGTTGGTTTAAGTTGGGTAATGCTGCAGTGAGTGCTGATCTTGTTTTTGGTGTCATGCTGATCGCTGCTGCCCTCCGTTAACGTTGATGCTGAGAAACTATTCTCAATATACGTCAGGTTCACCTCACAAATTTGAGTATTTAAACATTAAATTAAAACATCTTGCAAGCGCTGCCTCTTGTGAGGATGAACTACAACTTAACTCTGGCGTGTCCTTGCTGTCAACTGTCTGCCTCTTTTGTTCAGTCGACATCATGTTATTAATAAACATTTAGATATCGATTTTGGACATTTGTAAATCAATGACGAATCATCCACATCGACACTGCGATGCATTTAAGAGTTGATTATTTCCCCCACCCCTACAGGGCAGACTACCCTGATTGTGAAGTTGATTATAAGCTGTGGAAAAATAAACTAAGTAATGGTATGGATGAAGTGGCAGTGTCAAAACTTTATTTTCATTACCTCCTATCACTGTCCTTGCATTTAAGGATACAAAACATCAATACTTACTGATTAAGTTTATTCCATCTCATGTCAGTTCAATCACATTGAACGCTAAGGTGAACGAGTCATGAATTAATTCTGGTGTGGAAGTAAAAGCGTTTGCCTCCTTGAAGGGAATTGTGGGTGAACTTTGGTCTGACTGCATCATAAAGCTTTGTATGTTAAAAATAAGTAGCTCTTATTGTTCTCTTCTCATTGCTAGTAATTTTATTCTGTGTAATGTTTGGCAAAAATGTTTTAGTGACCCAGTACACCCTGATTTAGGGCACATTAAAAGACATTGAGACATCTAGTTTAAATAATATATTATATTTAAATATAAATAAGCTTGGTTGAAAATGACTACTCAAATGTAAGACATGGCCCAACTACAGACTGAAGTCATTGAAATGCTGTTGAAACAACTACTACATGTGACCTAGATATCTAAAAAAAACTTTAGCTTTGACCCAAATTTAGCCCCCTTTTCACAATGAAGTCCACCAAGACACAAAGCTCCAAATCAGTGCTTATTGGGAAAGTTACACCCAGGTGAAGACAGTTCACAGTGTTTTACTACCTTTTAGTTAAGTGTCATTAGGAGTCCTGAGCAGCCAACTGCAGACATTAAACCAGCAGTGTCACAGCTGATTTAACTGTTTGGATCATTCAGCCCTCGTTCCTCAGATCCACAGCCTTTCATTCTCTATAGCTCTTGAGATAATCTTCCAATTGCCTCCTGGTTTGTTGCTGGCATAGACGCTTGCCAGCGGCATCATGGCAGAAAATACACACTGATGAGATTAGTACTCCTAATTTAAGAGGTGCAATACATTTAAATTTCCCTCAATAAAAGGCAGTACTTATCCAGCCAGGTAATCTTATCTCCTCTCCTGCAAGTTTAAAGCACTGACACCAAACTGGATGTTTTACATAAACTCCCTCTGCTCATGTGTGTAAATATTATGTAAATTTCATCATTAATATTTAAATGTGAGACTCATTCTTGACAGAATTTTTTTTTTTTTGGACAGCTCAAAGTCTTAATGTGTGCAGTGATGCTGCAGTTTTGCTGGCACCTTCTGTACAAAGCTATGTGACACTTTTACACAGCGGACATGAAGCCAGTGAATTGACAGCTTCAAGACAAATTTTGTCCCCTTCATGAAAGATGCTCGCGTGTCTGAGTGCAGGCAGGAAACTTCAGCTTGGCATGCGTGAAATCAATGTTTTCACACCAAAGGTTATGTGTTCCCTACAGCGACCATCTTACACTGTGTGTGTCTGGGTGTCTGGCTGCGTGTGTGTGTGTTTGTGTTTACCTGCAGGCCCTTCGCCGTCAGAGTGCGGGGGTTGGCGACGTAAGTGTGTAAACGTCCATCCACTCCTCTCAGCAGCGGCTCAGAGTCTCGGACATACTGCAGGTCTCTGGATGTTCGCAGGTCTACCACCTCCATAGACTGACTCACATTCTGAACCTGGCACACGCACACACACACACACACACACACACACACAGTCTTGTATTTCTATCTTTGTGAGGACCCTCATTGACATACTGCATTCCCTGGCTCCCTGCCCTAACCTTAACCATCACAACTAAATGCCAAAACCAATCTTTCCCTAACCCAGTGGTTTTCAGACACACCAAAGAGCAAATCTGAGGGCACACCTGTGTTTATATCTGTCCACAATAACTTTCTATAACGTGTGTTACCACTCTTATCACGACATAAGACAATAAAAATATGAAAAAAATAAGACGGGTAGCTTGCGTGATGCTGTCTACTGACTGTCTTTTTTCTCCGTCGGTGTTAGGTCATCTTCGCTGGTGCTTTGTTGTAATTTGCTCCGTACAATGAAACGATACAATATAATAATGTTATCATCCCTCACACTGGCTGTCAATCAGGGCTTTTGATGTGTAACACACTTATAATTCCCATGCGCAAATGGCGACAAACAGGTTCCACTTGAAGGAT
>JAPZEB010000020.1:8903571-8921428 GCA_029783705.1 Chaetodon striatus
GCTCCTCCTTCAGCCAGGAGCAGAACTCTGTTGCTGCTTCTCTGGACCCAGCTGATGACAGCACACTGGGCAGCGGTATCTGTCTGTGGCACCCTTTTTTACACTGTAGCATAACAAAAACTGTACCTAGATGATGATGCAAGTGTACTCTCATCAACTAATGTTGATTACTAATGTACTAATTACATTACTAATGTGAGAGCTAAACAGAGGGGGAGTGGAGCTGGGGGCTATCGTATACGGGCACTATATGAATCATTTGTACCCAATATGAAAAAGCCCTAAGTGAGTTTGATTACTGTGGCACTGTGACAATGTTGACTCAATTATTTAATCAACAAGACTGAGTGTCTGCAGCCAACCTTTAAACTTAATGCTAACATGCTGATGTTGAGCAAATATAATATTCGCCATCTTAGTTTGGCCTGTTAGCATGCAAACATTTTCTAATAAGCCCTAAATGCAAAGTGCAGCTGGGGCAGTTGGGAAATGTAACCAGTTTTACAGGTATTTGGTCATACAGTGAATTAAAGCATTGCACAAATTAAAATTTTGACATGATGGTGGATGAAAATTGAAGGGATCATCAAAGTTATCAGTATCTATTCCCTGGGGACATGAAATATTTGTTGCAAATTTCACAGCAATCCATTCAATAGTTTTCAAGATATGTCACTGAACTAAAAATACCCACATTATTAGGAAAGAAGAAGGGATCTCCTGAGCCATTAGGTAGGGCCCATATGCATTTTTGCAAAAAATAAAAATCCATGTCAAAATTTACTAGTCAGTTCCTTAAAATACGGAGCCTGTTCAAAATGAGCACTTGTAAATCCAGTAGCTATCTGGCTGTCCATGAAACCATGACTTGGCAAAGGTAAGTTTGAGGTAGCATGGCCGAGTGGTTTAAGGTGCTGGATTAAGGTTCCAGTCTCTTCAGAGGCGTGGGTTTGAATCCCCCTATTGCCAGAATTTTCAGGGGCAGCAGTCTATATAGTCTCCATACTGTATATATAAGTCCTATATATATATGTCCTATAGGGACTTAATGCATACATGCATTAAATATGTATGACACAGGTCCTATTTGTGCATGTGTGTGTGTATTTCTGGCCTGTGTATATGACAAGAGAGTGAAAAAAAATAATTTATTATTTATTGAATTAATTAAGTATATCTTCTTCTTGCCTCTTCACATGACTTGTAAGAACAACGTGAGAATTACCCACCATTAGCACCCATAGTACCTCTGGAGTTACGGCTTTGTTTCTGAACACGCAGGGTAAAAAAAAAGAGTAACGGGAGTTGATTCGCACAGCATGTCAAAACATGTCAAACGTTAAACTACGGTACACATTTTGCACGCCCAGGTCCTGGTCTTTCTCAAGCCATACCTTATACTCATCCAAGTAAAGCAAGACAAAAATAACTTGCTGTTTTTTCTGGCATTACATGAATTTACTATATAGAAGCTGCAACTCAGGTTATAGTCTGATGTTGCCCATGTACAGAACAACATAACGTCAGATGACATGACTGATCTGCCCAACATTAACACTGTATAAACAGTATATATACTTTATCCTACAGGTACTGTATTTTTAAAGCATATTTCCATGACTTTTCCTTAACTTTCTGGGTTTATTAATTTTTAAAAATCTTCTCCAGACCATGAAATTGCTATTTCTAATTTCCATGACTTTTCCAGGTTTTTCATCACCGTACAAACCCTGATGAGGGTTCATCCTCTTGGGAGCACAAATGTGAGTTAAATTTTCACAGTAATCTGATTCTGGAAAGTCACATTGCTACTGAATTTTTGATGAAATCTTGTAAAGCTGTGAGCCCCACAGGCAAAAGTCCTTCCATCACAGTTTTAAAGAGGAGGTGGCAGAAGTCTCAGGGACAGATGACTCAAAACTGGACAAATAAAACCAACAAAGGTGTGAGAAAATGTGTTTTGGGTTAGGTGCAGTCTGTGTTTGAGGTAAACCAAACCTTTAATGTTACTGACACCGTGGCTCAACGACATGATGCAAAGTCATCTGGATTTCTCTTTGAAGAAGCTTGTCATTAGATCCATTTAAAACATGAGATTCTCACCTAGAGTCTGTTCTGCTCTAAAGAAACAAACACTCCCACGCTTCTTCTCATTAACCATCCTGAAATGCTACCAGATACTTCAAATCTCTTTTGATACTGAATGGAAAAACAAGCATGAAAAAAAAGAAAATCCATTATAAAAAATGACCCAGATATCCAGAAGTGATATGCAAACAAACAAACAAACACTCAGGCAAAAACCCACCCACACATCTCCCACTGTAACACATGCTAGAGAGGCCGGAGACGAGAGGAAAAATCTGAGCACAACACACGTAAACACACACATGCATACACACATTCACACTCACAGCAGGATCTAGGTGTCACTTCCAGAGACACGCTGAGCTAATTAAGATTCATAAATACAGAAGCCTCCCAACAGGAACAGAGCGAGGAGCGAGGAGAAGAAGTTATTTCAGATAGTGTTCATCTTTTTTCTTACTCTTTTTGTGTGAGGAGAGTACAGGATGCAACACCAGCAGCGAATGAAAATAATCCTCATGATGTTATCGTTAGTGTGCCGCGATTCACTTGTATTTTGGTGAGAATGCAGGATGTATATTTCCTGATGTGTGAGCCTTGCAGTGCAGCATGCTTTGGGAAATGTTTGCTGGCCTGATGGTGTTCAATAATTCATCAACTTCTGTCACAAATCACTTTTATTTCTCTCAGGACGCACATATACATTGAGAGAAATGTGCTTACGCAGCCAGATGCATATCCTCACATAAACACACACACACACAAACACATGTACGAACACATAGACATTCAAGCATACAAATACCCTTACAGAGCTGCACTCTGCAATATAGAACAAAGTATTTCTTTCCCACCCATCTGTCAGTGTTTCCTTTGAGTTTAAACTCTTTTGGCATGTTGAATGACTGGGAGTCTTTAGAGGATACAGCTACTGATGTATCGGGGATACATCTGTCAGTGAAACCTGAGTGTGTGTGTGTGTCTGTTCATGTGTGTTTCTGCAAGTGTCAAAACAAAGAGACAGTCCAGTGAATATTTCATTCCAGTACGCTGCCTTTCCCCTGTGCTGCATCGCAATGCTGACCACTGAAACATGCAGGGATGCACTCAGAGTCAAGAGACAAACAAAAACAAATACACACACCCACACACACCTGTTCAGTCAGCAGGCGTAGTTGTCGACTCCGAGGGTCTCGTTTGCAGAGGTTTCGTGCCGGAGCGACCACCGTGCAAACACACCTGCCGTCAGGATCTGAAGCCGTGCTGTACACCTGCCAGCCCTCCTCTGAGCCTGGGTACAAGCCCTGCACACAAACAAGCTCTGCGTTAATGAAGTCACTGCAGGAGGACCATGTCAGCCATGGATTCAACAGAGAGGGTCAGCAAAGTAAATCTCATTTTAATATATGGGATTTTATTTTTTTTTGTTGTTGTCTGTGTGTGTTTATTCTGTCAATCACTCACATTTTTGAGAATATGTGCTTTTTTAATTAAAAAAAAACCACATTTATCAAAGCATTTCAGTCTGAGTTTTGCGTTCTACCTGATTTAAGTTTGAAATTCCAAGACAATTTTATTGTAAGACCAATACCAAGACTCCAATACCAACTTCTGGCCTTTGAGGCATTTTCTTTTGACATTTAAAAAAACGCCTGATAGTGCGACAACAATGAGTCAATAAATAGATCTGTAAAAATGGTCAAGAATCTTGATCATTAATTAGTGTTCATAAACATTACCAAAAACAGCAAATAGTCACTGGCTCCAGCTTCACAAAATGTGACCTTTGGAAATAATTAAATTCAAATAAAACATCTTTGGGTGTAGACTAGTTATTCGACAAAACAAGGGATGTGAAATCACCATGAACTCAATTTGTCATATAAGGTCCCGGTACATAAATAAAACTGACTTGACTAAATTTTTGACATCCTATAGACTAGACAATTATTTGATAAACTGAGAAAATAATCTAGAGATTAATAGATTATACAAAATGATCATCACTTGATTAAAATATACCCTGTGTATTATGATTGCCAAGCTTGCCATTTCCACTGGTTAACACTTTTTACAATCCCCCACTACCTCTGACAAACTGAAGCTTCATTTGATTGATAAAACTAAAATCAAGGCCACAAATGAAAACATGCTATTTTAATTTCATTTAAATAGAGGAGTCCATTTCTAAAAGCATGAATGTCTTTTTAATAAACAGTGTAAAAATCCAAATAAATAAACACACTATTTTTGTCAAATGAATAATTATTTTCAGAATGTTAGGATTAAGACTTATTAATAATTTTAACATAGTTCAGAGGCAGTATAAACACTACGCATAGCCGAGGCTGATGGGAATGTTGTTAGTTATTTTACCATAAATCAAAATATTAGACAAATTAAAACTCTGACCTGATGATGGCAGCAGTTATTACAATTCATTCAGGTGGACATGAATGTCTGAACCAAGGTTCATGGCAATCTAATCAATACTTGTTGAGACATTCAACTGTTTTTTGGTATGCAAAGGTTTACAGCAATCTCTCAGATTTTAAAAGTAGGGATCACCTTCAAATATGCAAAGATTTGCGTCAGCCACACTAGAGTTCACATTCATGACCCATGTTGTCAGAAAAATAAACCCAGGAGACAAAAAAGAGGAGAAAACAAGAATGCTGCAAAATGCAAAAAGCAAAGTTGTCCATTTCTCAAGTCAAAACATTGCTGTTGTCAGAATGTGCTCAACCACAGTGATGGAAGAAGTATTTCCATCATTTACTTAAATGAAAGTACAAATACCACACTGTGAGGACATTCTGCTACATGTTAAAGCTTACTTAAGTAAAAGTATACAAGTATTGTCACAAAATGTACTTACACTTACTCAGTATTACTGCTGCATTAACGTGCATGACATAACTGAGCTGTAGTATTTGAACTACAACTTCCTCTCCACTAGCAGCTGGACTGGTGCTTGAGTGGTGCATTGTGGGATACACTTGGCTCTAAATACGTCTCTTAGGCGTGCTGATAAGTGCACATCAAGTGTGGTTGAAGTATACTCTGTTGCATGTTGTTCAGACGTGGGACCCACTTTGTTACTGCCTGGTGCCGTTTGAACGTGCACTAAAGAGCTAAAGGTCTCAAGTAGGGGCACTGGCTAGGTCGTAAAGTGATTAAGTAAATTTAAATTCAATAATTGAGTAAATTTAAAGGAAATATTGACATTAAAAGAAAAGGTAGATTGTCTAAAATCATTGCTGAATACCAATGTATACCAGAGTAGGTTGTATAAACTGTGAAAGAACAAACTTACTTCATTAATTACATCAGTGTTTGAAAGAGAAATCAGCCATGAAGGAAGAAAGGAAGCTTTCAGTTATGAAGGGTTGCCTAAAAGCATCACACATCTTATTTTGTTGTTTGTTTGAAATACATCAATTTCCCCTCAATCTGAAAGGTAATTGGCAGTCCTCAGGACTGCCTGCCGCCTACCCCAAGCTTCCTCCATCTCCAAGCGGACGCTGATCGTGCACACAAGCAGATCTACCACATGAAAAGGGAGATACAAGGCCTGGTGGATTTTAAGAGATTCACTGAAGGAAAGGGAGAGTCTTTGCCACACGACTCACAACGGTAAACTGAGAATAAGCAGTCTGGAGGAGCTTCTAGATATCAGGAAGAGGGAGTTCAAAGACGAATACAAAAAGAGCCAGGAGACCATCACAAAGCTTGAGACAGAAATCTCCAGACTCAAGAAAAGTCTCCAATTCCAGGAGGACAAGATGGATGGATGCCGCCCAGCACTTTAGCAAGCTGAGTACAACGACACGGTAGCAAGGTTTGAGACAGAGAAACAAAAAGTCTCTGAGCAAAACAACCAGGGGTTAATGGTGACATCTGAGTGGCAGAAGCTGCAGAGTGAATACAAAAAGAAACTGAGACGGTGGAGGAGCCAGTCTATCAGATGGACACCAGAATCCTGCATCTCACGAAGGAGAGGGATGATCTCTCTCAGAAGTTCACTGACCTCTTAAACCAGCTGTGGAGCACAAGTAGGTGAACTCCTTTATCTCATGGTTGAGAAACAGAGCTGGGAGACGGAAGTTAAGCATATTGAGGGAGAGAAAAAGCAACTAGAGGGAGAGAAGAAGGTCTGAAAATGAAGAAGAAAATGCTGCTTTACAAAAAAAACGTGACATGACAGACAGAGATGAAGAAAATAAAAAGCAAATGTATAAGAAGAAGGAAAAGGAAGAAAAGGCTGAGATGGAAAACAGAGAAAATAAAAAGGTAGAGAAAGAAAAGGAGAAGAAGAAGAAGAATGATATTTTCAGCTGGATGCACAACAAGGCGATAGAATGGTGAAGGAGGCTGCAGGTTGATCTGCTTCAGTTGGACCACAGTAGCCTCCTCTTCCTCCCTCTTCATCCCTTCATCCTCCCCTCCCGCCTTCATCTTCCTCGCCCCCTCCTTCTATCCACCCTTCCACCATTCTCCCCTCCACCCTTCCTTCCTAAACCTCACCCCCTACCCTTTAATCCCGTTAAATTTAGGGCAGCACAGTGGCTCGGTGATTAGCACTGCAGCCTCACAGAGACACCTCCTCCTGCCTCTGTGTGGAGTTTAAATGTCCTCCCTGTGTCTGCGTGGGTTTTCTCCTGACACCAAAAGAATCTGTCACCAACTACAAACCAGATAGAGCCTGCGTGTGCGTTTGGACAGAGGTGTGCTGGAGACTACGGTTGGACAATTTGATAAAGTATTTTGACGACTGGCTGGGTATATCACTTTTTTTGGTCATTTTATTTTGCTTCTGCCTCCGATAAGTGACCAAGAGTTGCTGCTCCTCAGTGCAAGAGACAGCAGGTAAATACAGCATGGAGCATTTCACATCTTATTCACAGAATAAAGGATTTATTTCGACCAAATAGTGTCAATGATTTTTGGAACGGTGGACTAATCAACCATGCCGGTTTTGGTGAGTTTAATTTTGTTTCTGTTGAGCTTGAACAAAGTGCTTCAATATATCAGCAGTTGCTGGTTGGTGCGCTAACTGTGGCCAGTTGGAAAATCACTACAGACCTTCCTCAGGATCGCAAAGATAAACTGGAAAAAAACAGCCAAAGCCAGCAGGCTGAGAAGGCAGATGATCTTTGAGTGATTATTTTTGTCACCTAACGCTATGTCTCAGCTGACAAAGTAATAGCTTTTGGCTGTGGTGGTGATACACTGCTTCCAGGCACTATACAGTAAAGCATGTTTGTTGTTGATAACACTGTGTTATTGACTTTATGTCATTTGTTTCTGGTGCTCTACTTGAACAGTGGAGTCAGTTGTTTTTAGACGCCTTTACTTCTTGTAAACAGAGCCGTGTTTCAGATGCCCACCTCCAGGTTTGGGGAATACTTCGAAGTTGAGCGTCAGGAGCTTGGGCGCAATGCATCCTGTGGGCACTGTAATAACAACTGTGCACAAAGGAAATGCAGCACGCACATAGGAATTCATTGTTTCAATCGACCGCATTTACAATCAACACTGATTGCATATCCACTTAAAATGTGACAAATATCTCCATAAATAACATTAATAACACTTAATCAATATTCCAGAGTTGATGATGGAAATAGCTAATGAATGAGCCATCTCTCATCTTTGTTGAGACTTGCACCTGCGCAGCACCCATCGGCCCCTCAGAGACTTCAAAAACGAGAGCTCTTTCATGCTTGCATTTTTATTGCTCAGACCACACGTGTTGATTTAAATTCAATCTGATGCTCTGCACAAAAAATGAGAGCACTGTTGTTCAAAGAAATAGAGTGTGCTACTTCTATATGAATTATCGAACGGTGAAGTCTCACTTTCACTGCATGGGCGCTCTGCTGCTTTGTCTCCACTGTGCCCAGACTAAGCTCTGCTGCTTCCACAGCGTGGCGCTCTGAACAGCCACATGGTATATTCCAACAGTCCAGTTTGTGACACAGTGTGCTATGACTCTTGGAGTGACTTTTTACAATTGCACACAATTGAGCACGTGCACTAACATTCTGTTGCTGAGGCGGACTTGACAGGGGAGAGCTAAGAGGTAGGGCGGAGAAGAGAAAAAAAAAAAAACAGGGAGAGCGCGGGGCAACAAGGCCACAGTGACTGATGGGCAAAAGATTTTCAAAAAGGCATTGAGGCCAGGGGAGAGGGGCCATGGCCGCCGTAGCCACCATGATATTCCTGCCTGGGTGTACAGTATATTCTTCAAATATACTTCTATCATGTGCAAACACCACAAGCTCCATGAGCACTGGCAACAGTGTTGTGGAATATTTTGCCCTGTATCACATCCCTCAGGACCTGCCTCCCTTCAGGCTGTTTACAACTCGTATACAGTATGTGTTCAAGAAGCACAGTACGATATAAGAGTACATAAGAGACATGTACAGGAACCAGTTTTAAAATGTCTGTATTTTGATATAAAGGTGACAAATAAAGAGAATAATTTAACATTAAGGAGGCTGTAAGTCATTGTGTGGCTCTTTAAATCAAAATGAAGTGACTGCTAAAGCTATATATTTCACAGACCTTGAAGTGTTTTATTTTTTGTGTTTGCTGTATTATGGTTATTTTGTGTGAAAAGTGTTTTTCAAAAGGACCCAATGAGTCATACTGCTGAAGCAGTTTCTTTTGTGCATTTTCTAACACACATTTGCTCAGAATCTCAGCATGTTATTCAGGTCAGGCTGTCGTTAGAAGGGTGGACAAATATTTTCCTTAAAAAAATGTTTCTGACTAATTCTATCTTGCTGGTGAATCTCGGCGGGATTTCGGGAGCTCTCGACTGGACACATATTGCGATTTAAGTGTCCATTAATGGTGAAAAGGAGAGTGCATGCTCTTTGCACTTTATTGTACTTGACTGCACCACAGACATCTGTGTCTAAATTAGATATTTCTCATTTGCAGCTAAAATCAGCTGTGACATCTCCCACATGCCTGTGTCCAGGAAAGCTAGCAGCAGAACTGGAGAGTTTCCACCCTCTGCATCCACAGCCGGAGCTGCTGTTCTCTCTGGCAAAAAGTCACTGGCTCCCCAGAGCTCACACAATCTGAACAAAAAATGATTTCTACTCATATCAAAGCACGACTTCGCTCTTACTCTTGCTGTTGCCTTTTCATTTACATAGAAATGTTTACTGATTTTTTTAAACCATAACATTCAACTTATAAAGCATATAATTTTGATTTTGGTTTAGTGCAACATTTATTTCCAGAAAAAAAGATCAGTGAATTATACAGGAGCAAATTATAAAGTAACTAATTTGAGAAGCAATTACATATCTTACTGTTGTCTTTAATTATTATCATATAATGTTGAAATTAAATATGACTGAATTTACAGCACTGAAATGTTCTACTATCATCTGTCTGAATATATGTGGTTTAATCTATGCTGTTGTTCCCTCTTTGAATTTATGATGGGTCATTTCAAGTGGCGCAATTTCACAAACTTGTTTTAGGTTGTTTTTTGAGGGTTTACAAATTCAAATAGAAAATTTAAACGTTTAATTTTTTTTTTGCTTAAATTCTGATCTGAAACTTAATGATTCAAGCTGTAAAATTCAAACTTGCACATCAAGGGATCAAAGATACCTTCTCTTGAATTTCATGTAAATTACACACTTACATCACATGACTGGCAGTTGGGTTAAATTGATTTCAGTCAGTCAATTAATTGTCCATGGTGGCCCGAATGTTAAAGCTTCAGTTTTGAATTTTGGTCTGAGTGTAACCAATCCTATTTGAGCAACCTGTGTTTTGGAACTTCTAGATCAGAATTTGAACAACTTAAAAAATGGAAACTTTGCTTTATAAACCCCAAATGACTGAAGAGGTTTTCTTTTAAACCCTGGATAAAATGACTTCCTGTAAGTGAAAGTGGTCGCTCTCAGTGACAAATCCACAGAGAGATTATCACCAGACTCTCACCGTTCTCACAGCATTGTTTTCAGCTGCAACAGGCAGCTTAAGAGCCGGATATTTCCCTCACGAGTTGGTGGAGACCAAAAACAGAGCAAAACAACACATTCTCACTCTGACCTCGTCACATATTGACGTTTGGTCATGGACTTTCCACATCCACACACGACATGCAAGGTACCCTGGGTGTGTTGGTTGTTAACGTTCTGGGATGCTGTGTCAAGTTCTGCCTGTTACATGCATTGTCTTCTTTCAAGATACACTTCCGTTTTCACAGGTAAAGTAAATGTTTACATACTGTCTCTTTCAAAATAAACACACTTTGTCAGTGCAACACAACAAAATGACTTTTTCATCCGTCAACAACAACCACACATGGTTGGATTTAGGCAACAAAAGTACGTGGTTAGGTTCAGGAAAAAAAGAACAGGGTTTGGCTTTAGAATCTTACAGGATGCGAACATTGCTCTCTTGGGTGAAAGTCGGTGTTTGTTGGACCCATCCACCACCTCTCCCACCTGCCATACTGGACTTTGGCTGCCTCAACTTTCATCCTTGTCCCGCCGCGTTTCCTCCTGACACCGCCGGATGCCATTAAACTATAACTAAACTATAATGGCAACCAGCCATATCGTGCTGACATTAAGGTACGCATTATTTTGTTGGTTTCTGATGCCACAAGTCACTGCCCAAACGCCAGATTTAAATGACCAGGCTCAGCAAAAAGGAGGGTGAATATTGGACTTAACTTTATATGGAGGCACAACTCCAACTGAATGCTATCGTTGCTCCACATCTGCTGGATGTCTAAATAAGTTAGGTATCCTGTGACATATGAACCTCAATATGTCAGACCTGCGTTGCAGCTTTTTGCCTTTGCACCAACTGGCCAAATCAGTTATTTCAGGTTTTTTTTTTAAATTTGCACCACTTTAAATGACCTGAAAATTCAGATAATGTAAATACAGATAGATGTCTATCAAATGAAAATATTTCAATGCTGTAAATTCAGTGGTTTTTAAATTGTAACACTAAGCGTAGTGGTAGTATGAGGTAGTCGTGGTTAAATTTCACAGTGAGGCATTCAGTTGCAAGAATAGTGCAAACAGGTTTTTAATGGGAACAGCATGCATCTGTTGACGTAATTTTCAAGGCTCAAGGCACACAGCAAGACTCATACGTTCATCAATATTTCTAAAATACCCCCAAAGTTGTTATATAACACATGTTTCTTTTTCAAGTTTTTTGGGTTATTTGGGACCTCATTAGGTAGTGCTGAGGTGACAGCAATTGTTCCCTGAGGTCTTAACGTTGGAACCAATTCACAACGCATTAAATTAGAGAACACATGAAATCACGAGCTCATTTTGGTGAGGTTTAACTAGGTCTTCAGTTTGACCTACTTACAGAAGTGTTAATATTAAAGAACAATGTAAAGGCATGGCTGAGCTCAACCTGACACACACCAGCCTGTCACAGTAATCTGCCTGAGAAGCTGCCCTACAAACCCTGAAAAAGAATAACGACAGAGGAGGAAGCCGGAAAGATGGAGACGTGAGAGGGGGTACGTGAGGGGGAGGCGGAGGCCTAGAGGGAAACATCTGATAAATCAATCAGCTGGGTTTGGTGTGGTAACCTTGAAGTCCCATTTACAATGGAGCTGACGGGGGTCGGGGGGGGTTTCAAACAGGAGGACGTGGCTAGGATGAGAATTTAAGCATCGTTTGTGCCTACTGTTCAATGTAATTAAACAGAGGAGGACATACGGCACCTAAGGGCTCATTTCACACAAGGGAAAAATGATAAAAATCTACTCAGGCAGCTCAGCTGATTATGATCAGTGCAAATAGAGAGACAGAGTAGATAGCTAACAGAGCTAAATTCCTGCAAGACTTCAACAGATAGAGGCAGAGGCGGTCGAGATAGGACAAAAAGAGTGTAAGAGCTTATTTTACAAACAAAAATCTAAATGACTAAATGTTGTTATCAACGAGGGGTACTTACATCTGAGGGGGTACCTATGCCAGGGGGTAAAGGGAACGATTATGGAGTAGTTGAAGTAATTTAAAAAACTGTTTAAAAACAGATCTACATATTCAGTCAACTCTAACACCTGGATACTACATAGTGCAAATGAGAGTACGTGAAAACTAGTTAGACAGATACATCCTGAGACGTCTCAACATTTGACTAAACGTAATGAATAAATGGTCGCAACAGAGAGCCAACCATAATGGATAAATGTTAAAATAAATTGCTTAAAGAACTGGATTAAAGGCCTGTATTTGTCATGAGCACTTTCACACAGAATGTGTATTATCAACATGTGTTTTTCAGAATTAAGTTGACTTTTCTGAGCTCTTACAACAAATAAAAGCATCAACCACTCAAGTGGTGAGGAACAGACGTCACATGACAACACTGACTGACTTTGCAACTGTTGCAAATTCGCATCACTGCCGGTATGAATAGTTTTAAAGCAAAATATTTGCATGCAAAGTGTTGTTTATTCGCCATGGCCCCGTTGTGACAGCCTTAAAGGTTAAAATAGCTAAAAGTATTGTATAAATGGTAAATAGAGCAATAGATAATAGATAGGTACATTAAAACTGATAGCTTAACTTAATGGATAAGTGGTTGACATATTTAGCTAATGGATAAATAGTTGAAATAGTTAGCTTAAGGTTGTGGATTCAACACTGAAATAGTTAATGAAATGAATGAATACACAGGTAAAATATTTAGTGAAAAGCGATGGATTAACTAATAAAATACCATAGATAGCAAGCACTTATAAATATACATTTGAAATAGCTAAAAGCAAGGGATAAATGGTTGAAAGAGATTACTAAAAGTAGAAGATAAACTCAACCAGACTAACCAAAACACTGACATTTCAACTGCATGAAAAAAGTAACAATTTCCACTGTCATATAATTGATAGTGTTAGAAAACACCCAGTTTTGAGCATGACAGTGGTGACTGTAAAGGGGTGAGCTCCTCTGGCAGAGCTGTGAGGGAACATCAGACAAAACGATTGGCAGCCTCTAATCTAGCTCACAATGTATGTATTGTATGTATGTGGACATATATATATATATATATATATATATATATATATATATATATATATATTCACATGTAGTAAAACTGACTGACAGCACCACAACAGCTAAAGACTTCAGAGAGATCCTGTCAATCATCTCCTGGCGTAGCATGAAGTAGCAAGCCTGCACTTTTAACATCTCCATCTGTTCTCAGCCACTTCTTGTGTGTGTGTTTGTGTTTTTGCGAGTGTGTCTGTGTCTGTGTGTAGGCGTCTACTTGCATGAGACTGCATGCACTTTGCTGAACTTGCAAAGTACCGCCACAAAGCAGCTGTGAGGTGCTTCTCCAGCCAGAAAGCTAAATCACGCAAAGTCCAAGCGCGCGCATAAACACGAACACACACACACACGCACACTTTCAGTACAGACTGAAGAGACCTGTATGTGCAGTGGTCCAGCATCTACATGTCGGGGGTTGCCAGGGTGTTGCTAGGGCAACAAATCGCTGGCTGTCCCACGGGTGAGTCAGCCTTCCCCAGGAGAAATATCACCCCAGTAAGTCAGAGAGAGAGCAATCCTATTACCCCTCTGCTTGCTTGCCTGTGTGTGTGTGTGTGTGTGTGTGTGTGTGTGTGTGTGAGTGAGGCAGTGGGTGCATACTGTACATGTGTTCTTTATGACTCATAAACAGAAAAGATTATTTATTAATTTGTTTATTTATTTATTAGTGCTATTTATTCCTCATATTGACGACACACTGTGCTCTTTTTTCAGATGTTGTTCTAAATCTGTTCCTCTAAGCATCTCTTCCTTTTTGTTTCTCTTCTGTCTTTGCTCTATTTTCTGCACCAGTGAACAGATCAAATATCTGCTGCATGTGGGCTAAACGTTCCTGAATGTGTTGATCCCTGAATTTGACTCCTTCTCTCTGTAATTGTAGATTGTCTGAGTGTTTTGCTGCATTTCAGAAGCAACAATTTCTCTAATCAAATTAAATGTCACATTAGAGAGCTCATGCAATTATAGTATATTCAGAGAGTGGATGTTGATGTGCACAGAACAGCTGATTGAAGCATGCAAGTGTACACTGAAAGAACACAAGATAACTACAGCTGCTCGTCGACAACAGAAATTTCTGCACTATTATGTCTGACTCCTACATATTTTAAAGAATGTGACAGATGAACTTCTGGTGACAAAAAAAGCTAATTTTTTTTGTTTTGGATAAATAACTATTCAGACAGTGTGTTTGTGTAAAGTGTGTATATACAGCATACATACACTGACGATTCTCTCATGTGTGCCTTCAGAGGAAATGACGGTTCCATTGAGTCCGACCAGCGACGGCAGAGTCTGGGACATCCAGTTAGTTACCATAGCCATGGTGCTGAGCACCGCGCCAATCTTCAACATGGGAACACTCATCCTGACACACACACATTCACACACACAAACAGAAACTCTAGCTGGCTCTTACACACAGTCTAAACTGTTGACAGCAGTCATGCTAAAGAACAGAGGGTACACAACATGACGCTACAGGTAAAATGTTGTGTACATGCTCATGAGTTTTCAGCTCTAGAATCCAAAAAACCACAGCCGGGATCGTCCCACTGCTGAAGTCTGCGCTTCTACACTGCCACAGGTTATAGAATAAATCCTGGAGCACAAGCCGCTCCAGATGCCTCCATGTGAAGATGCATCAAGTCAAAACATCCAACAGTCGGCTCAGGCTGCAGGAGATGTTCCTGGAAACAGCTGGTTAGGTCCTACTGATCTCTGTGTGTGTGTTTCCTGGACTCCTTCCTTCGCCTGGCAGTAAGATGCTGTGGCTGAGCCAGCGCTGCTCTCTCATTTATCCACTAACTCTCTGCCTCTCCCTCCCTCCACCCTCTCTCTCTCTCTCTCTCCCTCTCTCTGTGTCTCTCTCCCTCTCAGACGCACTCCTCCATCTCTCCCTCTCACTCACGCTCTCATCTATTCTTTCAACTTCCTCATCAGACGAGCACATTCTCCTCTTGGACAATATTCCCTAAATGAACAAGCACATAATATAAAATATGAATTGAGATAACAAAAAACCTTTTAAACATTTATCCTTTTCTTTTGTTGTCTCCTCTCCTACCCACATTCGTTGTCCTTTTCATCTTATTTTTTCTGACCCCTAATTTCCCCTTTTCATCTTTATTGCACTGAACACATCCCTTTCTTTTCCTCTCTGTCTGTTTGCTCCTATTTTCCTTTATATTGATTGAATGCAAACGCCTACATGAAAGCACAATGCTCTGGATTGACCTGTCCCTGGTCTGTGTGTGTTAAGAGTGCGCATTCGTGCTTCATGTGGAATGCAATCTGATGCAACACTGCCACCATGTGGCCAGCAGTCCCATGTCCCGACCACAAACTCAGTATGCAAGCTGTTTCGCTCTAGATTTGATCAAAACTTGAGAGGAAGTACAAGATGTTCGGAGGATGTTTTATTTGATCTGTCTCTGCAGCGTTTCCATGGAGGCAACAAATTCCTTCTTCCAAAGAAAAAAGCCAGCCAATGTGCCACTGGAGTATTTTGTAGTGTTTGTGTCGACCTGCCCAGGGACTGCAGATCAGGAGGAGCTAGTAAATCTTCTACAGAGCAAAAGTATGACCTAATTCCACGTAACATACTGAGTGTGTGCAGTATATTATAAACTAATTATACTGGTTCTGCAGTTACTGTCAGGAAATAATAGATGCATCAAACTGCAACTTTGTGATGACGCTGTGGATTAAACTTCACAACGAGACAGTAAATTGTTTTCTTTCCCAATGGGTCCTTAAGGCCCTTCACAATCAAGCCCCTTCCTCCCTGTCTGAACTCCTTCATATCTACACACCCTCCCGTACTCTTACATCCTCTTTTGCAATCCAGCTCACACCACCATCTGCCCACTTGACGACCATGGGCTCTAGAGCCTTCAGCCGTTCTGCCCCTCGCCTCTGGAACTGTCTCCCCATGACATTCGCAATATTGACTCCCTTTCCACATTCAAGTCCTGTCTGAAAACACACCTTTTTAAGATGGCATATTCAGTCTGATTTAATGGTAACACACATATGGTGACTTGCACAGATACCTAGCATTTATAATTATGATATTTGTCTAGTCATTTTATTAACTTTTATTGTACTTTACAGAAGTATTTGATTTTATGATCTATGGATACATTGCTGCTTTTTTTTTTTTTTTTTTGAAGCACTTGTAAGGTGTCCTTGAGTGCTTTGAAAGGTGCATATAAATGAAATAAAATGCCTTATGGAAATGTTTTTAGTCTGTATGCTTTTGTGAATACTATATTTTGTCACATTTCCATAAAGTATTGACACAAAAAGATAATATAAAGAGTTAAGAGCTGAAACAGTCAATCTTTTCAGTCAGTTTTCAGCCACAAATGTCACTCTCAATTATTAAGATTTGCTATTTTTCTTTGTCTGAAATGAACATCTGATGACATCACCTCGGGTTTTAGGGAGTTCTGATGGGTGTCACAATTTTCTGACATTTCAGAAACCAAATGATTAATTGATAAAATAATTGATAGATTTGTTTAGAATGAATATAAATGTTGTTATCTTCTATGAAATGTTGAATTAACTGTTGTGTTTTGGTGACACTGGCTTTACTTATTCATTGTCCTGGGCCCCACAGGTCTTAACTGCACTACTGTGTATATAAAACTAATTACAATAACTTATTGTTATAACAATAACAATAAATCAACCAATGTCTGCTGTTTGCCACAAACTGAGCTTGCACATTTGATGAAGGTGACAAAATACTGAAATGTGAAATGACCATAAAGCACAGTTAATACAGCAAATAAGGCTGGCACATTCAGTCTGATCTGACTCAGGTGGTGATGGTGACACACACACATTGCATTTTGCACAAATGATGATTTTATGATGATGATTTTATACCTAGCTTTTATGATTATGTTTTTTTTACCTTGCTATTTTATTAATTTATTATTGTCTATTACTGCTTTGCTTGATTTTATGGTGTCTGGATACAGTGCTGCCTGTTTTTTAACTGTGTCTCCTAAGGTGTCCTTGAGTGCTTCGAAAGATGCCTATAAATGAAATGCCTAATTATTATTATTAGGAAATATAAATAGCTTTATATGCTATAGTATATGGGCTATTCGTTAACAAATAATTAATAAATTCCTTTTGTCTGCTAAAAAGTAATTCACCAACAGAGAAATATACAGTGCATAGAGACGTTTCTTATGTTGAGAGTCAAGTAGACCCCTTAGAGACCTCTCCTATATAGAAACTGTTACAACTGCAATAACAGTATACAAATAGAGTTATTTGGGATTTTAAGAGAGGTAGTGCTACATAAAAATCTCTGTGTTTAACTGTGTTTTACAGCTACAGACATCAAACACAAGTAATGCATAATGTTCTGTGGCAGACTTCTGAAGCTTGTCATCAATTCAAAATCATATTCATAAGCATTTCTCATAAAATTAGGAAACATCATAAAGTATCAAGCTGATGACACAATGTTAGGTATGTTTTGTGCTGTTAAATGGAGCCTGGGGTGACAAAGACCCTCTACAGAACATTAGTGTTAATAGCTGATGTGAGGGAGCACCTCTCATGGTATTAAAACAAGACGAGCATCTCTTAACTGCAGCTCAACTGGAGAGGACCACGACTGCTCTGTGGTTCACGCCTGGAGCGATTATGTTTCGCAAGAACAGAATAAA
>JAPZEB010000020.1:8943264-8957489 GCA_029783705.1 Chaetodon striatus
GTGACATTAACCTTTGATCAACAAAATATAATGAGTACATCCTTGAGTCTGAGCGGATGTTTGTGCCAAATTTGAGAGAATTCCCTCAAGGTGTTCTTGAGATATAGCGTTCATGAGAATGGGACATATGGACGTACAACCCGAAAACATAATGCCTCCAGCCACAGCTGCTGTCAGTGCAGAGGAATAACAACTGGACAGGAAACATCTGATTCTTGCTTAGAGGTCAAACTCACCAGTTTTTTTGGGTTTGGGACCGTTACAGAATTTATTTTTGGAAGACTGTATTTTTTTACTGTGAAATCTTATAGATGAGTTTTCTTGTTTTGGTCCTTTTCTGTATATAACGTTGAGATTTTAGAGTGAACTGGACTCACTCTGCTCCTATCTTCACTGAGAACGAATGATAACAATTTATAAAGAGGAAATAAAATTGATTTGAAAAAATAAGCAATGAAAGATGGATTTGCTGGTGAAAGGAGCCTTTTTCCTCATCTGTATAGTGCAGCTGAGTGTTTAGCAGCGAAAAAGAAGTATTCCTATTTAAATGAGAAATTATCCTTAGCTGTAAAACATAAGTGTTTATTTGCAAATATATCATACAAATGTACTACTGGATACTGAAATGATTTGTCCAATAAAAGCTGGGATTAGATGGAGCGGAGTGGAGTGGAGTGGAGAGGAGTAAATCCTTCTCCTGACACACACAGTTACAGATAAATATTATGATAAATGAATCAATTTTATTTTTTTGTGTGTTATGCCACAACTCACAGTTGATCCTTTAGGTCCTGCCTCTCCATTCCTTCCTTGTGGCCCTTGAGGTCCCTAAAAAATATAACCAGCCATTATAAAAGGCGATCAATAAACTAATCAATCAATTACTAACATATGCTAACAGTGTTTTTCTCACTCTTTCTCCAGGAGACCCGGGGGGTCCATCATGTCCTGAGGCGCCCTATGAGACAGTGAGAGGGAAGAACATGGATGCAGTGACGGGTAGAAACTGGTGAAGCACAGCTAATAGTGTTAAGTGTGTTCAACCATTAACAACAACAGACGGGGTGTTACTATTGGCTGAGAGGAGAGTCAGCTGACCTTTTCTCCTGGTTTCCCTGTTGGCCCTTTTGCCCCTCTGCCACCTCGTGCACCCTGCCGTAGAAGAAACATGTGTGAGACCAAACCCAGGACGGCCATGAACTTTGACTGACCTGAGCCAGAAGGTGTGGTTCAAACAGATCTCAGTTCAGTAGGTTGTGACTCACTGTACAGTGCACTGTCAGGGACTGGTTAGGTTAATGGTTCAGTAAACACAGAGATGATTCAGAAACCTGGTTTTAAGGTGACAATAACTGCATTTCCATTCAAAAGTAAATTCAAAGTGAACTTTTGCACTCATGAGTGTGACTAATACTTCATATTTCACAGAAAAGAAATATGAGTCATGCACGTTTCCATCAACCTTTCTGGAGCAAATCGACTAGATCAAAGTGAATGCAGCAAATAAAGTGCCCCGACATTTATCAAATTTTTTGGTGAGCATTTCATTTCCTAATTTCTGGTAGATTGTAGCATTCTGCTGCTGCTCTCCGTCTAAAACAGCTGTGTTGTTGTTTTCATGGATGAGATTGAGTAACACTTTGGTCTCTATGTATGTCACGCATGTCATGGGAATATCTGGGAAGACACCAACAGCGGACACAGCCAATCAGTCATGTGACTTTAATGTTTACTTTGTCAGAAATTATTCGGGAAAGGTGTTTCTTTATTCAACTCTTTTTTGACAATGGCAAAAACCACCTAAAGCGAGCATAAAAACATTTTTGCTCAACTAAGGAAGGTTTATGAAATTTTAGTTTCCACAAAGATGTTCTAAAATGATCGGGGTGCAAAATTAAAGGAATACCTCACCCACAAAATGACCATTTGTAAATCAAATAGTCATACCTTGAATTCATCAAGACAACTTGGTTTTTCTCACATGCCTCCATGGAAATAACAACGTATTGATTTACTGATTGGATTGATTTAACCATATTAAACAACAATAAAATTACATCAAAAGGTCTGTTTCAAAACTCTCACACAACTCGTGCAGTATACTGAGTACACTCAGTACCCAAATATGAATTTTTGCTAAAACTTAACTTTTTAAAACTGAATTAAAAGTGAAAGTTATCTTCAACGCCAGACTCCAATACTTATGTAAGGTCAGAGAGAGGGCAGGACTTCACCTCTTCACCTCTCTAATCCTAGTCACCTGACTCATCTGGTTTCTAAATTACACTATGCCAAATCTCTCAGGAGCTGAATTCGATTTATTTTTGGCACGTGGCTTGCTTTTTGAAAATATCTTGCTGTCCGTGCAATTCATCACCTACTGAACGAGGGAATGTTTTGAGACACAGCACTCACATTAGGACCCCTCTGGCCTGCACCTCCTGGTTGTCCTGCAGGACCCTGGATAACACCACAGAAGACAGGATGTTAATGTTAACGTCTGATTTCATGACACAAGATCATCATGATCTTAAATCCTCCACTCACTTTCTTCCCTTTCTCTCCTGGAGCTCCCACTGCACCAGGAAATCCATCAGAGCCCTAGGGAGGAAGAGGAAGGTGCACACATTCATGTTGTATAAATGATATCTAATATATCTTTAACTTGTTTACATTATTTAATCGATCATTAATTAATTTATTTGTTTTACCTTCGGCCCCTGTCGGCCTGGATATCCTGGCAGCCCAGGAACTCCCAGCTTCCCCTAAAAAAAGAGACAATGTGGCTTTTAACTCACAATCTTTAAGTTTTTGTACAAGTTCAAGAACTTTTAATACAAGTTTAAGAATATTTAATGATATTTTTTTTATCAATTTTGAGCTCTGTACCTTCTCTCCAGGAGCACCAGAAGGGCCAGCGTCTCCTTGAGGACCCATCTGTCCTTTGGGCCCTTCGGGCCCGTCTTCTCCTCGGCCACCAGGAACTCCGTTGTCTCCAACATCCCCTTTTGCTCCCATCTCCCCTTTGGCCCCTGGGAAACCATCCTCTCCCTGCAGACAGAATAAATTGGAGGAGACAGAAGATGGACAGAAAGTCCATTTCGACAGACAAAAGAAAATCACAGACGGTAGTGAAAAAACAGCAGGCGTACTGTAGCTCATCTGTTGGGGTATTATGATATTTTCAGACAACAAAACATCCTGAATGAGCATAGACTGAAGCACCTTCCTGTCTCTCTCACCTTTTCGCCTTTGCTTCCCTTTAATCCTCTGATTCCATCTGCTCCCTGTCAAACAGGAGAGAAAAACCAAACAGGAAGTCAACAAGAAAACAGAAAGCATATGATATTTAATCTCTGGCTGTTCTGAACATCTTCACAAAGTGGAAAGCATATCAAATTGTTAGCATGATTTGCAGTCAACCTGAATGTTGACAGTGAAAACCATAATCTGCTTCAATTTTTGTCTCGAAGATAGCTATGTGGTGATGTCTTGGAAAAAAAGTTAACTTTTGTAGCGCTACAAAATACAGCCCTATTTTCAGATGGACAATCATGTTATTATTTTAATTTACTGAGTGGGGTTTCAAAAGATTTTCTCAACCAACAGAGCACCATGAATTTCATCAGGTGTTAAAGCCAGAGGATCGATAAAACTAGAGTCACAGTACTTTAACAGCGTTTCTTACCTTGACTCCTCGTTGTCCAGGGTATCCAACAGGCCCCTGCACTCCTGGAGGACCCTATAAATGAACACACACACACACTAGGAATAGTTCGACATTGTGGCAAGTATCTTATTTCATTTTCTTGCTGAGAATTAGATTCAAGAACTGATTGCACTCTCATATCTCTCTGTTGAAAAGGGTGTCACAGTCAGCAGCCTGTTGGCTCAGCTTAGAACAAAGACTGGGAACAGGGGGAGACAGCTAATCTGCTCCCATTAAACTCACTAATTAACCCGTTATATCTTTTTTGTATAATCCCTTTAATTAAAGGGTAATTTCAGTATTTTTTAGCCTGGACCCATTTTACCATGTTTCTGTGTCTAAGTGACTAATGGGAACAACAATTTTTGAAACTGGTTCAGTATTGAGCAAGAGGGCTGTAGCTAGTGGGAGCAAAACAGGCTGCAGTTTTATCACTTGGGGCATGTGCACACTGTCAATTTACATCCTCTGTAAGGACTTGTTTTTGCCACTGACAGGCTCAGATTATCACTCTAAGTGTCCGACAACATCACGTAAAGAATCACTACAGAGATAGACCTTTTTGTTAAAAAGTAAGATCCTTTTTGTTTAGCCAAAAACAGCCCTGATATTGCCATTGTGGAATCCAACAGACACAACAGACTTTCAATCAATCAGTCAATCAATCAATCAAGCATGTATTTGTCACGTGGATTTATGCAAGGTACTTCTCCAGTGAAATGTGATCCCATCAGCTCCTTTAGCCTGTGCACTGAAATTTAGTCCTTTAGGCGTCTTCATACATTGTTGGCTGCTGCTTTATAATATAACACACCACTACTCATTCACCTTACAGCACGCGCCTCCTCTCCTTCTCTCCTCTGCTGTCAGATCAGCATAAAAGAGCCTCCTGGTTCAATGCTGGTACAAAGGCTAGTACAGTTCTTGATATCCTGTTAGAAACTGAAGCAGCAAGGAGGTCGTCCAGTTTATTATTCAACGCCTGTATAAGTTTACAGACTGGTGAGTTGATTTCCAAATACCGATGAGTGACTCGCAGCCACGTGCCACCACCGTCCAAATCAACCGCAAAAACCAGAGCTAGTGATTGTTGGAGCAGTGGAAAAGTGAACCAAGATGGCTTTTGTGAGTTTCATTTGGTTTCTGTTAACTTTGAATGAAGCGTGTTTTATGATGTTTAAATGTTTTTTTAAATGGAGTCTAGTGTGTTTGGCGATGGCAATTTCGGGGCTGTTTTTGGTTAAACAAACAGGATCTTACTCTTTAACAGAAATATCTGTCTCTAGGGATTCTTTCCATAATGTTGTAAGACACTTTGAATAACAATCGGAGCCTGTAAATGGCAAAAACAAGCAAACTGTGCACACAAGCCCGAGTGGTGACACTGCAACCTGTTTTGCTGTTACTGGCTGCAGCTGTCTTACTCAATACTGGAGCGATTAAAAAAAAAACCTGTTGTTCCTATTAGTCACTCAGACACAGAAGAAAGGACAATTGGGTCCAGGTTGTTACCCTTTAACGGCAACACAGCATGTGTATGTTGTACACAAACACAGACAGATGCATATAACAGACTTACTGGCAGTCCTTTTTCACCTGGAGTCCCTTCTCTTCCAGGGTGACCCTGTCGACAAGAGGACATGTTAATATCTGTTGTGGGACATGTAGCTGTAAAGTTAAGGTTAGGATTAGGGACCAAAGGTTCTGTATCAATAAGAGTAATCAGCAACATGAGTAGAAACATCACTGTACTCACCCCGGGCCCATCGTTTCCAGGTAAGCCCTGCATCCCTTTCTTCCCTTGAGGCCCCTATAAAACAAAGGTCAGTCAATCAGTTTAAGACCTCCTCCATCCTTGAAGTGAAGACTCCTAATGAACATGTCTCACCTTCTCTCCTGGATGCCCTACTAACCCCTGAGGTCCTGGAAAACCCTGTAGGAGAGACAGAGTATTTTCATTTCTCTCCATCCTTTTATGCAACAGTGTTAATTGTGTGAGTATTTGTTCTCTGCTCGTACCACAATCCCAGGGTTGCCTTGCTGTCCAGGGGCTCCGATGTCTCCTGGAGGTCCCTGTTACAAATAGGAAATGATGTCACCGTACCCTGTTTGTTAGCAGACTCTAATGTCTTTACTACTACCTGTACAATACTCACTATGTTTCCTTTTGAGCCCTGAACCCCATCAATTCCTCGGATGCCCTAAGAGGAGAAAGACGAAGAGTTAATGGAAGAGACTGATTATTTTCCTCTGCATCACTGAGTAAAAGCACCAGAGCTTTTAATTACAAAATAATACAACACTGGAGGAGAATGTATGTTTTTAAAAAGCAGACTGTGAGCTGCTGACTCGATGCTGAAAGTATTAATGCCGCTGTACTGGGTTTATTTTACAGCTGTACCCTCTATTTCTAAAAAAGATTTTATTTTCCTGTCTGAAGAAAAGATATAAGGCGGGTGCATTGCCTCGTATCTTTAACAGAACTTCTCCTGAGGCTTGTTACACGAGCCTCCTGGGACAAAAACGAAATGAAACTGAAAATTATCAGCCACCCTGTTGGTTTTGGCAACACCCCCTCTTTGCTTAAGGCATTTTATGCTTAATTAACCAACATCGAGTGCAAATATGTATTTTAAACAAAATGAAAAAGTGCTTCTTGGTTCCATCAGATTCTTACAAGTGCTTACTTGTGTTTCTACAAATGCAAATTGGAAAGAAATCGCTTGGGGCGTTTGGAGATGTTGTATTTGGCAGAGAGACAGTCATCTTATCAGATGAGATAAGACTTACACAACATCATGTTAACAAATGGAGAACCACAGTAACATCATAATGAGGCATTATCATGTGACATTATCTAATAGCGACACCACAGCAGCTGGATTTATGTTGGTGGTGAGAAGAGGCGTATTTTCCCCGCATGGGTAAACACAGAGACGAGATAGCGGGATAATTACTAGTATCTTCTGTCTTTAACTGTTGTCAAAGGTAGAGATTAATGTGTGAGGCTGATGGTTTGTGCTGTGTGGTGTGTGTGTGTGTGTGTGTGTGTGTGTGTGTGTGTGTGTGTGTGTGTGCAGAGATGCTGTGTATGAAAAAGTGCAGAATTCACACTCACAGGTTGGCCTGGGGGACCAGGACGACCTCTGGGGCCATTCAGACCTCTGGAACCCTGAAATATACACAACAGTTACATATACTGACGTATAATTGCATGTAATTGAGTGTTGGTGCTCTTATACTGCACTTCTCTCTTTGTGAGGACCGATGTGAAGATTAGATATTAACAGTGAGGAGAGGAAAGTCTGAATGCTTTGGATGGTCCTTGCTTCTTCATGGGGTTGGTTAAGAACCAAGACTTGATGTTTGGGTTTGAACTCATAGATTAGAAGTCATGGGATGTTTGAAAAATAAATTCTTCTCTCGAATATAATGGAACTAAATAGCACTCAGCTTGTGGAGTTCAAAGCGCCCAAAAATACATTTGAAAAACTCAACAGCAATGTCTCTTTCCAGAAATTATGACCCAGTTACTCAAGATAATCCACAGACCTTGTCGTGAGCAGTTTCATGTGGGAACTATTTTCTTTTTATCAAACTGTGCAGAAGGAAGCGTGCATCCACTGCTAGCTCACCTAGCACCACTGAGCTAGCTAACGTTACAGCTCAGTCGAGGAGGGCACCATTAATGTTTACAATAATAGCAATAGTTTTGACATGAAACTGGATTATCTTGAGCAACCAGGTCCTGTTTTCTGGAAAGTGACATTGCTGTTGAGTTTTTCAAATGTATTTTTTGGCGCTCTGAGCACCACAGGCCGAGTGCCATCTAGTTCCACTATATTTGAGAGACGACAGACATCTCCACAGCCAATATCTATGATAAAATAAGTATGTAATTGTGTTTAAGACTAATGACACTTTAAATACAATTGTAGTGGATTGTTTATTGTATATGTTTGTGTTTTTGCTGCTTGTGTGTTTGTGTGTTACACTTACAGCATCACCGGGCTGTCCTCTTGGCCCAGATGGCCCCTCAGAGCCCTGTAAAAAAAACACAAACATTAAAACTTCCTGTAGATACAGAAACACAAACCTACATAAAAATTAATACATACAGCCACAGTGACCTCTCACCTTTTCTCCTGGCTCTCCGGGAGGACCTAGAGGGCCTGGCTTACCCCTGTCCCCCTGAGAAAAACACACACATGGAAGTTGGTATTACAAATTATCTAACACCACTCACTCATTCAGCCAGATAACTTACTTTATGCCCTTTGTTTCCAGGGAGACCTGGCAAGCCATCAAACCCTCGATCCCCCTGAGAAAAAGAGACGGATTAGTTCTTAACTTAAGAGGACAGAGCAGTCAGTAAGTGAACAGTGTGACATCAGTTCTTCTTCACCTTTGCTCCAGTCTCTCCTATTGCACCACGACCCCCATCTGCGCCTCCTCGACCCTAATAAACACACAAACAACAAGTTAGACATGGTCGAGTCCTTACTGGTATACTGTATGTTAAAGCTGGGGAGACTATGTGATGTTCATTCTGTGACATGAAAATATATATACAGATTGTAGAAGGTGATATTTATAGCTAAAAGACTCCAGTGAGTAGTCTCACCCTTTTCCCGGGTCGTCCGTTCTGACCTGTGATACCTGGCAGTCCTGGAGGACCCTGGGGAGAAAAGGTCCAAAGAGAGCAGCTGAGCATGTTCACACAGAGTTCAAGTGTTCTACAAAAGGCATGAGGTGCTGAGGTGCTGAGTGTGTTGCCATGACAACCAGATAGCTCACCATTGGGCCCATATCTCCGCTGGTCCCCTTCAGCCCAGAAGAACCTGGTGCACCCTGGGAAAAAAGAGTTTACAACATTCAGTTGTTTGAACAAGTCATGGTCGTGTGTGTTTTGACCTGATATAATACTCTTCCACTACAGGAACTTAGGGCCTGTGTCCATAAGGCTTTTTTTTTTTGAGTGCCCTAACCTTTTTTCAAATGTTCCTGATTCAAAAATAGCACATATAGCCGCCTAGAGACAAAGTGTAGCGCCCAGCATCTCTGAACTTTTCAGAAAGGTGCTGGTGTCGTCCCTGTCCTTCCATTAGCTACTGTCTGTCCCCAGCTATATGATATGGCAGAGAGAAAATATCACAACAAAGACAGAAAAGCTCACTAGTGACAGCAGATCGACTAAAACCTAAATGTTGATTGTTTTGCTTTTATCACCTTATGTGTTGTAAGCTTGTGGTTATCCGTGTAGTCAACCCACTGTTAACATAGTGCTATGTTAGCTACCTAGTTAATGTTAATGTCAAGATATTATTGTCATAGAAACATAACCAAAGGATTGCTCTGGGATGAAGTACTCCCCCAGTGCCCCTCCACTGCTTTTCTGCAAAAAAAAAATTAAAAAATGCTATGCAGACACAGGCCCTTAATGTGCAGCGATTGTCATGGCCTTTGCTTTAGGGTTGACAGATTGACACTGCAGATTAGTGTATAAAAATAGGTAATATTCTGATTCGCAATAACCAATGTTTGCATTTGTTTAATTACTAATAACTTTTAATTAAGTAAAAGTACTAATATCACGGTATAAAAATGCTCCGTTATGCTTCGTTCAGACCAAAGATTCGCAATGAGATTAGCTGAAACAAGCGACAACTTATAATGTGCTGTTCTGCAACGTTCTTAAAACCTGCTGGTTCACACCAATGCAACTAAATGAGATGGTGTCATCTTTCTGTACAACAACTCTGGGTACAACTGTTTTGATTTCCAGCTGTTCAGGCTTATGTTGTAGCTGAATAGAATTTGTACCTTCTTAAAATATGAACGAGGATAGTGATCGTGAGATATTGACTACAGTTGGCTACAAACAAAATGAGCATCAGATGGACTATCTTCGTAATGAATACGCCACAATAATATAAATAACCAGCACCAATAATAAGGCAATGAGAATGTGTGTAGCGGTGGTGGGGGGTGGTAGCTGGTAATTTAATTTGACTCATTTTATTTGCTGCTGGGTATATTAACCTAAAATAATACATCGTTTATTAGTTGATTTATATTTTGTATTATTAATCTAAATCTGCAAAGTAGCTGGTAGCTAAAGCTTTAAAATACCTGAGAGATCAGTGATGTAGAAGTATAAAGTAGCATAAAAAGATAATAGGTAGGAAAAGTAAGGTAAAAGTACTTAAAACTGCACATTAATATAGTACTTGAGAAAATGTACTTAGTCACTTTCCCCCACTGTGGAGAATAGTATCACGTCAACTATGTTTCCCAGTAATGTTCAGGTTGTTTAGATATTTTTCAAAAATTTTGTAACATCATCTATTTTTCCACTGAGTACCAGAATAGTGTGCGTGACCAAACACTACATTGTTTTATTGTGCATAATCTTATAAACTCAGAAATTATTTATCCTTCACCTGCATCTACGCATCTTCTGATTCAGGAGAAAATCAAACAGTGGACAACTCTCACTCACCAGTGGTCCAGGTCGTCCCCTGAGGCCGAGTGGCCCAGGAGGTCCCTTCATAGCCAGCTAGAAGAGGAAAACAGAAGGAGAGTCAGCTAGCAACACACACACACACACACACACACACACACACACACACTAGTGTGGTTCTACATCAGCTCTAAGACTGTGATTAAGATGTAGCAGTAATATTTCAGGAGTTTGTGTACCTTGGTCTGCTGCAGGATGGCCTGAGCCTGCGCCTCCTGTGCAGAAACTACAGTGCCTGTCTTTGGATCACCACCTGACTGGAACTACACACACACACAAAATATGCTTTCAAGTAAAACTCAATACTCCACCCAGTGGCCAATACGCAGCATTGCTTTTCAAGTTTTTTCAATAAAAAGGAGCAGATGTGTGAAATCAAAGAAAGAATAATTTGGTGGGGAAACATAACATGCAGATGCTTCCATACAGGGCACGAGGGGACTGTATGATGTGATGATGTGAATCACATGTTATGGCCATCACAGTCACCAGATGTCAACCCAAATAAACACCCAATTGAGTTTTAAAGAGATAAGTTTAATGAAGAAACATGCGTGTGCCTTCTGAGTACACCGAGTCATTTGACACAACAATTAGGCAGAAAAACTGAAAATATAAACTGAATGGTTGAAATTTTGATTGACACCTTTATAGCGCAAGTGTTTTACATTGCTTCTGGAAAGGTAGGTGAGGGCCAGGTGATGTAACAATCCTGAGCCAGAACATTTTTTAGTTACGACATTCACACATTCCCACGTGCCCCGGGGCTCTGTTAAGAGTTAACAGGACCCAAAAACTTCTATAGCAACATCACTGCAGCTTGTAAGGCTTCAGGCATCACAGAAGGATCCTCATGTTACCGGTATGAGCATGATGTTTCCTGGGGGACCCGGTATCCCATCAGCTCCGTTAAGGCCCGGCCGCCCAGGAGGGCCCTGAGAGAGGACAGAGGGGGAGAGTTATAGAGAGCACCAACATGTGGTGGACTCAGTCACTCACATAGCAAACAAAGGACAGTCCTCACCAGCTCCCCGGGGTCTCCCCGAGGTCCCACTGGTCCTGTGACTCCAGAGGGCCCTGGCTCTCCCTGCACACACAGACCAAATACACAAAAACTCAGCTCAGTTTGATGGAATTGTATCAATTATTACATACATAACTGCAGGCTTTCATTTCCACATTCAAACTTGCTGCAGTTGCACGTGTGTCTGCCTTTCACACATGCAAAACAGGTTTCTCACCTGAACACTGAAGAAAAATGTGTTTCATGTTTCATGTCATGCAGCAAACTTCACTAACCTCAGGTCCTGGCGGCCCGTGTGGTCCTGTAATCTGTGTTCCCTGCAAAAATTTCACAGAAATTAACTTTTTGGTTTGGCGTTGGATCAATACAGAATGTCTGAAGCCATCAGGAAGATTTGAGAGTTTAACAGGCCCAATAAGGGATGTGACCAGGATATGTATTAAGTAGGGACAATTATGGATTGTATTATGGTGCATTTTTTCATTGTGTGAAAGGAACTGGTGGCATTAAAATGCCTATGGCAGTAAATTACTTCCTTAAATTTTCTAGAAAATCATTTGAGATGTTGTTTATGTATTAAATAAGCAGTTAGGAATATCAGTGTTTGGTTTAATCAGCTAATCAAACACATATTTTTTCATATTGATGCAAAAATCATGAAATTCTATTACTGCCATGAAATAATCCTGATCATCGATTTATTAAGCACAGTATTCTCATACAACCAGAGATATCAAGTGTAACCTCAGTATAGACAGTGGAAATATCTGTGACTGTAGAAAAATGTATATTAGTCGATGTTGTCATATTATTTTTTCCAACAAATGTTAACTGATTTTTTACTAAACCTTTTTTTTCTCATCACTGCCGTGTCACGTCTGAA
Organism: Chaetodon striatus; assembly: GCA_029783705.1. Classification (NCBI taxonomy): domain Eukaryota; kingdom Metazoa; phylum Chordata; class Actinopteri; order Chaetodontiformes; family Chaetodontidae; genus Chaetodon; species Chaetodon striatus. The sequence continues at coordinate 8,955,404 of JAPZEB010000020.1, forward strand.
TTTATTTGCCTCATACAAATCAGGAAATATCTGGCGACTTTGTATCTGATCAAAGAATAAGTAAACAAAACTACGAATCTGACGAAGCATTCAATGTCTGTCTTCCGGTACTTTTTTTGATACCTGACGCTGTGGACAGGGTTATGACACATTTTTTCATTTCAAATTTCCTTACTTTTCCAAACTTCTTGGTAGATTTTTCAGACCATATCTGACATCTGAGTATAAATAGCCAGCCCTCAGAACGCACTCCTACACAGACAGTGGGATGACGTTCCACAGCCTCTGTGGAACACCTCTGTCCAAAGAGGAAGTACACTAACTGATGCGACGTATACTCCTGCTGTTTTCCCTTAAAATATTTAATAAGTCATATTATATTAGTGTTCCTCCCATATTTTTTAGTCTCTTTTACGAATAAGAAACTAAAATGAGTTGAAAAAAATTAAATAATTAATGTCACAGCATCTGTGCAGCCTTGTTTATTTGAAACAACAACACAGCCATAAAGGTTTCTTTAAAAAGAAAAGGTACGTTTACTTTTCTGATAACTCAAATACTGCTGACTCATAAATGTTCAGACAACCATAATGTTTGGTTATTTGTGATGAAATTTAAAGATATAATTTGGTGGCAGATGTCCAGATTTGCACTAGTTGCAAGGCACTTGGGGCAGAGCTGTTTTGTAGGCTGTGATGTAAAGGCGTAGAGGCAGCTCTGTGTATGAGTGTGCATTCAGTCGACAACATCGCTCTGGCCCGCAATCTCTCACACAGCAGTAAGCAATTTGGCTGCACTGGCTGCCTGCTCCGAATGCCATGAAAAACTGCTTATATGATCAACTTATTAATAGAAATTTGAAATTTTATATTATAGAAAACAAAACAGGGGCAATTGTCTGGAAACAAAAATATTTTCCCATACTTATCCAGACCTGGAAATGACTTAAATCAAGCTCCATACTTTTTCATACAGCGTGAGAACCTTGTGTGGTCACGTTTCAGTTGGCATTTTGAGGACAAAATCAAGGCCCTGTGTCGTTGCCTTTGTGTGTTTAACTCACCGGTCCCAGGATGCCTGGCTCTCCTTTCTGTCCTTTCTCTGGTATATCCTAATGAGAGAGGATGGATATGTAATTTAATAAAAGACACAGAGAAGTAGTTTATTCTCTTCACACAGGATTCCTTTATATATAACTGCACATATTCTTGGTGTGTGATAGTGTTGATGGTACCTCTGCATTTAGAGAGTACTCTCGTTCTCTCTCTGCCGGCCCGTAGCGATCATAGTATTCTTCCTCGTATTCATATTCATTCACATGGTAGTAATCTGTTGTGTTGTCATAGTCTTCGTACTCTACGATCTGTCCGACAAACATACACAGAGACAAAAAATGAGGGACAGAAAAGCACTGATAGGCACAAAGCCGAGCTCATGCTGCTGAGTCTCACCTCATATTCAGTGACATTAGAACCTGCCGTCACCGTGGAAACCGAAATGTCCTCGTAGAGGTCACTGTAGTCAAACTCCTCAAACTCCTCCACTACATGTTTCTTAGGTGGTCTCTCCAGCTGAGGATGAGTCAGAACAGAGATGATGCTTGACTGTAAGCACATGTGACACTTTTGTTTATATATACACAGAGCACTGACATGGATAAATGTGACTGATATGAACAAACAGAAATGTAACTTTCAGAACATACAGTATGCTTATTGAAGTATCAGATTACTCTAGCGGTGCTGTCTGACTGAGTTCTCTATTGCTTGAAAGATATCATGAAGAAGCCAAGAAATACATGGCACAGCCCACACATGGCACAGCTACAGCTCAGCCTTTTTTTTCTTGGCTGCGTCAGGATAGCCTTATTAAGCATGACGGCTTCATCAGAGTGTCATTAGTGTGTCTAAATTCCATGTTTTCCATTGGCTTCTTCCCGCCGATTGCATTTCTGGTGGTGTTACAATAAAACAACTGAATACAATAAACCAGGAATCCTGCAGAGTTCTGAGCTGTAAGCCAGATGATGAATCAAACAGCAGCAGCGGAAGAGGATTTGAAATGTTTCCCAGGAGTCTGGAGCGTT
>JAPZEB010000020.1:8957589-8969871 GCA_029783705.1 Chaetodon striatus
GAGTCTGGAGCGTTGGCACATAGAACCTGGCAAAGTATACTGGACCACAACACCATGTGGCGTGTTGTAATGTGAAGAGCCAGAGATAAAAAGAAAGTGAGAAGTATGGTAAGATAGAGAGGGTGAGAGCTCAATGGACACTAGAAGCTTTTTATGATTTATTACTTTATTCTAAAGCTGAAATATCATACAGACAGCGAGGAAATAAACTGTTGGAGGCGCATGAGTGATGCTTCTCTAATTGCAACTATTAAGGCCCAGACACACCAAACTCACATCACACAACTAGTGCCAAGGAAGGCTGACTGTTGCATCACCTCATGTCGTCCGTCTACGCCAAAGAGTTGCACCTGAACACACCGCAAAGAATACAGCCACCAGCCAACAAGCACGTACGTTCGGTAGGTACAATATTATACTGATTCTTTGGACAAGAATACAATACTTGCTGATGTCACAAAGTCTGCCGCAACACGATTTCAATCAGTTCAATTCAGGGGCCTGCGATCAATATGAGGCTAAATCAGTGAATATCCTCATTGACCTTTTCTTGGCTGCTTACCATTATCTGCCCAGTGCTAGGCCGCTAGCTCTGTTCGATTGTTTAGGAGGGAGGTGTGCTTGGACAGAAACTGTGACACTGATGTGCCATGGAAATTTAAAAAAAAAAAAGGGGGGGTGGATCTTAAATATGACGATATGTATCGATGGTTTCGCCATGCATCGAGATTACTGGATTGCTGATGACTGAATAGTTGTATCAATCCACGTGGATGTATCGTTACACCCCTAACTTTCGGGGGACCGGAGGACCATCAAGGCAGATTCAAGACGCTAGTTAGCCAGTTAGCATATTAACAACACTACCCGGTATTGAAAGAACAAAGGATATTTATTGTGCACCAGCAAACAGTAACACAAACAACTCCACCACATTTCTGCTTAAGAGCTCAATGGCTAACAAATAATATCACCTTATATACCAAGTTTGTTTCGATCTCAGGCCCTTTTGACTTAAGCTGTTTGCTTGCTTTCCTCACTTCCATTTCTCTCCTCATGTACTGAGCTGTACTGCCATGAGAGTAACATTTTTCACCGAAAGGCTTTGCCATCTCCTACGCCAATTTAACATGCTGAATCGACCAAAATAAAAAAGCTGACAAGGGCCAACTGGTGCCAAAGGTGGGGGGCAAAAACTAGGGACTAGGGACAACAGACACTTACGAATGGCCAAGGTGAGGGCCCTCAGTAAAATATTTGTGTGTGTGTGTGTGTGTTTGATGCAGACACAGTCTGCACATGCAAATATTTACAGTTTAATGGCAACCCAATAGTGCTGAGCAACATATCTGACTAACTCTCCAAGCAGTAAATGTTTCCTCACAGCCCACAGTGATCTTTTAATTTATGTTGCCCAGATGGTTTTCTAGTGTGAATATATGACTGAAAAATAATTAAACCATTCGTCTTTTTGTCATATCTGCCTACTAAACTGTACATAAACACCTGTAATAGTTTCTCCTCTTTCAAATGAAACCTTGGGGGCTCCTTTGCTTTAAAAACGACAGTCTGGATTTACAGCATTCAGCACCTGAGATGCCTCACAGCGTGCGTTATGTGTGGAATGAGACAGGTAGACTGATTACGATCCCTCTGCTCTTTGAGGGTTCAAGCTGACATGTGTTTCAACTTTCTCTCTCTCGCTGCCTTCTGTGATTGGCTGTAAGAAGGGGGCTTACCTCCTCAGCTTCTACTAGTATGCTGTTGTAAGGCAAAGGTGCGTCACAGTCTGGGATGTAGTCCCGACAGTACATCTCCGCTGCCCTGGGGTCATCGACGATCAGCAGCTGCTGGATCTCTCCCTGTGTCACAATAACACACACAAACAAAACTAAGCAAATCTGTGACTCTACATCAGTGAAACCATACCAGGAATGCATATGATGTCACTGCTCCTCACTGTACAACATGTCATTAATTACATGCAGAACATGTCACATGCATCTGTCTGCCATGTCTATATCTTTGACTGTATGTGTTCATTTAGTCAGATCAAAGTAACTTAACGGGCTGCTTTTATTGTTGCTCTGCAGTTAATCGTCTCCAGAGCTTCAGTCTCAAGTGGTGCCAGCGCGTTAAGTCCACAGACGGACACAAACTCTTTCTCCCTTTTGCTCTGTTTCACACATCCATACACATGGACTGGAGTCCAAGCCAAACATGGGATGGGCGTTTCTCAGTTAAACAGATGGACCACCTGACATTGCACTGAAAACAAAGGTCAAAGTTCACACTTGGGATCTGCCAAACTACCTCCACACTGCTGAGGATACCACAGAAACAGAACTCATAAAGAGTTTTACACAGTTAGATTTTTCCAGTGGTTGTTGTGAGTAATTTGCAGCGTTGTGTTTGCTTGTGTGGGGCTGCGTAAATTTCTGCATGAACTAATGATGAGCTAGGAGAATAATTAAAATTATATGGCATCTACAAGCCCACTTATCTGTCATAGGCTTGAGCTTGGCAAAAAATTAAATCATCCACAGCTTTGTTAAGTTAATGAACTTGAGGTTTGGAGCAGAGGTAAAAGTGCAGTACATCATCATGACCACTGGAGGGCAGTGTGAAGAGACGAGCCTTTATGTTTATTCATTTGATGGATAAAAGCAACAAGCAGTAACAAGTAGAGACACTTCCTTACCACACACAAGGAACTTATTGTGTGTTCTTATTCTCTATGTTTTTTTGCCAAGTTTTTTTATTAGTTTTGACAAAAGCCAAATTAGTTTCCACTTCAGTTTCACCTCCATTCAGTTACCCCCATCCATGGATTATTACATAACACACATTAACACATGGTACATGCACACACCTCAAACACGTCTTCATCCAAAAGTCGAGTTCCAAACACAGTGACCCCCTCAGTGCTGACGTGGGGGTGGCGACCTCTGAGCAGGTCTAGGGTGTCAACTTTGACACAGTCCAGGTAGAGAGTCACTGACTGGCCCTCCACACTGTACGCTACTCTGTGCCACCTGGCAGGAAGCAGAGAAGAAGAAATTCACTTATTTCCTGACACTTCTTTTCAAAGAAGGTTTTGTGTCTGAAGTTTATGCCAAAATATAAATACAAGGCAGACACAAAGGTATGTGTATGGGGGCCTGTGTGTGAGTGTGTGTGTGATTGTGTGTTGTTACCCACTTGCCATCAGCCAGGTTGATCTTTCTAAAGGTGGGATAAAGCTCTGGAGGTGGCTGACCCTCGTGGTTCTCGTATAGGAAGACAGGAGAACGGCCGACCTCCAAACCCAGCTGCTGTGTGCCCTGAGAGACGGAAAGAGAGAGGGATGACTTGATAAAATGATAATGGGAAAAGGGAGATGTTTTCATGCCCTTAAAAAATCCACTGACAATTGTCCGCTAGTGAACTCAGGTTCTTTATATTTGGAATATACTGTCTGTTAATCAGTGTAAATGGGATATATATATATGTATATCATGTATACATTCATTTCTGTACATTTAATTGAGATAATAAGGTATTATGCTGAACACAAAGAAGAGGTCAGAGCAAATGTGAATGAGTTCCCTCTGGTAAACAGTGATGCAATGTAACTGTCTTGGGCTTTCATTGTGAAAGGTAAGAACAGAAGGAGTGAAGCTGTAATGCCCTGGCATCGACAATGTGGGAGGGAATAAGGAGTTTGCTATCTTAGTTTAGACTACAGAACCTCTGCTATTTTATTACCTTCACGTGATAGTTTTGCAGAGTAGCTGATGTCCCCGTTGTAATACAAAACTAGGAGCACTTGAGACGGTCAGTTTCGCAGCACTGTTTAGACATGCATAAAAACATATCTGTAGTGTGTGAGGCTCCAACACTGACAGGGGAGGAGCAGCAGAGCAGCGTGCCCGTAAAAGACAACAAAATGTGGTAGAGGTAGTTTTTTATTACATGACTGTTTTGGTGCAAACATTAATCTGCCAATGTGGTGTATACTCTACTGAGATTTACTCAGCAAACAGAAAATCTACCTGCATTTGGTACTTGGGGGGTGTTTATTTAGGACCATGGAAATAGCATTTACATAATATTTACATTCAAAAGTAATATTAATGTGCACTTTCAATCAAGATTTAGCAAACATTTGCAAACTGGCACAACATATTCCCATTTTGAGGATGACCTGTGATGCTGATCCCAGTAAGAGTCCTGCAGAGTGCATGGTTGGCAGGGTTTATTGCTCAAGGTCAGTCTGGCATGTTAGTATGGTGAATAGGTGTGCCACATTTTCTAATCAAAGGAAGAGGTTCCCTTTTATGTAACAAAATTTATATATGACACAGTCAAAAGACAGAACATGCAAAGTGACAGGAGCAGAGGTATAAACAACTTTGGTTTCAGCGTGCAAGATACATACCTGCGAGTCATACAGGGAGAGGAGGAAGACCTGCGAGCCTTTCACAGCTCTGACTGTTGTCATCACTGAGAAGTTCATAGGGAATGGCGAATCTAGAGGGAATGCACACACACACTCTCATTAGGGCACATTCATACCCACATGTGGTTATTCACTTCCTCGAACAAGTCCACACAGAGTTTCATTGAAATGTACCAGGGAAGAGTTGACTGGTGGGGGCGCTCAGTTGAATCTTCTTGTCAATCTTAAATGAAAGGTCTGTCTCCTCTCCTCCCTGCCTGCTGGTGCACAGTCCTGACTCCAGTGACACGCCCTCCATGTCCTCTGACAGCTCCAGGACCTTCAGGACATCAATAGGATTGGCTGCAAAGAGACAAGACACGGTGTGGCTGAGATGATTGGTACATTTGATCTGCTGTTGCACACCATTCAAGGTTTAAGCTACTGAAAGATAAATGCCAAGTTTATCGCAGTTTTAGACCTGAAAGTGACCTGCGGAGGCCTCTCCAGAATCAAACACTGGCAAGCAGTGATTTGCTTCCAGTGGCAGACTTTGACAAGATCAAATTTAAGCCGCAGCAGCAAAAAATGATATCTGTGATATCTGTGTTTGTGAGTGACAACTACATCCTCCCTCACTTTCTGCAGCTGCTGCCAGCTAATTTCCGGCCTCCCTCTCTGAAAGAGCCTTTAGCCAGTGCTGCCTTGGCCGACCTTCTGCTCCCAACCCCAGCTTTACAGAGCCCCTGTGGGATCAGCAGCAGTGACACTTTGTCATGACACAGAACACAAAGAAACACACTCACCATCACACTTCAAACAGCATACAAGAAATAAGATAAAGTTAAAAGACAATAAATAAAAGTAGAGTGGGAGAGCCCTAACTCTGGCCTCTGACAGCTTTTTCAACATGTGACTTTTTCTTTAATTGAGGGATACCACACAGGGAAGACACCTGTGTGGAACCAAACTATGGAGAAGATATAAGTCTTGAACAGGAATCAGAAGGTCTGTATGTCAATGAAAAGGCCTACTTAAGGAAAGTAGAGGAACTGACCCTCTGGTGTCGGGACAACCACCTACTGCTGAATGTCATCAAGACTACAGAGATGATATTGGAGTTTGGGAAGCAGCAGGGAAGGAAGTACATACCCTTAATATCAATGGATCCTCAGCTGAGAAGGTGGGCCGCTTCAAGTACCTTGGTTGGGTGAACAAAGCAATGCAGAGACTGCTTCACCTCTGGCCCTTGAGGAAATTCCTAATATCCCCTAAAATACTGAGTAATTTCTACTCCTGGCACCATCAAGAGCGTCCTGACAGGCAACATCACAGCCTGGAAGAGAAACAGCACCAAACAGGACCCCAAGGCCCTGCAAAGGGTGGCTGATTCAGCTGAACACAACGTATGCAGCACTCTACCCTGCTTAAAGCATGTTTACATCATATGCCTCAAAAATAAGATCCCAGCCACCAGGATAACAGCATTTTCTTCTTGTTAAGGTCAGAAGAAAGGTACCGGTTACACCAGGCCAGCACTGAGAGCCTCAGAAAGAGCTTCTACCCTCAGGCCACAAGGATCCCAAATGAGGACCCTGCTCAGGACTGCTCAATCATATATTCACTATTACAGTCTTTTTTAACAGATAAGTCCACCCCTACATGCTCAACAGCTCCACCTTCTCATCCTATATGGTCAGTTCTTGCTCAAAAAAAAAAAACAAGCTGCCAACAGCCAAAATGCCAAACTCAAGGCTTTAAAACAGGAGTCCACAAACCAATGGGTGATGTCACAGTGGCTACATCCATTACTTTTATACGCTGCTATGGATACCTTTAGTTGAACATACTTTGCTCAGTGATTTAGGACAGTGGTGATTGTTGCCTAAAACTGTGTTTGAGAAGTTTCACTTGTTTCTAAAGCTTTACCAATCAAAATGGTTTACATTAACAATGGCCTTTTAGCCCATTTTAGCTCATTTTTGGAGTTTTCTGACTCAAAACCTTCTGTTATTAACCTCTATTCCAGCTGAGCAAACAGCTGTTTTTTAGCAAACAAGCTCTGATGGACCCACTGTGTGTTTCCCACCCAATAACTGACTTGCTGAATTTGAACATCAAAAACATGCATTTTCCTTAATACTGGTAAAAATACACAAACAAACAATGTTCTGTGAATGCACAAAACTGTTTTTGTGCGATGTTACCTCTGAGACATGTGGGCGATGAAGGCCCTGTAATTAAGCGACATTGTAAACAAGCTAATGAAATACTTAATCAGTCAAACCATGTGCTCTTTGTTTCTCTCTTTTTCTCTCTCTCTGCCTGTCTCTTTCTAGGAGACATACTTGTTGCAGAAGCTTGGTGTAATCACATGATAACGCCCATCTTGGCACTGACACACACAACATCACACAACAAAGACTAATACCAGAGGGCAATGAAGAATACATGTGTTCTGACGATGATTGAGCCTGAGAGCACACACACACACACACACACACAGAAACACAGAAAGAAAAAGAGACATTTCTAAAGGCAAGATGTGGTCAGAGTTGTAGCTTAAGCAGAAATGCATATCATATGCATGCACACATTCTTTTGAGCACTGCAGACACAATGGTCACAGAGATCTATGAGATGCCCTAAGCAGAAAAAGATGGGATGTAAAAGATGAGACCGGGGAGGAGACGGGAGAGAAATGTGCAACATATTGAAAGTGAAAAGAGAGAGAAGGGGGTAAAAGAGGGAGACTAGAAGAAATAATAGATGGTAGGGGAGAGGAGGGCATGCCTCTACTGGTGTGGCTCCTTTTCACACGTATTTCTGTAGCTTACGTAAACCCTCCATCTGCTTTGCACCTTTCAACACACACCGCCCCACACACACACACACACACACACACACACACACACACACACACACACACACACACCAAAGGTTGGCATAATGTCTGAGTCTGAGCGCCAGATGTATTTGTCGCCCTCTTTTAGTTTGTTTGTCCATCTGTTTGTCCGTATGTCTGTCTGCCAGCCTGCCTGTTGGCATTCTGTCAGCTTGTTATTCTGTCCATAGTTTTCAAGGCACCATATTATTTACCGATACAGCTAATGCTGCACTCCTAAAACTCCCAATTATTTTTGTTGCTTTATGAGCTGAGAAACGTCTGTAAAATGTTGACATTTGCTTTCAGGGATTTGTGCTCTGATTGTTCACTGCAGCTTCAACTTAAAACATCGGCCCCTTTCACACATGAACTGCAAACCTGAAATTATCTAGACATTAGTCAGGGACGCTGTATGAGAGAATGCAAATGTCAGAATCAGTTGGGTCGGACGTTAAATGGACTTTAATGTGCCAGCTTCCTGGTACAAAGTTTGATTGAGCCCATGTGTGAATATAGCAGGTCACTGACCAGATAATTCACAGTGAACAAGTGGGCGTGTCAATGATGCTTCTATCATGCGGCTTGGTTGAAACCGGAAGAAAAAAACATCCAAGGGTAAATAAGATGGCCCATTTACACAAAGACTGCAAAAAATATCTAACTGGAGAGATGATGAAATTCTGGAACTTCTCTCAGCGAGGACAGAAACTGAAATCGTCAGACAAGATCAAGGAACTACAATGACTCTGTTCTTTATTACCAATTACAAACCGGCTGCGTGACTGCAGTGTAATTTGCATCATATCCTGCCTCCTGCAAGCTCCAGACCAAACAAAGTATTTCCAGTAGGTGAGAATGCTTCTGACTTGGACACTCTCCTGTGCTACATGTGTGTAAAAGGGAAACTCAGGACAAAGGCTGAACCTGGTTCTCTGAGCATTGTACGGAGTTCATGTGGAAAAACGACTATACACTGAGTGGTCAGAAAATTTTGAAAAACACTCGCACAGTTTAATACAACGCACTATAACAGTCCTGCAGTGCACTTACAGTAAAAGGTTTGATTTCTTGCTGACTACTACCCCAGATGTTTGTGTGATTTGATTCAATTCTGCAGTACAGTTTGGAGCTACACTTTGTCTTGGTGATGTCTTGGCCTGCATTGTATTTAAAGGTATTTTTTAAACTCTGTCAGTTACATTCATGGAGGAGCAAAAAATATTGGAAAAAACTTAATGATATAATGCAATAAAATATGGCATCACACACTACAGCCACAAAGATGACTGGAATTAGGGGACAACAGCTTATCTAGCTCTGACCAAAGGCAAAAAATCCACCAACAAGCACCTCTAGAGTTCAATAAAGCTTATTATTTTGTTTGTTTAATTGGTACAAACACTGTAGTGTAAAAACAACAAGTTGTATGGTAGACTATTTCTTGGACAGGTGCAGTGTTGCTAAGTATGCTAAGCTTATCAGCCAGTACATGGATAGATGGAGCTGCACTTATGTAGTGCCTTTGTGGTTTTCCAACCGCTCAAAGTGCTTTAACACTTCATATCACATTCACCCATTCACACACCGATGGTGTAGTCTACCATACAGGGTGCCACCTGCTACTCAGCTTTAATGCACACTGATGGAACAGCCATTGGCGTTCAGTATCTTGTCCAAGCATACTTTGACACACGGACTGGAGGAGCTGGGAAAGAACCACCAATCTTCCGATTACAAGAAGTCCCGCTCTGCCTCCTGAGTCACAGCCACTGCAGCTTCATATTGCAGTGACCCTGCAGGACTAACATGGGAGAGGCTCAAGTGGAGTTCATGAAAAGAAGATGTTGCCCAAAGTTCAGCTGGATGGGTCAGATTCAGAAAGGGGAGAGATCTAGAGTGGAAAAAGGATGAGAGACTAAAAAGGAGGGCTGACGAGTGACGCCCCTCAAATTACACCCAGTTATGAGCTAACTAGCTGGTTCCTGCTACCATTTTGTCGTTATGGGCACTATTAGAGCCCCGTTATTAGCCTGTAGGCTAGGGTGCTGAAAAGTGGTTCTCTGGTTACACTTTAGCTATTGTGTCTTCATCTTTCAGGTGGCTAGCCAGCCCTGCAGCTGAGCCAATATTTAACACACACATACAATGACGTAAATGTGGTATCAATCTGTAAAAGTAAATTTTGTTTGTTATTAAAAAGACAAAGATGCAAACTATTCAATAAAAACTGCAACACAACATTACTATCCTTCCGAAAGATGACAGAAACATTGGCTGTCTTTTGGGTTTGAATTTCATATGGTCTGGTTGTGATTCATGGTTTTTCTTTGCGCTTCTCTGTAGTTCTCAGACCAATGTAATACGGGTGAGGATTCTGTGTGTTTCTGCTGCTCTTCTATTGGGCCGATAAACTCAGTTATATCCTGCCAGGAATTTGTGTCATTCTTTTCATATAACTCTCAGCAATATGAAGAAATAAACTGTCAGACTGTTTCTTCAAAATCCTCTCTCCCATTTCACTCTCTATATCAGAAGTCTTTTCCCATAAACACATTTCAACTGAGCGCTATTAAACCATACGTACCTCTGTAGGATTGTAGTTGCAGTATATATTACAGTATAAAGTGGTTTTTTTTTTCTGGTCAATTGTTAGCACGACAAGCTGCCAACATGTTTTTCATAAAGCCATAAATAGGCTACAAGGTAGCTCCTGGTGTTCAGACATGTTAGAGCGATGGTGAGATTTAAGGTAACACTGCTCCTGACATCCATAAGCAGTGTGTACAAGAAGAGGGGTTTCACTCGTACATACCAAGAAATGATCTGACATCTGAATGCAGCAGAGGACAAGACGAGACAAGGCAACTCTCTGCTCTTACTCTATATACACTTAAACATCAGGTCATGTATCAGGTAAAGTTTCCCTCTGCCGCTGATTGCTAGAATGTTCAAGACCAACACAACATGCCAATAAAGTGGACACACATATTGTGCATATATACTGGGCTGTACATACACAGTGGGGTGTGCTGGTCTTCATTAGTTGCTGCTGTTATCCCCAGGCTCTAAACTGTGGTGTGAGGGGACAACATGATCAACATGCACACACACGCAGAGCATGTCAAATTTAAGCCTCAACATAAAGCAGAGCAACCGTAGTTTAAACACAAAGATCAACAACAAGACTCAACTATTCAACTACAGCGGATAGATAGATAGATATGGCTGTGTTCTGAGATCTTAGGGTTTCTTTGGTTGTTACAATCATATAATACTGGACAGATTAAAGTGCTGACTTTGCAGTAAGGGCTTTGAGGTTGTTTACATTCCTATTAGGTGAACAATGTGGGACTTGTATCCATTTACATACAAAGTTTCGCAATTTGAGGCTGCAGTAGAGGCATGAAGGAGCATCACCGAGGAAGCTAGTGTCTGCTGGTCCTAGTCATTGACTGCAATTTATGACAATTACTAAAAATTATGACTTCACTTAAGTTTATGTTCATTTGGGTTAGGGTTAGGGTTAGCAGGTCTGAAGTTGGACCCCCAGTAAGCTGCGACAGCAACACCAATCCAGCCAGAACAGACTCCAGCGAACAGGTTAGACACAGCACTGCAGCCCAGCACTGGCCAAATTCCAACCACTACAGTCACTGACCGAAGTCCCATCTTCTGAGCTGCTGCGTGCTCTCCTCCTGGGAAAGAGGTCCATTCATAGCAGCAGGGAGCAAGGCGAAGGGACTGTGGAAGAGCTAATGTTAGCTTGCTAATTCTTGTCTCATTTGTGGTCTGATAAACACAGAGAGGAAGCAAGGCAAGGAGAGGCTGAGTCAATGAACTGCGTGCAGCTGTACAATGAAATAAGATTAAGTAATCAACGTATGGGAAACACTGTGTTACCGTATGAGGCGTGAGCATACGCCTGTAGTCATCTGGTGGGAGGGGTTTGGGACAGAGAGGGGAGAGAGGAAAGCTGCAGGAGGAGGGTGTATTTTCAAATTCTGCCATTTTCTTTTCTTTTTTTTTTTTTTTAATTAATTTTTTTTCAGGTTTCTGCCTAGCCTAGCCTTAATTTAAAGCTAAAAATCAGCACTTCATCATCAAAAGTCATTTTTACATTTCAAATCCAGTGTGCTAAAGTGGAGAGGCAAAACAAAGACGAATCCTTTTTGACTGTACTGTAAACAGGTGTGCATCAATCTGACTTTTTCTGAGTTAGTTACCTCATTTCAAATCCGATGCCAGCGCTCTCTGTCTTATGTAACTGATATGTCAAACACTGAATCCTGTAATGATGCTGATGATGGATGGACAGATGAACAGATGATGCAAATGTTAAAATTAACAGATGTGTTACACTGGCTGACAAAAAAAAAGTTACGCCGTGAAGTGTTACGTGGATGCCACTGTCTTTCATCAGATATCCATCTCTGTTTAAGGTTCCACATGTATACATGCAGGATGCACAAGAAAGTGGAGCAGTAAAGCAGACGCACCAGAACAAACAACACAGCGACACACTGACACACAGACACACAGACAACTTAACAGGCACCACATTGGAAAGACTATGGATTTTCTGGAAACCAGATGTGTGTCTGTGTTTGTGTATGTTTATGTGTTTGTGTGTGTATGGATGAAGACTGTTTTTTTTAGTGTACATGTGGGGTTAAATGTGTGTGTTTGTGATTAGTCTGTCATTAACTCAGTAATGGCGAAGAATGCAATAACATGCCTTTTGCAGAAACAAGAACTAATGTTTAGTCGAGCCTCCTGCATTGCACCAAGACACACACCCTCACACACACACCCTCACACACACACACACACACACACACACACACACACACACACACACCAGTGCTCAGAACCCCCACAGATGATTTGCCCCAGGAGTCTGTCATTACAGTACTTTACTTCTTTTACTCTTTCTCCAGCTAAGTATCTCTTTCTGCTGATTTTCTCAAGCGTCTTT
>JAPZEB010000020.1:8974957-8985234 GCA_029783705.1 Chaetodon striatus
CGTTACAAGAGCATGTCCTCTGGCCGTCACGCCTACTTTCTCTACACTCCTCCCCCCTTCTCCTCACTCCTCTCACCTCCTCCGGGGTGACACCTCCATCCCCGGAGACTCCTGGTTGGGGCTCGTGGGGCTGTGCAGAAACATAATTACTGCGCGTGTCATTATTGGCATCATTATTGTCTGAGTGATTTAAGGCACTAGGTGATGTCTCTTTCTCTATTTCTCGCGCGCGCACCCGCACATACATATTATAACGTTGTCACGCACACATGCCTGAGCACATGTGCAACAGGTTTCTATGTTTGAATATAAACGTGCATGCAAACTCTTCCTCTATAGGACCAAATACAAAACATCCAGCATGAACAAAGAAAGCTAGTGCCACATTTAATTTTCTGCACCCTCTCTCTCTCTCTCTACAGACACACACAGACACACACACACACACACACACAAAGCATGCTAGGACAGGACAACGGTGCTGCCCAACTAATAAAAATATGCTGCTGCAGATTCCAAATTCCAGTGCCTGTCTGTCTTTGCCCACCCCACACACTCTTCAAACACACATATGCCATATTCCTCCTATAGGCACAATAAAAAAAACAGAATGTGCTTCCTGCCTTCTACTTCAAGGAGTTTATCATTCTTTATCTCTAATGTGGAAAAGTCCAAAGAAAAGCAGCGGCTCATTGTGAGGTATCAGAAACATTTTAGGCGTTTATAGGGAAACGTTTATAGGGTGAAAGAGGCTGACAGGATCGGAGCTCAGTACATGCACACACATGCATACATACACAAGGATACCTATATGAGCCTCAGGTCTCCCCTGTCCTGCCCCAGCTCCCCTTTATATGAGTCTGTATTGTCGAAGAAGACATGTTTTTTTAGATCACCTGTAAGCTAAAACTTGAAAGGATAGTATGAGCAGGTACCAAATATGATTGAATGATCAAATCAAATCCAAATGTATTTATAAGCCTACTATAGTAACATATTTTATACACTGAAATGTAACAAAACGCACTAAATATTGGAGCAAAATAAGCTGTGAGAATAACATCAGTTTTTAACAAGAAGTGTCGAACATGACAATAAAATAAATAAAGAAAAAAAAAATACTTAGCAGGGAAAAAACTGCCAAAAATTGTTACTAACAGTCTGGTGCATTTCACCGTGTATTAATAACTGACAAACTGAGCTGTGCACATAAAGTAAGTGGCTGTCTTGATGTCAGTTTTTATTACACCTTACAATGTAGTTTTATGTGAGTATTTGGAAGAAATAACTTCTTCTGGCACCATTCTGCAGCAGTATTTTGTAATAATTAGCATAACCCTGTTTTGTCATTATGTGAAGGTGAGGACAAAAGTACGAGTGCGTGCCAGCCTGTAACTAATGAGCACATGCACAAATTTCTCTGTGGTTTTGGTAATATAATACAGAGGAACATGTGGAGACATTTGGTATATTCTTTGGGTGGTAAAAGGTAGATTAGGCTACTGAAAATTTTTTGCATGATAATCATTATAAGTTTATGTTTTGGTAACAGTGCTGTTGTGGTAACAGGAGTAAATTGCATGCAGGCAGGCACACATACATACTGACTACTTTTTTTTTTTTTTTTGGAAGAAGAAGAAAATAGATTCCAGGCATATTTCCAAATGCCCTTCCTCCTGCTTCAAGGTCTTAAAATTATGACTGGCAGCTATGCTCTTGTGTTCAAACGTGTGTGTGTGCAAACAAGAGAGAGAAACTGATAGTTTGTGCTTGTGTGTGTATGTGTTTGTTTCATCTATTTTACTGGTCATATTAATAACTTTTCTGACACCCACTCTGCCAAAGAAAACACACCCTCAGGCATCATGATAATGGAGATAATGGAGCCAGATTTGTGTTGGCTTAGAATAAGAGAAGTCACTCCATTCAGAGCTACAGTGGAGTGATTTGAAGAGTAATCAGATTGACCACTGGGCGGCGCCACTTCTCTTTTCCGAGCAGAAACTGACTTTTACATATCAATATGTAACTTTAAATCGGTGCTTATCAATTTGTTCTTTTCACTGTTGACCGGAAACCAATTCTCACTGAGAGTCAGGGGGTTTTAAATAACACCATGGATATTGTCTTGTGATGGATCACAATAAAGGAGTTGGACTTGACTCCCACAGGACTGACCGGGACAACCCACCGTGCACCGGTTAGATAATCCCACTGTCGTTACGCTCCGTCCATGTGACTGTGTGTGTGTCTCTCTCTTATCCTCTTACAGTGGCTCTCACCTCAAAGCATCCTGCAGAGCTGCTGGTGCCCACAGTGTGACAGCACAACGGGGAGGCAGCGGAGCCATGGCGAGTCCCGGGCAGAAAGTGGTGCTGATCACCGGCTGCTCCTCCGGTATCGGCCTGAGGATGGCCGTGATGCTGGCCAAGGATGAACAGAAGCGCTATCACGGTAGGTGCACTCTGTGTGTGAGTGAGAGTGAGAGAGAGAGAGAGATTGACAAAGAATAATTAATTGTAGTTTCAATTTGCATGGCAAGGCATGTAAACAGGGGACATTTGTGTTGCCAAAGCTGATATACAAGGAAAACTGTTACAGTTTGACTTTACTTGAATGGTAAATGTTACACAATGTGTTAAACCATCCATAAACTGACTGTCACTGTCTCTACTTATTCTGCACTGTTTCCACATAAGATGCTTACATCATGAGTGTTACATGGCAGTCCACATGATTATGCAGATTAAAGCTGTTTCTGTGCATCTGAATTCACAGCAGAGGAGGGATTTCCTCTAAAGATGACTGATGCGCTGTTTGCAGTGTTTTAAATTAAAAAATCACAAGAGTAAATGAGGATCCCATTTAGACTTAACAACCGAGAGTCAATGACAGACTGTCTGATCTTAGAAAATGAACATGACTAACTGATATATGGAGACAATGGAGCAAAGTCAAGGCCGTGTTTACTACTGAATCCTGAAGGGGAAACTCCACAGCCTACAGTATTTCCTGTCCCCACAGGGAGGTCAGAGGTCAGAGCCAACTTTCTGTAATCAAGATCCAAAGAAAATGATTTAGGGACCTCATAGTAGAAACCATACCTGTTAAATACTTAGGCTGCCAAAAATTTGTATATCATATGTGTCATAACATTAGCCACTTTAAGTTGTAATTTTCTAAGCTGTCAATACTTTAAAGACTAATATAGAACGTGGACATTCAATAAACATCCAATCAGAGACTTTCAACATGTATTATTTTCATAGGAGAAGGTAACACACTACATACATCGTAATTAAATAAATGGCACAGTGTCATAAAATTCTGCATCTCTTCTTTCAGGCATAATGTGAAACTGGGAGGTTTTCTAGTTTAAGAGAATTTGCCTAGATTAGGGATGTTCCTAATGACTAATTTCCCTGCTGTTTGAAAGCAGGTTTATACTTAAACTAGTCTAAAGATAAGAAAACAAGAGCTACTTGAAATCATTAGTCACATTTTTCAAAAAAACAAATTGTACTTGAAAAGCCGCTGAAACAAGTAGCACTGTGCATTACGAACACTGCACACTGTCGAACAAAAAATGACAAAGCAACAAACTAATTAAAAGTTAACACGTAACATTTATTAAAAACTGAGAAAAATAACAATTTTTTTTTTTTAGGAAAAAACATCTTTAGTAAACAGCTTGTAGGCACAATGGCATTTTCACGAATGCAATCGCGCATCCTAAAGTTAAAAAAATAATAATAATAAAAAATCAGAATATGTACTAATACGTAACTTAATCATGTGCATAAAAAAATAACACTTTTGATCATAAGTTAAACCGATTATTATTTTCTAGTGCAGACTGCGAGGATAGCAATATGTAATTGACTAGTCAACTAATCACACAATCCCTATCCTCAAGGCTAACAGAGTTACAACCTCTGTAGACTACTGCAATCAGTTAATCAGGTTGTGTCACTAAGGCCTGGAAAACAGATCTCATGTGTTTAGACAATTTATGAAAGACGTGTGCGAAGACAGCAGGAAGCAGCTTATACCAGTCACAAATAGAGTCAACACTGAAATACAGTTTGCCAAGTTTTACCGCAGATAAATTAAGTCAATGCAGCATCAGACCATGTCTAATACACACTGGAGCTCCTCAGTTGGCTTCTTACCAATGCTCAGCTGTTACAAGTATTCCCAAACCCTCGTCCTCCCAAACAGATTCTAGGTACAAAGTCTAATCTTCGATATAAAAAGACTACATCACTTTGTATACATTGTATTCCTTTCAGCATAATTACACTGTGTTGTCCTTCAATTAAATAAATCATAAAATTGGTAACAAGAGACAGCAGCCATATAAAGTGAATATGGGCCTTATTTTTGAGTTCATATTGAGATCTTTACATTTCAACCCTGTTTCCCCTTTTTTTGAGTGTATATTATACAACACAGATAACCATTAAGCAAAAATCTTCTATTATTCCAAGTATGCATTGGTTTCTATTCAATTATTATACTGTGTTAAGTCTATTAGTGAGCTTTATTATCAGTATGAGGTAAAGCAAGGCATACTTTTCAAATCAATCCGCCCTTAAATTGCTTTATCATGCTGATTATGTAAACTTGAAAAAAAATCATGTAGACTTGCAAGACAAGTTTCACTTTTCTGCTATGTTCATGTCATACTGAATTTAATGGGAAACCATAGGTTCCTCTAGCAGTATGAAAAAATAGCATGCACTTGAAAATGGGCAGTGAAAGGGGTATATGATTTTGATTTTAAGAGAATAAAATGTTAAGTTTCCCAGATTAAAAGATACTTTATCCACAAAGTGACCATTTGTATATAAATTATTCACGCCATGTTACTTTGAAGTTGTGAAGAAAGCAGATAAGTTTCACTTTTAGTCCTGGTCAGAAAGGGCTGAGGCAATGCAACGTGTTTGGAAGTACTGAGCATGTGACTGGATACATGAGACCTGCATTATACTGCACGAGTTGTATGAGAGTTTATAAAGTGATGTTTTCATATAGTTTAACTGTTGTCAAATCCTTTGCTTCACACATTCAAGGTAACACAGCATGGAAAATCAATATATAAATGGTCACTGTGTGGGTGAAGTATTCCTTTAAGGACAAGCTCCTAGCTTAGTCAGCCTCCCTGCTGCCACACATAATTATGTCTCTGATCCCAACTTAACCTTTTAGTCACTCTTAGGCTAGTACATGTAACACCAGACAATAATTAAAGCCCCACTACAGCCTTGCTTAGGCTAATCATGGCCCGGCTCGCTGAGCTCCATTGTGGATGACAGGCTCGCGAGGGCTATTCCTGGAGGAGGCAGGTGACATGAGCATCACGGCAAGATGCTAATGCTGATATGTAAACTGGCTGTTGTAACAGGACTGTTTTTGAGCACAGCAGGTCTGTATTAGGGCTACTTAAGGTAATCTTTACTACGATGACTATATTTAGCACTAGCTTTTCCATTGTTGTCTTATTTCAGTTATTCAGAAAGTGACTTCAGGAGAACAAACAGCCCAGAGGTTCAGTCAGGAAGGGGATGTATGTGAACACAGTTTCCTTTGTGTGTGCTTTACCCTCCATTCTCACCTATCATCCCATGTCTCTGACAATATTTTTGTTGCGTCTCCCTCCTAGTTCTTAATGACCTTTGCTCTCTTCTTTCCGTTCACTCCCATAACAGGAAACCTACACAAAGACAGCATCACTCAGCACTGATACTCTCTCCTGAAACTGCAAATATACATGTATGCACACAGACAGAACATGCATTGATGCTACACAGGATTCGTAGGAACATTTTGTACCTGACAAGTGCAACACGCACATATGGAGGTGACTCAACATACCATGATGTTTGTATTTATGTGTAAATCTTGCGCAAGTCTCCGCGCAGCCTGAGCCAATGAACTCAGCTTGACTTTCCAGATATTGTCTTTTTGTAACCTCATTTACCCGGGCAGGTTGCCTAATCACATGCCTATTTACAGCCGCAGCCTGGAGGCATAGTGCTGTCGGAGTGTTACATCCATTCACAAACTCACACTTGGAAGCTGCCCATGGAAATTAAACAAGCATAATTTACACGCAGGGCTATTGGCAACCAGCACTGAGGAAAAGATTAATGTCTGTTCACAGGTCACAAAGCCATGACGAAGAAGTAATTGTGATTGAAACGTGTACATTAATTTGTGGTTTGGAGTCAATGTGGAGGTGCTGCTCTTTTCATTTAAGCTGCCAATGGAAAAAAAAGATGTGATTTATCTCTATATTTTTAGCCCTGTACAACTGCTGATACTTCTTTTAAATGGGTATCTATTGACTACTGTATTGGACAGTAAAATATAAACACCTCACCATCCTGAAACAAAGATAAGATTACAGCTTTGACCTTCTGTCACTGGCTAGGGATTATGGAATATGCTGTCAAATTAATTTTATCATAGTTATATAAGAGCTCTACAAATATTAATAGTCAGTACAGTGGATACCCATTCAGGTGTTTAGACTGTGAAAATAAAACTACAGGAACATGTTTCAGACAGAGTCACTAAATACAGCAGGGCATTTTTTCAAAACTTAAAATTATACAGTACATACATATCAAATAATCTCTGCTAAATGCCTCTCAATTCTTTCTGTCGTTCAGTCATAGCAACGATGCGTGATCTGAAACGTAAAGATAAGCTGGTGGAAGCTGCCGGTGATGCCTATGGGAAAACTCTCTCTCTGGCTGTACTGGACGTCTGCAACGATGAGTCTGTCAAACAGTGTATTGACGGCATCAAAGATCGACACGTGGATGTCCTCAGTAAGTGACATGCAGCCCAGTTGTCTTGCATTGCTATGCTGTCCCAACATGATGCTGATTGATCAATTTCTACCTTGTTCTCCTTTGTTTGTTTCCTTCTTCCTTTTCTGACCAGTCAATAACGCAGGTATCGGCCTCGTGGGTCCGATAGAGAGCATCCCCATCGAGGAAATGAAGAAAGTGTTTGAGACCAATTTCTTTGGGGTGATCCGCATGATCAAGGAGGTGATGCCTGATATGAAGAAAAGGAAAGGAGGACACATCATCGTAGTCAGCAGTGTGATGGGACTGCAAGG
Organism: Chaetodon striatus; assembly: GCA_029783705.1. Taxonomy (NCBI): domain Eukaryota; kingdom Metazoa; phylum Chordata; class Actinopteri; order Chaetodontiformes; family Chaetodontidae; genus Chaetodon; species Chaetodon striatus. Next base: position 8,982,093 of record JAPZEB010000020.1, read on the forward strand.
TTAGTAGGCAGGATGAGTGGCGGGAGAGGAGGCGGACTGGGGCGTTTAATAGTACAGGGAGAAATGACAGGTTAGTCAGCTGCAGTTTGATGAATGCATGTGTTGATGATGGACGAGTGGAGGAGTGGGTGGATGACTGAGGGAAGTACCTAAGTATGTCTTTTTAAAGTGGGATGTGTCTACAAAACAGGGAAGAAGAAGAACCAAACTATTAAACTGTTCATGTTGTCAGAAAGTGAATTTAACCATGTACTGTGTCTCTACAGGTATTGTGTTTAATGACGTGTATGCAGCTTCCATGTTTGCAATGGAGGGCTTCTGTGAGAGTTTGGCTGTGCAGCTCTTGAAGTTTAACGTCACGTGAGTGTCACTGATGCTACTTCCATCATTACTTACCACAGTATGAAGCAGAGACCCGAGTCCCTAGGAACACCATTCAGCCTTGCTTCCAATTTCTCCCTGTGGCCACTTATGGCTGCTGTGGCCCAAAAAGCATTTTCCCCATGGACCACCACTGTAAAAGAGAAGTCTGTAAAACTGTTGACAGGACACCTCGAACTGAAAACAGGGTTAATTGTGACTCTTTCTATTGTGAAATTTTGATTCATGGATGTTTTAAATTTGTAAACTTTACTCCAGCCGAGAAAAGCGATTTAAAAATCCATGATATCATCACAATGTTAAGTCTATGAGCCTAGCAGGAACTTTGGGGTGGAGACAATGGCAGAAACAGTGACGTGCATATTCAGTGGGCCGCATACGCCGGCAGCAAACTTGGAAGGAGAAAACTTTCTTTAGCATATGTCCCAGGTGAACAGTTCCACTGGACTGAATAGATGCCATCTTAGGGTCCAGTATCTACAGTAATCATTCATTCATTCATTTTCCATAAGCCTATCCCAGCTGACATTGGGCGAGAGGCAGGGTACACCCTGGACAGGTCACCAGACTATGACAGGGCTGACACATAGAGACAGACAACCATTCACACTCACATTCAGACCTACGGACAATTTAGAGTCACCAGTTAACCTGCATGCCTTTGAACTGTGGGAGGAAAGACACAGGGAGAACATTCAAACTCTGCACAACTCCGTCTGGGTTCAATCCTGCTTGCTATGAGGCGACAGTGCTAGCCACTATACCACCGTGCCACGTATCTACAGTAGTTATAATTAAACATTTATGGTTTAAAAATGAGACAGCACTCTTTACAGTCATTTCCTGAATTGAACAATGGATAAACAGTCAAACAGTAATGTACTGTATATAATGTTGTATTGTTTTGAATCCGCTCTCATCCACCCCCCATAACACAAAGTATAGATGAGGTGGATGGTGATGTCATTAGTTTTACATGTGTGTGGTAATAAATTAAAGTATCAGACATACTCTAATTTTGGCCTGATGACAGCACTGGATGAGATGTTATTGGTGGATTTTTCTCTAGTTGTATCCTATAAAATGTTATTTTTATTTTGGTAAATTATTTGTAATTACCGATAAATGTGATACCATCCACTATTTTTAGTCTGCATGGATTCTTTGAGGCACTGCCCACAAGTAAAAACAAACATATTTTCCATATTTTCACGGATTTTCACGGATTACCACTTTGAAAAGTTACATATATTTATCAGTGGATTGGACTCCGGTCTTTAGGTCATTGTGCTCATCTCCAAACAATAAAAATAATCCTGTTTATTGCAGGTGCTTTACAAAAAGTAGTGTATTTGTTTTAATTTAGGCAGTGTACACCCAAATGCTGACAGGGTTAATAAATTATGTTGATAAATTTTCTGTTGTGCTATTAATCAATAAATGATTTCAGCACTAGTGTTACCCATTTGCTCATAGAAGTCTTCCTTCATCTGGCACTGCTTTGTTGTTGCATTTCAGTCTTCTCATGTTTACTCTTTGTCTTGTGTCTCTGTCCTCAGACTGTCACTCATCGAACCAGGACCGGTGCACACAGAATTTGAAGCAAAGATGATTCAGGATGTGAGGCAGAAGGAGTATCCTGGTGCTGATCCCGACACGGTGCATTACTTCAAGAACGTCTATCTTCCTTCTTCTGTTGACATCTTTGAGACACTGGGACAAACGCCTGATGACATTGCCAGAGTAAGTTCAGAGGCAGTCTGTGACTCAACGTCACTGTGCCTCATCTGTCTGTCCACATCAGTGATTAATCCTGTGGGTCAAATCTTGTGTCTTTTTTGTCCATCCTCTCACTCTCTGCAGTGTACCAAGAAAGTGATTGAAGCAAGCAGACCACGTTTCCGTAATCTGACCAACCCCTTGTACACACCAATCGTAGCGTTGAAATATGCTGATGAAACTGGAGGCCTGTCTGTCCATGCCTTCTACCACATGCTCTTTAACCTGGGTCCTCTGATGCACGTCAGCATGACTGCCATGAAGTACCTCACCTGTGGATGTCTGAGGAGCAGGACAGTGTCACCAAACTAGAAACATGTGTTTTGTATGCAAATGTGAACAACAGACTGCAGATAAAGAGCACACACTACCTCGGCTTATGTTGTCAGAGGGAAAAACCAATACCTGCATACGTAAACAGTTTCAGAGAGTTTGTCTTTTGTGACCTGCCATATTTACCTTTACATATTTGCAGTCTGTTTTGTAATGAATAGTCTTCTGTATATTCTCTTTTCTGTGTGAGATTGTAGTTTATGAATGTCTAGATGCCACACCTGAGTCCAGTTGAGTTGAAATATTACAACAGCTTTAAAAATTGTTTTGGCCTGCCCAGAGTGCCAAATGAGTAGAGTTTACATTTACAAGACTGTAGCCTGATTTCATATTTCATCCCACCAGTCCCAAACAACTTCACATTTAAGACTGTTGTAAACTCTAATTGGTTCAGAAAGCTGGGTCTGCTACACCTTGTTTATTTGTAGCCTATGTATTTGCATCTATGTACATATTTTTTGAATTCTGTCAATATATTGGAGCAACTATTTTGGCATTAAAAATGGTCATTTATATCTTATAAGAGTTGTGCTAGTGCTTCTGTTTTCAGCAAACATGGTTGTATACACATTACTTATGATCACGATAAAGTACCAATATGCTTGTAAGTTGCATCAGCAAATAGTCTTCTCTGGCAATGTCTCTGTCA
>JAPZEB010000020.1:8985334-8997771 GCA_029783705.1 Chaetodon striatus
GTAGTTATTTCACTGATAGAAAACAAATTGCCTTTCTATTTTTTTGTCTTAAAGTCACCAGCATATTCTGGTTTTACAACACACAATCATAAAAACAAACAAATTTCTTACTGCAATTAAAATTACATGCCCTTAACTGACTAACTAGACTTCAATCTGCACTGTTTTGATTTAATAAGGGGATTCAGACAAATGTTTATTTACACAAACAAAGTAATATTGGAATTATATTTAAGTACAAGCATTTGCAACATGAACTAGTCACCTGCAAAAATGTCATGATGGTAATGATGGTAAACATCTAGGCCACTTCAAAGCATTTAATCTAGATCAGAATTATCCAAATTTAGAAATCCCACGCTTTGCTGTCCAGGATCAGCCAATGCATTTTACAATATGCAGATTTTTAAACATCATTGGACTGGATCATGCTAATCCAGACACAAATATTTAAAGATAACGAAATCCAGATAACCAGCGCTCTAAATGGGACTGCATATCACAATGTAGGCAGACTGCCAACAAACACACTGGAATCACTACTTATTGCCAGAGGTGCCCCCACAGAGGACAAAACAGAGATCTTCAAGATTATAACTTTAAATCATTTTAGTTAGATAATGACAGCTCTTTAGGTGATCATTTTGGGGGGACAACATCCTTTTATTTATTGTTTACTTCACTGTACTGAAAGGCTTAATAGGTAGCCTAATATCTACTTTATCACTCTAATGATTAAACAGTGGAAGTGGAAAATGTTAATAAATGCATCTATAGTTGACCAATTTAAAAGTTAAGTACATTTTGTTCCTAAGATCCACCCTGAGTCCAGCCTTCTGCTGGGATTAGGATAATCCTGATTATGTAGATCAAAGGTATCCCAATCCTACTATAAAGTTTTGAACACATGCATAAGGTTTGATCCGGATCAAAACCAAGACTGGATTACATGATCTAATCTGATTTCAGAATCTCTTCTTTCTTTTGAACAACTCATTTTCAAGATTTGATCCTATCCAATAACCGAAAGCCTAAATCTTAGATTACTCCTGAACAACTGGGCCCTGGTTTTACTGATGCATCTGTGTAGAATGACAAATGCTCCAAAATATGTCAAATTTTTTTATGATGTGATTCTTACAGAGCATGGAAGGCAACAAAATTCTAAAAAAAATGCAAATATTTTTCCGCCTAGTAAATAAATTGTTAATCACTTGAGTTTAATTGTGGGTAAATTCCTTAGGAGTTCCTAAAGCCATCTGCCTGGCCATATACATCCACCATTTACACAGAATTTTATTCACTGTAAACTTGCTTTGCTGAAAATTTATCTTACTCATTTGTTTGTTTTATGTTATTATAATCCTTACCTCCTTGACTTTTTAATCTGCTGTCATTTTCTCTATCTTTGCCTGTAAGCTGATGTTGAGTGTCGTATAAATAAAATGTATTATTATTGTCATCCTTATCATTATTATTATTATACTCTTGAAAAGTAAGAAAACAGATATCATAGATGACAACATCTATGTAAGATTAACAGACAGTTTGAGTCAGTGATGTGACAATAGGACTTTAGTAAAAGGACCAAACGTGTTTTACATGGTAGCCCATTAACAAGGCTTTAGCGAAATTACTGTGAACCGTGCTCCAGATTAAACCACTTCAAATAGTTTGTAAATGTATTTCAATACTTTAAGGATGTCATATGTGACTTAATGTGATGCTTTGGAAAACGGTTTATACTAATGTAAGGTAAATGTTTGATTTGTCGAAACGTTAGTTAACTAGCGCTTAGTAAAAAAATAAATAAATAAAAACAAGATAACGTTAGCTTGTTTGTGTCAAGTTTAACGGCTAATATCAGTTTGAAAAGGTTAACAGTCAAATGTCCTTCATCATAAATAGCAATGTTTATATTTTTGTCATCCTAAACCAAGCGCCTTTTGTACGTAAAATTATTAGATGCGTGCTCCAGTATTTTTTTGTGAATATCTAAACTTTAAGGTCATAAAATGGACAAACTTTTCCATTTACCTGTGTCATCCGACTGGTCTGATCGAGTTATCGGAGCTCGACTGCTCAGGCCTGTTTGAGGCAGTCGCGGGAAATTGGAACTAAATCGATACCTGCATTATCGAACATCAAAATAAACTCTCCATGGACACACTGGCGGCTCCTCTGTAAGTCTGCCGAAATTATTAACTATTAATTAATGGACACATTGTCATTTCAACGAACTGAGTGCGTTTGTGTGTGGATACATTTGCTGTCATCTCCGTTGAATCTTAAGTTTAATGTTTGGGTGTGCTCTCAGCAAAGAACTTAACGAAGGTAACGTTTACTAACGTTTACCTGTACCGTTAGCTTTCCAGCTACTTTAGCTAACGCTAACAGACTAAAGTAGTCACACCAACTAAACCAATGTCATATTAGCCGTGGCATAGCTACAACTTTTAGTCGTGTGTGTCCTGAATATGTTTGGGTCCAGTGAGCAGGATGGAGAGCTATGTGGAGATATAATGCAGTGTGAGCAGCAGCTGAAGACCACACTGCACTGTGATGACAAGGAGAAGGTAACTGAGCATAAAGCTACATGAAGTGCGACTATGAACCTTTAATTAAATGTCTTCTGACAGCCGCTGACATGTTAATATTTCAGCTTCGTAGGAAGTTGGCACTGTTACAAAGGGAGTACCTCAAGACAGCTGAGAGACTACAGGTAAGCATCACTCCTTCACTTTACCTCTATAAGCCCAGTGTAGAAAGTCTCTGTCTCACACACATGTTGATGTGCTCACAGCGTGCTGAGCGTTTGGATGCAGTGCGGAGACATGTGAGGAGCAGGATTGATCAGCAGAACCACCAGGACCAGACATACCCAGAGGTGACATCTAAACCTCATCTCAACCCATCTTCATTGATACCAAACACCACCAATGGGACAACCACAACTGAAGCTCAGTGCCAGGGACGCACTGAAGGTGAGTCTGTCCCAATTAGCTGCAAAGTATTGATAGTAAATATCTTCCACAGTACATATCTGCAGTGTTTATTAGATTTTATGTTGTAAAATGTCTATGACTGAAACAGGAAAGAGATTTATTTACCAAAAGTGTAACTTCAAATGTGTATATAGCATCATTGAACTCTAAGTGCAATACAAAAATAACCATTTTAGTTATACTATAAAGTCATCCATTGTTGATGTAATGGCTCTGGTCACAGCATTTCAGAGATCCTGTTTTTGACATTTGCTGTACATTATAATTAGTACAACTGAATCTTATATTGATTACAGCAATTACTATAAAATTAATATTTTTTGTGAACTGTTTTGAAATATCTAGAGAGGTTGTGCAAAGCGGGGAGGGAGAGACTGGCAGATAACATTGATAGTAGAAGGGTAGAGTAGTTTCTGAAGATTCATCATGGAGCAATATATTTATTTGTGGATAAAGTTGTGTATACATATGCACCTGTATGTGTACCTGTTACTCTTTCTTTTTCTGTCTCATGCAGTTTTGACACATAAATTGCTTACAGGCCTGTCTATTCCAAACCAAAAAACATCTCTTAATATGGTTGAGATGACTCTGTCTCTACTCTGAGAAGCGGGCAATGTTTTGCCTGTAATAACAGTGCAAATTAAAATGATGAAATAATCAGATTTCTTTTTCCCAGGTCCAGCTAATTCTGATAACTCCAGGAAGAGCCAGGTCATCAAGTTTCTGCTCCCCTCTGATGCAGCTTGCCCACAAACTCCAGATCCCAGCCATGACACAGCTAAAGGTTACAGACCCAGTCCTGCCCTGCGCCTCAGGTCTCGGCACAGCCGCCTGCGCCTGGAAAGGAGGAGTGCTGAGGCTGGCAGGACTACAGATGAAAACAGCGAAGAAGGTGCGGGGCAGAGTGAACATGTGGAGAATGTTAGAGCAGGAGAAAGTGAGGAGAGGGTGAAAGCAGAGGAAACAGAGGTTGTTAATGAAAGTGAAGAGCTATTTTCTGGTACAGACTCCGAGTCTCCCTCTCTGCTGCTTACACACTGGAACACTTGTGGACAAACTGAAACAGGAGATATCGTGGGAAAAGAGATAAAGGGACAACAAGAGCAGAGGGAAAAAGAGATAGAGCTGAGAGCAGAAGGGAAGAAAGAATCAGACTCAACATCTTTGCTGCTCACACACTGGAACCCTGCTGTACACACTGAAGGGAGGAAACAAGATGGCACACAAAATGGAAGAAGAAAGGAGATAAAAGGAGGAGAGGAAGATGAGGATAGTAAAGAACAGAGAGATAGAAGGCTGTGTGAAGACAACAGCAAGAAAGATACTGAACAACATGCGACTGAGAAAACAGGAACTGAAAAAAACCATGATAATACAGTTGAGATAATAGAAGAAAAAAGTGAGGTGGTTGGAGAAGAGCCTGATGGAAAGGGTGTGGGTCTCTTGGACTCCTGTACCCTAGTGGAAGGACTACTTTTCCCAGCAGAGTACTACGTACGAACCACGAGACGTATGACGTTGTCACAGAGCCAGCCTGACATGCAGGCTGTCATACTCTCCCAGCTGAGCATGGGACGACGTCGCAGGAGCCAGGGCCGTGGCCGTGGCAGAGGATTGAACAGGCACACACACAACTTTGACCATTCAGATCAACACACTCAGACAGGTTCCTCGTCACTGACGCCTGCATCCTCAGGTCCTCATACAGAGTCACAGTCTGCCGATACATCTGCTGAGCTGAACAGTCAGAGCTCTAGTGGGATTTCAGATCAAATCTCAGCTTGTCAGATCGACATGGATGCTTCTTTTTCTCCCACAGTTACCACTACTCGTCCAGCAAGAGGTAGGGGGAAGAGAAGAGGCAGGGGCAGGGGCAGGGGCAGAGGCAGAGGGAGACCTCAGACCCCACGAAGCTCTCTCAGTTTAGACACTCATCAACTGGGCCTTGGACAATCCTCAGATGATCCCCAGCCCACGAGCTCCCTCCCTGGCTCTTCCTCACCATCTCTCCATGGAGTTGATGGACCGAAGCCCTGCCTTACTCCAGGACAAGCTGTTCCAGTGCAGGATGACCCCCTGCCTGCGTCCACCCATGGCACAGATACACAGCCTTCCTCTGAAGTTAATACAGATTGCTCTAGCTCTACCTCTGGACATCTGGAGAAGGTCTATCCCATCTTTCTGAAGAGCAGTGGCAGGACTAACGGATCCTCCCAGATGAGTAGAGGTAAGTTCTGTTGTGACTCTGTATTTCTGTGCATGTCAGTGATAGAGATATATAATGAGGAGAAGGTCTGCAGGTTTGTCTTGCTGAGATTATAATATTGATTACTATTAGTGTTAATATAGGTCTGGATACTGTAAGGTGTGTTATATAAAAGTAGTTAAAGGCTGGCATCACTTTTTTATATTGCTGCTCCCCTACAGTGACTAAAAGAAAATGTTTTGGCTAGTTTTTAAAGAAGCCTGTTTAAGAGTGCTTGCATCATAGCTAATCTCTATAGTCTGTGCCAGTGCCTGCCTTTTCACTGGGCGTTCATTTTTGACCCTGGTCTTGGGTTACATTTTTTTTTTCAAGTACTCCAATATGAAAATTCCTTAAAATGCCCACAATTATTAAAATTCGAAATATATAAATGAAAAAATGAAAGAGGGCTCTGAAACTATTCCCTTCCATTAAATTTTTGTTCACTTTGTGTCCTCCAGGTGCAGCAAGCTGGCGGTCTCTCCTCTTGCCGTCTTCTCCATCTGCCCAGTCGTCTCTGCTTCCTCTGCCCTCTCTGTCCCCCAGCCCGCTGGTCAACAACCTGACATACTTTGACATTCCACAAGATTTTCATCTCCCTGATGACCAGTTTGCCTCTTTAAAGCTGCACAAGCTCCGTCAAGTTGCTCTGGAATCAGGGGTCGAACATTATACATCGCCCTCTTGCAACACACGCAGCAGCAGCCGCCGCTCTGACGCTCATTACAGCAGCAATGACCCAGCGATGCCTCTTCCACTTCAGCTCAGCCTCACGCCCACGATCACAACCTCCCCCCATCCCACTGAAGCAAAACAAGCTGCTACACAGTCTGAGGACCTGCAAAACATGTCAGTAGATCACAAGCTCACAGATAAATTGACAAGCCAGTCCTTAACTGAATGCTCATTACATCGAGATACGGAAATCCCCGGAGAGCAGCAGACTGAAAACCTTCACCCTGAGTGTCAGACTTACACCACCTCAACAGAGTCTGTGTCAGTGGTTCAAGATTGTGCTGCTAACTGCGTTGATCAAAATAAAGAGCAAAATACTGTGATTCTAGATACTGACCACCCTATCAAACCACAGCCTCACATCAACTTTGCAGACAGACCTGCAGGCCAGGTGAATGATGATATCATCAGGCGTTCAGATGAACTTCAAATAAAAGAGTCATCTGTCATTTCATCAGAGGAACAAACAGATTGTCCTGGTGTGCTCCATCCTGTAGCAGATCGGCAGTTTACAAACCACCAAACAGAAGATAAAGCTGTCATCAAGACTCTTTCCTTCAGTGGCCCGCTACAGGAAACCCCTGAGGAGCCTTCTAACAGCTGCACTGCTGCACAGTTATGTAATGACAGTGAAGCTCCTGTGCAGCATCTGAATGCTGCCAAAGGTTCGAATGAATCCTCTGAACCCACCACAAGTCCTGCCAGAGACAGATTGGTGGACAATGAGAATCAAGACAAGTGTTTACCACAGCACAGAGTCCAGTCTCAGCTCCTGTTGAGCCCTGTGGCATCAGCACCCTTCGTAACACCACACATGCCCTCCTCTGCTCTCCTCTCCAGCCCCGCACTACCATCGCTAGGACTCACCCCCCACCATATCCCCTCTGCCCTCCGTCTGACCTCCTCTCCCATTGCCCCAGCTCTCACCCTGCCTCCGCCTCACAGCCCATCCACCCAGGCCCTCTCTCCTCCAGCTCTGTCTCCCTGTCCATCCCTCACTTCCCTCCCTCCAAGCCAGCCGTCCGCCTCTCCTGCCGGTCAGATCCAGGCTTCACCTGAGCCATTATGTACAGATGATGAACCTCCGAACTGCCCGGCTGTATCCAGCATCCAGTCACAGGGCTCAGGTGGGCAGGTGGAGGCAGCAGAGGAGCACATGATGAGATGCACACACACATTGAAGGTACTTGTGCAAAATAATTATTTTTTGTGTGCAACTGCAGCATCTATAACATTTTTGAGTGAATATCCTTTTGTGTGTGTTCGTGTGTGTGTGTTCAGGCCCCAGCAGGAGGCTGTCTGGTGGATGCGTGTTGTCTGCCTGGGCCCTCAGGTAGTTTGTGTGTCGCAGCAGCCGGAGAGTGGGCAGTGTGTCTCTGGAGCCAGACCTCAGCTTCTGACTGGAGCTTAACACACACCTGGGCCTTCAATGAGGTGAGTGTATGGGTGTGTGACATAGACTGTATAACATAATGGAAGTAGCCACTGTGACGTTACTGACTTGTGTACTGCTGTTTTGAAGCTTCAAGTTCAGAATTTCAGCTCTCGCCATCTTGTGTTTTTTTGGAGCCAGAAGTTATCATATTTGGATGAGAGGGTGGAGCTGTGGAGGAGTGAGGGGTGGATCTGTCTGTTTGACTGTGGTGATGCCACGCAGACAGCCTGTCACTCAAAGCAGCCCCACCCTTAATTAGGCATAACCCAAAGCCTAAATAAAATATAAACAGCTGAGTTGTGTAAAAATTAGCAAAAGCAAGCCAAACCATTTTTTGCACCAGGCTGTAGTTGGGCATTTTAACATGGGGGTCTATGGGGATTGACCTGCTCTTGGAGCCAGCCTCAAGTGGCCATTAAAAGAACTGCAGCTTTTGGCACTTCCGTGTTGGCTTCATTTTTCAGCCCTGAAGTGTGCTGCTTGGTGTGTTTCTGCAAATGTGTGCATACATGTCAGAGTCATTGATTAATGGTCATTCAAAGATGAATGCCGTATATTCACTGGTTCCAGCATTTCACGCTTGGCTCTGGAAACTTCTGAGTAAACATTTTTTTTAAAGATTTTATACATTAAGCAATGAATTTAAGAACAAATTAAATACTGAAAACAGCCACCTGTTGCAGCCCTAAGAGAGATACAGTTAAAACTGAGACATTTAGCTTTAAAATCAATAGTAATGTTCTCACCTTACTGTAAGGTGACCCTGGGTGTTTTGAAAAATACAAAAACAACTATTACTGTTTAATTTACTGTCTCAAGGACCAAATATGGCAAACTGAGTTCAGTCAAACATGCAGTAATTTATCGTTTGTATGTCTGTGTTTGTTTACAGCCAGTGATCAATGTGTTTCCAGTCCCTGATGCTGCTGGGCTGATGTGTGTGACTCTGGGTCAACTGGAAATCAGAGAAGTGAGGTGAATAAAGCACACTCAGTGATAGATTTTTTGACATGTCTTTAAACATTTTTGGTAACTTGTCTGTAAGATTTTCAACCAGTTTTGTATTATAACAATATGGTTAGTATGTGTAAATGGACTGTGGTAAACTTCCCTCCATCTTGCCTGCACCCAGATCTTCCTGCTCATCTTTTAGTGAAAACTTTGCTGGCTCCAGGGCTTGAGCTACTGATTGTACTTTCTCATTTTCATATACCTGCCACCACAGACACAAAGATTATAGAGGAGGATCGAGAGAGAGATTGGTTTCATCTCTCTTTCTCTCTCTTTCTCTCTCAAATATAAACCAACATTCAGATACTGTTTTTTGCCTAAGATGTTTTCAGAAACATATTTTTTGTGTACTGTTTGGCTGTAATTCAAGAGTTTATAAACAGTAAATGACTGTTGTACTGTTTTCTGCATATTGAAAATGGACATTAAAAAAACTTGGATCAAACAGTGAAACTAAGTAGTAGTGATAAAATCTGAACCAAGTTGTGTTGATGTGTTGCTGTGTTGCCATTATCTGGCCTCAGATGTATTCAGAAACATATTTTAGCTGACCGTTTAACTGTAATTCCAAATTGTTTGTTACCAGCCAGTCGCCATATTGTTTCCTGTGTAAAAACACACAAGCTCATATCACGTCACCCACCAGCTGGACTGTTTATTGTTTCAGTGTGGCACGGTGCATTCTGGTAGTTGAAGGTAACTACCTCTTGAGCAAAAGCAAATTGCCACAGCTGTTTTCCTTTGTTTTCTCTGGTCATGTAGCACTCGTGTCAAGTATTTGCATCTTTCTACTGCATAGACAGCCTAGTTTTACGAAAAGACCCTCTTTCCAGCAGTAAAATACTTTGTGCTACACTGAAGATATTTTTCAGCAGACATGAAAATGGAACAATGGGCGTGACAATGGAAACCAGCTGTTGAAGTTTTAAGAGTGTCTGAAACATAACTACATGCACGTTGTCCATGTGCACAGGACCCTGTCGTGCTCCAGCCTCTCACAAGCACTGCTCTACAAGGATGTTGTCCAGACTGTTGTTGGTGTGTCCAAGTCCAGAGTGGTTACATCCTCCCACTTAGCATCTGGTTCCACCCTGCAGGTGTTTACACTGTCAGACAGTGGCAGGTAACGCAGAGCTGACGTTGAATTTATTCTCTCTGTTATTTCTTCATGGCACAGTCAGATATCTCAGTGTCTTATTTCTCTCAGCACATCAAGCTGTCAGCCTCTCGTGTCTCCTGGTGTTTGTATCGGGGCCCTCGCTCCTGTGGACGAACTTTCAGATGCTCTGATTGGCTCAGACGAGGGTGGATGCCTCTTTGTCTGGTAAGCAAGATTGTACCAGAAAAGTTACTGCAATGCTGATAATTACCTCACAGCAAATGGTCTTAAAGTATTTGGTGACATCTAGCTTTTTGTTGCATACAGTTGTTTTTTTCTTTGGACTGAGTTATGATAAAAAGGTAAATTAGAGATAGAGTTACTGTGAGCAAAAAAACAACAACATAAAACAGGCATTTGCCATTTCAGCTCTAAAACATTAAAAAATTTAACTGCAGAACTCACTTTGCTTGAAATTGTTTATGAAATTAAAGCTGCTGTGACTTAAACGTATCCAGAATTGTCAAGTCAATCCCTTAAACTACGTAAAAAAAATCCCAAATTAGCTGGATGAAAGTTAGCAGGATCATTTTAGCCTGATAACAGCGTGTTAGCCTGGATTACTTAAGCTACAGTTGATTTAAACAGGGCCCAGGTCCTTTAAGAACCATGAAGAGCAAATATTTGACACTTAAAATGTTGAATATGTCAGCATAAGGACTCCATGCTATCTCTTTGAAAAAAATAATAATGATTCTAGAAATTGTGAGAGAAATATCTAGGTTTGCACGTCAGCTGTTACAGTTGAATGTACCATTTGTATCACAGGAATTTAAAGACTGGACAGCTGCTGCGGAGAATCATCCTCGGAGATGAGTTATCACACACAGCCTGTCTGCAAGGATACTCCTACTGTGTGAGTCTATTTGCTGTGCGTGTAAGAGGGACTGCCAGTTGTCGTAAAATTGCCTTTCTCCAAAACTGTCTCTCTCTTCAGATGATTTGACTCCCGTGTGTGTTTTTGTGTGTATGGTGTTGCACAGGGAGTGTTATTCGTCCTGCTGCAGCATCAGTTGCTAAGCTCCCTGAATGAAGAAGAAAAGGAGGCCACAGCAAAAGATCAAATGTTTTTGGAGGATGGGAAGGAAGAGGAAAGGAAGAAGACCGCCCTGTTCTCCTTGGTCGCTGTCAACCCTCTGAGTGGAAAATCTGTCCTGGCCACTCGGGTGTATCCGCCCAAAGCCTGGTCTGGCAGGTGAGATGAGGACTGATGTATTTTTGCATCTCTGCATATATACACTTGTGTAACATCTTCCTCTGTGCTCTGCAGGCTGTGTGAAGCTGACGTCAGCAGCTCCAGCGTGGTGGGCCTGAGTCAGAGCGGCTGTGTGTGTGTGTGGGAGCTTGGGCGCCGGGGGGCCTCGAGGATGGTGTGGGCTCCTGAGAGCGAGGGCTGGCAGCTGGCTAGATGGGGCGGAGGAGGTACTCTGGTGACTGGACATCACAACGGAGATGTTTCTCTACACTGCTACAGTACGAGTCAGACTTCACTCTGCGGCTAATATTAAGGGATCATCTTTGAAGTGGAGTTGAATAAGGTACTCATCCAGACTCAGTGTATTTATATTATATATTCTTCGTGTTTTAAAGGGTTTGTTAAATTCACCAAAGTCACACAGTAACACAAAACAAACTACCAGTCCAGTCAGCAGTAGACCAGCAACTCCTGTGTCCTGAGAGGTAAAATTTCTGTTTTTGTCAATGGAGTCTGGCTTTAAAGAGAGCATAGATAGTTTGAAAAGCTTTAGTTCCCCATCGGAAAGGGCTCTCTGACGGCAAGCTAAAGCGGTGAAAATAATGTAAATATAACATGCACTTAAAGTGATATTGATATTTTTTGGTGGAACTTTTTAAGCTGGCTAAAATATGATTTGCTGTTCTCCCGTCCACAGCAGTACATTGCTCAGCTCCTGCAACAGTACTCCTGTCTGCTTCTCTAAACTCGAACATCAGTGACCGCCATTACCTTTAAGAAATAAACTGAGTGTGGATAAGTACCTCATACAACCCCATTAAAAAATCCAAACTGTTCCTTTAAAGTCACTATGATTACTTTTATCAAACGAAAATGTCACTGTTTGAAAGTTTACATGAAGATTTTAACCTTTTAAAATACTTCAGTATCACATTTGTTGACTCAACTTGATCCTGAGCACCTTGCAAAGACGTTTTGTCGCTTCCTTTAAAGACGTTTCAGCTTGGCAAAATTAAACTGTAATGTACATGTGTCTCTGTCACAGCTACTGCTACGATTAAGACATTTATATACCATAAACTGAACATATTCAACAAGTCATTGGCTTGCTGGTGTTCCTACAATAACCTCAGTGAGACTGAATTGTTAAAGGTTGAGTGCCTCTAAATGGTCTTTGTTGTCCTCCGCTGTTTTTAGAGTGACACACACTGAACCGCTTTGTGTGAGAATGTTTACATGAAGGTGGATTTTCACTTTTTAGACCACTGTAACCCCAAAACTGACTTTGTGTTTTTGTTACTGCTGCTGCTTTGACTGTTCGTTCCTGTTCTGTCTTGAATACATTGTTATATTTCTTATATTTAAAAAAAAAAAAAAAGTGTTGTCAAAGTTTTCTTTTATTATTTACATTAAACATGCAAATTCTGTTTGTATTTTTTTTGTCTACTTTTATTTTGCTAACCATCTTAGACATACTATATTCCCATTTAAGATGGTAGATAGTCAGAAAATGCTTTCTTGTTTTGGCAAAATTGTAAACAGACACTTCCACTTAACTATAAGTCTGCAAAGGCCTGGAGTGTGAGCGGTTAAGTGTGATGGTCACCTCATGGCAAAGACTACAGACGAGTATTTACTCTGCCAGCATT
>JAPZEB010000020.1:9008336-9024703 GCA_029783705.1 Chaetodon striatus
CAACCATTCACACTCACATTCACACCTACGGACAATTTAGAGTCACCAATTAACCTGCATGTCTTTGGACTGTGGGAAGAAGCCGGAGTACCAGGAGAAAACCCACACTGACACAGGGAGAACATGAATATGCCACACAGAAGGGCTTCCACACCTGGGCAGGAAGAGGGTGTGTGCTAACCACCACACCACCGTGCTGCCCTCATTTTATAACATATTTTCTTATATTTTATTATCGGCTCTTTGTCAAAAAATGGAGATGGTTTTCCTTTTCAATTGCATTTAAAGCACATGGCGCCATTTTTAATTAAAGATGAGTTTTTCCTTGAACACAGGCACATTTCTAAGGAGGCAATCTAAATGACACACAGGGGCCAGTTTTCTTCCAAACATATAACTGAAGGGCCCACTCTCTATGGGCCCTCTCACTCCATGGACCCCAATGCAGCTGCCCTGCCTTCACTGTTCATATTTACACCCCTGGGTGAGGTTACTGACTACATTTTATGGTCTTCAAAAGTATAAAATCAACATTGAATGTTGGTTTATGACCTTTAATATGAGCACTAGTGAATGGGGAATATCTTTCAACAGGAACACAGAAATCATTACGGCCCCTGACAGCAGTGGTGAAGGGACGTGAGTGCATTTACTCAACTGTACTGAAGTACAATTTCAGGTACTTGAAATTTACTAGTATTTTTAGTTGATGTTATGTTTCTACTCCACTACATCTCACAGGCAAAGACTGTACTTTTCTAGTAACTTAGAAGACTGTAGTTTTAGATCAGTCGGCCTATATAAAATATGAAGAATCTTATAGATTACATTAAGCCGTTAAATTACTTCAACCAGCTACAATAATGTATCCATAATTATAATCCAAATACACCATATATATCTTACGACAGGGCACTTTTACTTTTTCCTTAAGGTTATATTTCAAATGAAGATATTTAGAAATCTTAAGACTTTTCTGAGAGGTTCATTTTTTATCATTTAACCTCTTAGCAGTTATTTAGATTGAGGTGGTGGATTGACAGTGGATGAGACAGCAGACAAAAATCACAACAAACATTTTATTCACATAAAATAAACAATGTAAAAATGTGAATTAAAGTGCATCCCATATCAGGGTTTCCATTAAACTATTATGACAATCATTACTGTCCAGACTTTCAGAGGCAGTAAAGCTTCACATAGCTCAAAGAGGACCTTCTTCCCACCTCTGGACAAACCAGGTAGGGTACTGTGTCCAGCTGCAGTCCAGCTGCAGAGTCCTTCATCCACTGGAGAAAGTGTCCCTATGACAGGATACAGCTGTTGTTCTTCTTCAGTGGTGGTCTTTTCTTGACTGCCGGCCTTGGCACCGTGTCTCTTCTTTTCCACGCCGCAGGGTTCAGCCGGGGCGGCAGGTTCACCTGTTGCAGCAGCGCGCCAAACACTCCGATCGTGTTCCCACCTGTGCGCGCGGACGCCTCCACGAAGTTGGCTTCCCACTCCCCCTCCACTGTGGCCATGACATCAGCCGCCTGCAGCACGCGACCCTCGATGACTGTCAGGTCCGCCTTGCTGCCGACCACGGTGATGGGCGCGCTCTTGCCGCCCCGCAGCTCCAGGATCTCGTCGCGGAGACGCCGCACCTCCTCCAGGGACCCGGGGTCGTCCACCGCGTACACCAGGGCGAACGCGTCGCTGTGTCGGATGCTGAGCTCCCGCATGGCCGGGAAGGAGTAGCTCCCGCTCGTGTCCAAGATCTCCAGGCGCATCTTCCCAGACCCCGCTGTGTCGTACTCCAGCACGTGAAGCTCCTCGACTGTGCGCGTGTACTTGTGCTCGAAGCGGTCGTGGAGGAAACGGCGGATGAGCGCGCTCTTACCGACCCCAGCTGCACCGAGGAACACCAGCCGGACCCTGGTGGGCTGCCCCGACGGAGACATGCTGATCTCAGGTGTGTGACTGGAGCGCACAGTGGTCCTGCTCCGGTGGTGCCAGTGGCTCTCTGCTCTCCACCCAGCACTTATGGGTATTTATACTCTGACCACCGCTGCTCTCCACCAATCACCTCCCTCCTTCTCCCTCTCTCTGTTTGTCTGTCTGTGTGTCTCCTGAGTGTGATTCAGAATATAGGTCAAGTAGTTCAGACTTTAATTCAAGATCATGCAGCACTCTGACATTTGGCAGCATGGAAACACAAAGGAACTTAATGTCTCTTTACTGGTTTGTCAACAATCACCAGTCATATTACAGATGCTCACACTGGTCACACGGGCACGTGCACTTGTTTACATCTCCTATGAGTCATGGAACATGGAGCAGCCATCACTGCAGCTTCCATAGAAACTTTAAAACCATACCAGCAGGTAGACCTGGTCATATATCCGCACCATATTGTTTAGTTTATAAATGTGCTGATAAGATTAGGTATCTACACTTGCAGCCATACACGGATATTTGCCCAACAAATAGGCTAATATCTTCATCATAGCCTACTCAGTGGTGAAAGAAAGATAGGCTATAGTCAGATTGTTAGAGTCAAGAAAAAGTAGGCTACAGAAGTATTATCAGTGAAACTAATGCAGCCTAACAGTTCTCACCTGGCAGCAGTCTGTGTTATATATTAGCATATATTAGTGCTTTTTTAACCAATCCAATTACTGCACTTCATTTCCAGCCTGCTACCACTTTATGAAACAAAGAAGTGTCCACAAATGGAGACAACAGGTCTAAGTTAAGTAGAATGAAGCATAAGGTCAAGTAAATGCAAAATGTGATGTCCTCATATGAGGACAGGGTCTCAGGAGGATATATATAAGGCAGGGCTGTGCTGGCTGTTCCTCAGTCCCGGCTCGTAACTAAAGGTGACCTGGCTTTTGCAGTCAAGGCCCTTCAGCTCTGAAACTCCCTGCCAGAGGATCCGACGCTTGTTAAATCAATCTTTTAAATAGCTTCTTGTCGCCTTTTTTTAGTTTTAGCACACTGCTGATTTTATATATGTCTCATTTGACTATTTTTAACTTGTGTTGTCAGCAATTTTGTTTTCTTTTATTTTGTATTACTCTAATTGTTTGATGTGCTGTACCTCAGTGTAATCTGTAGGGCAATTAGTTGCCAACTTTGCCTGTTTGCTTCAGTGATTGTATTTTATCTTTATTTTATTTTTTGTTCTTTGTATTTTCTTAAAATTGCCTCATTTTATTTGCCTGAATTCCACATTGTTTTAAATCTGGGATCAACCATGTAAAGCACTTTGTAACTTTGTTTTGAAAAGAGCTTTAACTTTAATCTACAATATAATTTTGCATATTCTTCTTTTTCCTTTATTTATATATATAAAGAAAAAGAGAGAGACATGACCAAGTCTGCAGCATTACAACTTTAGCATTGCTTCATTATGACACACTGGGCCCTTGGGCACAGATATGCAAAGAGCCCCACCACCTCTCCTACACAGGAGCAACACACACAGACTTTGTGATGGTTCTTCATCTCTTTGTGGTCATTGTGCATATTTTTGTAGGTTTGTGTCTCTTTGTGGTCATTTGATTCTCTTGGTTATTATGTGCTAATTTGACATTTGATGTTTTGCCAATACAATCTCACTTCGACCTCGTCACATATTGATGTTTGGTCATGGACTTTCCACGTCCACATACGACGTGAAACCCCGAGTACATTGGTTGTAGATGTTCTGGGACAATGTATCAAGTTCTGCCTGCTACATGTATTGTCTTCTTTCAATATATACTTCCATCTTCACAGGAAATTTAACAATTACATACAGTCTCTTTCAAAATAAACACACTACGTCAGTACAACACCGTGAATGGATGTTTTTTTCCTTTAACAACAAAAACATATGGTTGGGTTTAGGAAAAAAAGAACAGCATTTGGCTTTAGATGCAAACACTGCTCTCTGGGGTGAAAACTGGTGTTGGTTGGACCCATCACCCCTGCCCCTGTTCGTCCTGGACTTCGACACCTTAACTTTTGTCCTTGTCCCATCACGTGTCCCCTTGATGCCGCCAGGTGCTGTTAATCTATAATGGCAACCAGCTATGTACATGCTGCCGTTATAGGATGCCTTTTTTTGTTGGTTTCTGACACCACAAGTCAATGCCCAACAGCCAGATTTCGATGACTTCAGAGTGAGACCGGGCTAATTTTGCAAATAAAGGCCAGGCCCCTGGGTCTGTGCAAGGTCCACCCATTCAGTAATCCACCCTTGAATATTGGTACAACAACATAAATACCATACAAAAACCTAAAATTTAAAATTGACTGGGACAAAAGAAATCCCCTCTGACAATGCTGAATGTAATGGATCATAAAGCACGCCATTTGCCTTTCAATTGTACTTGTGTGAAAATAAGTAGTTGTAGTCCAGCACCAGTGTAATCATTACTGATCTTCAGCCTTGCTTTGTATTATCAGACCTCAACATGAGTCACCAGTCGAACCTCCCATTACAAGCTGACTTAAAATACCATGGAATACACCTGGTGATCAAACCCTTGGCTCATTTCCCTTATTAGTGTTGCTCTTGGTCCATTGCGCTCACATGGTTTTGTTATTGTGTTCCTGATAACTCCTCACTGAAGTCAGGCAGTCATAAAGAGATGGTCGTTCATGCACACACAACCAAGATACAGACACGTGCGGTCATATTTACACCAGGTGTGAGTCATGGAAGGTTTTCTCCGTAAAGATACA
Source organism: Chaetodon striatus (assembly GCA_029783705.1). NCBI lineage: Eukaryota > Metazoa > Chordata > Actinopteri > Chaetodontiformes > Chaetodontidae > Chaetodon > Chaetodon striatus. The sequence goes on from JAPZEB010000020.1 coordinate 9,013,050, forward strand.
AACTCACATGTTGTGTATACACACAAGTGCTACACACTTCCTGTTATTAAATCACTGGAATAAAGTTTGAGTTTAGTGTAGTTTTGGTCAGAATTTTTAATCACTCGAGCGTTAGATGAACTTTTGTGGATAATTTCAGCAGTCTGATCATTACCGCCTGAGTGGGCCACACCTATATGGATTTCTTGAGAGGCACTTAGTGGCGTGGCAAAGTCAAACAGTTTAATAGCACAACAGATGGGTAGCAAGAGTGAGATTACAAAGAACCAGTCAGATTGTTTGAGGCCATCAATGGTGTTTGTGATAACCTCCTTATTATTATCACAAGATATAGAACAAAACTCTCTTTCTGTGTCTCATGCTGACTCACACTGTCTGGCTGGACGTGGCTATCGGTCGGTAAACAGATACTGTGATAATCTGTCAATGGGTGCGTGCATTTGGGTGTGTGCATTAGTTTGTTATATCTCTTATCACTACCCTTGAAGAAGGTCAGGACTTCCTGTTTAATATAAGAGAGTAAATAAGACAGGAGCAAAATTAAATAAAAAAAGAACAAACTGCGGGCAAACTAACCCGAGCGTCTGGTTGCAAAACCACTTTCAATGAGTGCACCTGTCAGACATCCTTCACTCTAATATGCACCTGTTCACTGTCAGGTATTTTTAGTAGGGCTGCACAGTTAATTGAAATCAAAATTGTGATATGGCCAAGTGCAAAATCCAAATTGCAGGAGCTGCAGTTTTTTGATAAAAGTAAAATGTGTCACATCACACCATTATAAATGAAGCATTGTTGTGCTACAGAGATACCCCGGCCTATGAAGGGAACATGCTTGTTTGGTACAGACCCCAGCAAAATTGCAATATGTGTTAAAATAATCTCATTATGATGTTTTTTGCATCTTGCAGCCCTAATCTTTATCCTGTCCTTTGATATAACTCTGCAGCATGTTTTCAAAGCAGCACCTTGACACGCATGTTTCTCTGCAGGTGAATTTTCAGCAATACTACCAGGAGTAAACTATACTGATCTACAAAACATGGTCGAGACACCTTCACATTACACCCACATGTGATTGTTGATCATTTAATTTCAAAACTATGCATTAATATTCTGCCATAACAGTTGCCTTTATTCGGGTTTCTAGTCTCTGTACAAGATTTTGGAACCTGGCTGCAGTGATTTGCTCACATTAAACCAAAAGAGTGTTACCAGGGTCTGTCTATGATGCTAGGTGATGCAGCCTCGGCCACAGGCTGGGTTCAGGTTAATCTCAAATGTGTCAGATGGGGTTGAGGTCAGGACTCTGTGCAGGCAAATCAAGTTCTTCCACAATAAACTGATAAAACATTTTCTTCAGTTACCTGGTGCTTCCAGCATCTCAGCAGAGTTTCAGCCGTGTGGAGCTTTGATCATCCTGAATAATCTTCTTTTACCTGGTTGAAAGAGACAAGGGAATTCACCAAAAGTTGAAAGCACACTAAAATATGTTTAAATGCTGTAGTAATAACATTGTTTGACTGGAAGTAGCCTGAACCATGGTGGTGTCCACATACGTTAAGCCATAAAGTGCCCACAGTGAAATCAAAATCATTGTTATATTATCCACACTAGATGGCAGCAGTAGACTCATTAGGATGTTTCATGGTTGTCAGGTCAAAACAATGACCAGCGTTATTACTGTAGACTTACAAACTCACAAAAACAAATAAACTACAAATGCAGTCATGCCCAACATATTGAGTGAGTGTCTAAGAGAGACCGCCTCATAAAAATACTGACAAACAGTTAACAGCAAACACATACAGCTCAGTTACAAAATTTTATGTGTGACATTTTTAATAGTACTTTGAAAAAACAAGGAGACTCAACTCCAGGCCCGCTTACCAGCCTTCTCCCAGAGCTTTAAACCACTTACATTCTGAGCAACCTCCACCCACTGATGAAGACCATGAGATGTGGTCTTTATGGCTCCAGGGATGCAAATATTGGTCCGTCAGTTGGCCCACCACTTTGCTTCAGACTGAAAAAGCTCTACATCTATTGAATTGATTGTTATGATATGGTTCATGGTACCCAGAGGATGACGCTGATGATCCTCTCATTTTTCATCCAGTGTCATGAGAAGCTAAAAGTTTTCACTTATCTGTACAATATTTCCTAATCTCTCACTTGGATTGCCAGAACATTTGGCACAGCCATTCATGAACCAAGAGGATCTACCATAATGACTTTAGTGATCCCCTGACTTTTAGCCTGCCTCTAGCACCACTATGAGTTTGATGTTTGTGATTTTGATTAGGGGTTGGTATTAGTACTTGACACCTTTGAGGTATCAACTAAAATAACCCACTATCAAGTAGTAACGAAATGTTTCCAGTCAAACAATACCTGCATTTGATCCTTTATGTGCTGGGGGTCTGATCCCGGACAATCCAGACTGCTCGTTGGATCAGCTAACTTTCTGTTGCTGCCATCTTCTGAGCCCTTCTCCTCTGGTCAGTTCAACGTCTGCACAGTTAGCACAAGCTAACCGGTAATCTGTTAAGAGGTCCCAACAAACTCACAACAACACCAATACAGCTTGAGTCTGTCGTTAAACCTGTTAATAACCATTAGGAAGGTAACATTACAGTTAGTCTTGTCAGTGTGTGTGTGTGTGTGTGTGTGTGTGGCCGGACAGCCTCTCTCAACTGTCCCAGGTGCAGAGCTCACACTCCCTCAGCAGCAGTTACAACCCATACAGTCTGTGGTGTAGTGAAGTCAAGCACGGTGTATTTGCTGTCGTTGGCAGCACAGTTTGCCAAGATGCCACCAAAACACTTGAAAGTATAGCTATAAACTGCACACCACGATCACTGTGAGGGCACTGTTATTGCTACTAGTATTGAAATTTTTTAAATGATACCCAGCCGAAGTTTTGAGTGAAGTGTCTTGACAACTACTGGATGGATTGCCATGAAATAGCATATAGACATTCCTGTTCTCCTCAGGATAACCCATAATAATTATGGTGATCCTTCTGATATTTTTTTTGCGTTTAGCTGCGTCATCAGATTGAAATGTTAGCATTGTCACAGTGAGTATGTTAGCATTGTGGTGTTAGCAGTTAGCTCAAAACATCCCCTGCACACAAGTATGTACTACAGACTCACAGAGACTCACATTAGCTCACCTTTAGAGTTCTTCATATTGAATGCTTCATGTTATCCTATCAAGAAGGACCTTCTTTCCATTAGTTTATTTGAAAAATACAAAAGCACCAAATGTGGAGCATCATCCATATTTTTACTGGACAAGAACAGTATTCCCCTGCCACATGCACCATTTCATCAAGCAGAGATTGAATAAGCTCTTCTTCTTCTTCCTCTGTTTAACAGATTTATAACCCTGGCTGACTCAGGACTCTCCTTGTGCAAGCATAAATGCAGGGAGGACAAAAATCTGTCCTACTTCTCATGGTCAACAATAACCTTTTTGCCGCACATCTTTTCATCTTCCACCTCATTCATTCCCTGCTTTGTCCTCCCCTCTGCTTATTAGTCTTTCCTTCTTCCACTCAAGTGCCATATTAGCATTGTCTGGCAGGCAGATTTGTTAAGACCCTGCCAAGTGTTTTCTCTTACACATGTTTTGCACACATAACACACAAACTGAGACTGAATGATGTGGGAATGGGAGTGTTATTGTATTAGTGTGAGCACAGTGGAGGCTCCAATTCATTTAGGGACTATCACATGTCTGTGCTTTTTTATTTCCTCTTTCACTCACTTAGAAGTGACTCAGAAACTGTCTGTGGTTATTGACTTTGAGCATTACGTTTATTAATATTATTGATCCATGTGTGTCTGTTACATCTCCAAATATTCATCCTCCTCCAGCCCCGTCCCTGCCATTACCTGTTACCATGGCAACATGCAGAGCTCCTACAGCGGAGGATGAAGGATGCTTGATGCTTCCTCTCTGTCCGTATCAGAACATGCATGTAAAGTTTGGCTCACATCAGAGTGACTGTGTGTTTTCTTTATCAGAGGAGGAGAGCTGAGTTTCCTCTGCAGAAGGACGGAGAAAGTGGAGTAGGTTACCTCCCTCTACCCCCGCCTTCCTTTCTCCTGTACAGTTTTGGCTCAGTGCAATCTCAAGGGGACGTGATGCAGGCGCTTTCATCTTTCTCCCACACACAACAGCATTTGCAAAAATCATGACAACGGATTTTCTTATCAGAACAAGGTGGTTTGCTGTATCAGATAAACCATGACAAGTCACTAATGATGCCCTACTTTCTATCCAGGTTGAGAGAGAAGGAGCATGACACCAAGTGGCTCACAGTGAGTCATGGAGCAATGGCCCTCTGTGGCACAGAGGAATAAGCTCCAACATATCAAACTTCAGATACACAACACTTAATAGGATCAGTTTATCATTGGTTTTGGACTTTTCATTGGATTTAATATAAAATAATATAAATTATCCCCAGACTTGGCCTTTAAAGATGAATAATCATTTCAGGAAAATGTTTAATTTCCATCTGGTGCTCCAGTTATTTTCAAGGTCAGATGAGTTGTCAAGATAAAAGATATCTGTCCCTCACACATTTTGTGGCCTCTCTTTTCTCGGATCTTAAGTATCTGTTCTTAACTTATTACAAACAAGAGGTAACCACCACGCTAGCAGCTCTGCAAGGCTGCACTTGGAGTTGAATGCTAACACCAGCATGCTCACCATGACTATGCTAACATACTGATGTTCAGTGTGTGCCATGTTCACTGTCTAAGGTTAGCCTGTTAGCATGCTAACATTTTCTAACTATTATAAAGTACAAAGTGCACTGCAGTCGATGCAGGTATTTGGTCTTAAACCAAACTGTGTGTTGGACAAATTGAATGTTAAACTTCTGGTGGCACTAGATGAAAAGTCAGAGGATCATTAAAGTTATCCTATTCCTCCTGAAGGGGAAAATGATGGAAGTCCATGGGAATCCATTTATTTATATTTACTAAAATCCACAAATATGAACACTGTGGTGGAGCGAGATGAAACACCTGTTGATTACCAGAGTGAGGAGGCACTGTGTTCAGGGCACCATGAATATTTGTTCAAAATTTTGTACCAAGCGTTCGAGATGTTAAGATGTTTCAGTCTCGACCAAAGTGGCCGACTGACAGTTTGCTATACCCACACCCCACGATACTAAGGGTAAAACCATGTGTCACTCAGGATAATATACAAACCTTACCGTTAACAGTTTTCTGTTTATATGACAACGATTTCAACCGAAAATGGTAAACTTTAGTTGCATTTTGGCTGATCGTTTACACGATAGTGGTGTTTTGGGTGAGTGTGTGCGAAAAGTCTCCATCCTCTGAAAATGTAGACTTTTCGCACACAGTCACTAGGCATGCGCGAGAAAGTCGACCATCACAACAACAATGGCAGACTCCTGAGCTCTGTTTGTGCTGCTCACCCTGTTGAATTTACCAATGCTTCTCTGTCCTGACAAACATTCGCGTGGTTGCCATTTTGTTTGTTTATACATCACTGTTCTGTAGAAAAAAGCGCATGTGCGTATTTAATTACAAAGTCACACTGCCAACTACTGGCCTGGCATGTATACTAAAGCGTTTTTGGTTATTTTTGTGGATCCGTGTGCATGGCGATTATTATCAAATCGTTGTCGTCTGAACACTGAGACTTTTTCAAAACCAAAATCAGAAACGACTGCGTTTTCAGTGGTTCGTTTTCGTGTAAACGTGGCCTTAGGGACAATTTCATTGGTAGAAAGTAGATACAATGAAAACTGTTGACAGATGGATCTGTTAATATCCCCAAATCAGAAAATGAACAAATTAAAACCAAGGAAATCAAGGACAGGGTCCACTGTTAAGAGGGAAAACTTTATTGTGATTTTTACTCCGTTCAGTTGAAATGTAAGAACATGGAAAAGACTGAAATACTCTATGGAAGGCACAGCCACAATAATAGCCAGACAGATGACTGCCTCTTTCTTTGTGTTAACACACGAGCAGCAGCAGCACCCAATCTAAGACAGACATTACATCTCAACAAACATGTGCTTTTCACTTCTTGTAGTAATTGTGCAGATTTTGATTCACAGTTAAAATTTATGTATCTATGACTGCATATTTTGCATGTATTTATGTGCATTTGAGAGTGTTGTAACTAGATCTCCCTTTCACTCCCTTTAACTGAAAGGATTATCATTCTTAATAAGACGGCTCCTTCAGTCAGCGAGTACACTTCAAAGCTCCTTTCATTTGTTTCCTCCTGAAGTATGATTTAAAACCTTATACTAATCAGAGCAGTGGATTACAGTCTTTTAGGGAAACCTTTGACAACTTCCTGTAGATGCATCTGTCTTTATACAGATTTTGTCTGCCTGCACATCTAAAAGTGAGAAAGGAAACGAGGAGCAAGGAGCATACAGGCGAACAGCATGTTAGATCTGCAGCCACATCCTATTTTGTATCTTTACAGTCTCAACACACTTTTACACTTTAAGTCTCCATGGTTACTATGTTTTGAAGCATTCAGCGACAAAGAAAGCCTTATTTACAGCAGAAACATGTAAATCAGTAATCTGTTCAGTCAGTCAGTTATCTAATGCGTGTTGTGTTTTATGGTGTGAAAGAGAGCAGGAGATGAAAGCAGCACGATAGAGCCAGCAGGACATTTAGCAGGAGAAGGTTAGATATTGTAAGTTATGAGTTATAGCATTCTATATGTTCGTTTACACCAGTAGTCACCACAGATAGGCACAACTAATAACAGTAAGCGTCCTGACATTCATCAGGAACAGCTTGTGTAAATTTGACTGGAAGTGAAACAAATAACCACACTATGATTCATTCATTAAACAGCGAGTTACCAGTACATCCAAATCTCCAGTAAAAAGCCCAGTAAGAAGAGATAGTGGTCCAGAAAGAAAAAAAAGAATAAAAAATAAAACACCTGTAGTGCTTTGGTGCCACGACTTCCAGTTTATCAGCTTCAGTTTCATTTGAACATCCATCCAGACAAATTCACAATTACACACACACACACACACATACACGCGCACACACACACATGCACACACGCGCACAGGCACACGTATGCAAAAAAAACAGCTACCTACAGTATCTATCAATAGTTTGAAGCATTGTGTCAGATAGAGGAGAAGTCCGGCTTTGCTTTCTCAGTATTCCCAGAGGGTGGCGCTGTCCAGGGAGTCGGCACTGGCCTTTAGCCCCCCAGCATGGTCTCCTTTAAGGTACTTCCCCCCCAGAGCGCGGATGGCCATCTTGTTGAGGTCACAGAACTCGAACAGAAACTGGACGGGCGTGGAGCTGCTGCACCCCACCGCCGTGTCGTCCCCAACGCACCAATACTTCCCCTGGGAGTCTGGACAAACACAAACACACTTAATGACACCTGACTCTCATGTAGCATATATAACGCTGTGTTATGCATTGACCTGTTAAATAATCAAATTAATGCTCATTGCATTTAATTTCAGTTTTCTGGTAATTTCAAGAGCCATGTTACAAGCTTCATTTTGCTTATTATCTACATCATAACATCGCCATATCGCTATGGAGAGGAAAGTAAGCAGGTCATATTGATTCATTGCTCAGCCCTAAGTAAGAGAGCTGGTTGAAATGATAAAAGGTTTCAGATGATGGACAGACAGTCATAATACCATTCCCATTAGATGTTTAAAGTAATGACTTTCTCTACAGCACAGTAAAATTAAAGGGCTGTGGTGAGCCCACACCGAGACAGAGCAAATAGGGACGTTGTTTACAGCATAATGTGAATCTTACATAGGTTCTTGCATTAAAAATGGCTTCATACAAGTCTCAGATGTCTGATTTTCCCACCAGTGTCAGTTGTGCTACTGACAAAATAACAAAGTGATAAAGCAAAGATGACTACCAAATTATTGTGATCAACACATTCTCAGTCCGACCTCGCCACATATCGACGTTTGGTCATGGACTTTCGCCATCCAGATATAACGTTAGAGGTACCCTGGGTGTGTTGGCTGCTAAAATATGCTATATTCAGATATTTTCTACATAACAGTTCTGTAAACCGCCCACCTTTAAGGGAGTAAGCACCATTGTGGAACTCCAGCTGGAAAACATCGTACGATGCTCGATTGGAGTCCAGAGTCGCCATTCCAGCTTTACGAGCCCCGATGAAACCATGCTCCCCACGAAGGACAATGATTGGACGATTGATCAGCTTCATCAGGAACAGTTCGGCCTCCCCTGAGGAGACAGGATAGGGGCTGTGTCAAACTGATCTGGGACTTGTTTCCCGGAGGCAGCTTTCAGCTAAGATAATCATAACTCTTTGACATACAGAGGTACTGAGATTATCTAAACTTGAAGGGTGCTTTTGGGAAACATGGTTCGTGGACTGTTATTTCAACTCTTCAGGAATATAGTGTATGCTAAGTTTTCCTAGTTGAGAAGAAGTACTGACACTTGACTTAAAAAAAACAGAACATTTCAGAACCCATTTATTTTCCTTGCAACTTACAGTAAACAACTTTTCAATGCACTCAAAAAAGTACATATACAAAAATTACTTGGCTACATAAACAAGAACACTTTTAAGCTGTTACATTTCACTCCTGCCCCATTTTTCCTGAATTCATGTCATTTCAGAAACATCAGAAACGTCACTGACCTGCGTTGTCGACAGTAGCAGCTAGCTGCCCGTTCCTCTTAGCGACAACATATTTGTTGTTAGCTGCACGCACACATACACGGCCGTCACGCCACTCCAGTTCAAAGTAACTGTTGGCTGATCTGTAAAACACACGTTAATAAACTTAATGAGCAGACTGGGAAGGACTAGGAATGGGACGATATAAGATTTGATCTCAGATCGCACTAAAAAAGCTGATCTGTTGAATATTCATTATTGCGTTAGTCAGGTTGCAAAATGCCTAAAATGCCCTTTAAAATATTTGAAGAGCCTGACTTTTGAAGACTTTTCAGTCACAGGATGCGTATTAAAAAAGATGTGTCCCATTTGTAGCCCTTTTTACACAGAGGTAGTGCTACAGGGCTGCTACTAAGACCCGTCTTTATCAGCTACTGCTATCAGCTACTTTTTAAATCTTCAACAGTGGGTCACACGCAAAACATGTCTTCAAAATGTCACTCTCGTGCCACCCAGGATCCCATCCTGCCAGCTATCCCATTTATACAGACATTGTTTTGGCGCTGTAACTACCTCCTATGCCTGCTTGCCTGCCTGCAAATCAGTTTCCCTATTCCACAACCGTATCTTTTACATAGCATGGCGAGGTGTGAAATGCCCACCATAAAGAGGCAGTGTAAAAGGGGCTCATGATGCAATTTAAAAAAATCTTAACAAAATGTAAGGTAAGGGGATTCTATTATCTTTAGTGCCATATTTAAAGATGAGATGATTATCTGGATAATTTTGTGAATCTCGTTTTTTTTTTAAATTTTTTTTTAGCCAGGATAATCATGACAGGAAAATTTCATATCGTCCAATACCAGTGTGGATAAAAGTGTGTGATATTCAACATGATGCAGTGTACAGTATTGTGTGTGTGTGTGGTTACTTGGTGGAGGCAGTGCACTGCAGTCCTCCGGATGCTGTCAGAGTCCAGTATTTTCCAGCGGCGGTTCTGAAGGCACACTTCCTGTCCTCACGGCTCATCTCCAACTGGAAGACTTCCTGGTCCCCTTCTTCGTCCTGATTGGCTGACAGGTCCATGCCTAGAAAAGTGGGGCAGTCTGTTGTCAGATTTCATTTGTCTCTGGAGGTTTTCCTCCTTTTCTGAAACTCTCCTTCCCTCTGATTCATGAAGTTCTCCCAACAGACTCCTAAAGGGACAAAACATCCTGAACTCTGTGCCCAGCTGTTTAAGGTGCGGTTACATGGGTTTGTTGTAATATGGCACACATGCAGGGAATGTGCCAGGCCTGAGAGGAACACAGTGAAGGCAGGGGAGCAAACAAAAGCAAGTTTTTCTGAATCAGAAAAAAATGAGTTGCAAGTATTGGTCAAAAATGTCTTGCGACTGCATTCTTGTCTAATGACACTGTGGTTCTCTCATGGTGAATATCTGCGGGCTTCAATTCAAAATGCACATGCTTTAAGTCCCAAAAAAGAGGACTTGAGACCTGACTCTCAAAGAGAGAGACTTTACATGAGACTTGAGAACAAAACCATTCAGTTCTCAAGTGTTAGCCTGGTAAAACTGCAGAATAGAAACAATAACAGCTATGCTTTGCATGGCCAAACACTTTAAAGACCTCTTAGGCCCATGCATTCAACACTGCTAGTGTTCTTGCATCACTGGTCTCAGTTATGTAACAACAACAGAATTAATTGATTTTTAGCCACTTGCAGGCAGCGGAGGAAGCTGTAAATAACACTGACATATCATCCACTTATGAAGTTGATAGCTCCCTGTATACACATTAAGCAGATACACAGCAGTGTAAGCAACTTTTTGGAGCTGTGTTTCTAGTCAGCAGATTAATCTATGTCCAATATTGGCTGTCTTAAAGCTCTATTTTGGTCTCCACCAATTCCTAGGGGAAATATTTGGCTCTCTGCTGCTAAATGCTCCATTATTTTCACCTGCGAATCACCAGCTGTGTTTAGAGCTGGACAGGGAGCATACAGTTAAATTTATAAAGCTTTGACATTGTAAATGGCTGCCTGCTTCATCTGAAGACAGCGCTGATAAAAATGATTACGGATCATAAACTCAAAACAAAACTAAGAGCTACAAGATCCTGAAATGCTTGGGCTGAAGGGAACTGCAGAAGCAGGCCACAAGTCTCTGCAGGTTCATCACTACGAGTAACACCTTTTACATTGAGGTAGATACAGTATCTCTACATACATAGATACAGGTCTTCATTTGACCCATTGTTAGATAAATAAAATCACTAATTAGTGCAGCTTTAACACAGACTTTCACCTTGACCTGCATGTTGCTAATCATCCCTGTTGCTGGAAGAAAATGTTGGAATTGTACATTTCTGCTGACCACATGAGAGGATGGTGGATTGCCTATCATGTAGGTGAGATGCCAATTAAAGCTGGTTGTGTTTTACAGAGTCATTACTGTTTTTTCAGTGGGTTTTTTGGTGCCAAACAAGGGTGTTTTGTAGCGACCTGTCAATGTTTTTCCAGCGGGGATAGTGGCATGAAAACTTGTTAATTTTACTAAGACACTGCTGCATTTGCTGCTGGAATAGTGGCACAAAAAACATTTTTTTAGCTGATACATTGCTGAGTGTCCTGATGAAAAAGTGTCATGAAAAGCAGTTGTTTGTTACCAAGACATCACAGTGTTTCCTGCCGGGACGGTGGCACAAAGAATTTTTTTTTCTTAACTGAGACATCGCTGCTTTTCTAGCAGGGATTCCGTCCATTCGTTTTCATCTGCTTATGTGGGGCTGGGTCATGGGGGCAGCAAGCCAAGCAAAGCACCCCAGATGTCCCTCTCCCTAGCAACGCTTTTCAGCTCCTCCTCGGGGACCCCAAGGTGTTCCCAGGCCAGATGAGATATGTAATCCCTCCAGTGTGTTCTGGGTCTGCCCCAGGAACTCCTATTAGTGGGACGTGCCCGAAACACCTCTAACGGG